>OX401411.1:15870051-16432551 GCA_947846245.1 Cerastoderma edule | reverse complement strand
TTAGTTACGAGCAATTTCTCCTTTTTCCACAATGTTTTCCAAAGTCGTCTGCAACAAACTGGTCAAATGTCGTTATTGTTTGATAATGGGTTAAATATGAATTATTTTCTAGAGTAACGCGCCTGATAATTCTAGGTAAAAAATAAGTCAGTCCCGTGGTTTATTGCAGCATTACGACAGAAAAAGCTACAACGCGTTAACGTTATGTCAGCTTTACCAAGAAAAAGTATGCCTTAATGTCATGGCCCATTTTAAGTTCTTTGGTGGGGGTAAAACATGTCAACAGAAGGCAATGAGTACGACATATTTCACAAAATTATATTTTGTGTCTCATTTCTTTTTATGTTTAGATTTCGTTTGAAGTCGACAATGAAATGTGAAAAATGTTAGTAATAAGATCCAGTCAGAAGAAATACTTTGATTTATCAGAGTGACATAATTATTAATCACTTTGCTTTTGCTTTAGTTAGTGAACCCATCCCTTTAATTTCAATGACTATTTTGGGAAACGATAATGAGCCCAATTAGTATTGAATAATCAGCCAACATGAATTTTATGATTGATTCATAACCCCGAAAACGAGTGAAATGTGAAAACATGTTTACAAATTCAACCTATGTGTCCCATCTATTTTCTTTCTATTCTATTTAGTTTTGGTAAATAATTCGTTGCGTTTTTGCCACTAAAACTCAGACTTAAATATCAAATCTGTAGACGGTTTTGAACCAGTACACTGGTACGGTAAGTACTCTGTGGTACGGTACCGGTTGGAAATACCAAGAACACGGATAGATACACTGGCCATTATGATACAAACAAAATTAAAAAAAAAAAAAACACGATGCAATTAGCGTCACAACACAACAATAATCCGGAACAAATGAAAATATTAATCAGACACAGATTCGTATGAATAGCGTTTCTCGGTGACATTGGTGTCCAATTCCGGAACCGGAAATAGTGTCAACTTCCGATGTGTTGGAACTGTCATGGCGGCGGATGAAAACCACCATATTGTGATACGTTTAGACGTGCATTGTTGTTTGATGGATTAGAAACTCACGCGAGTGACTTCCCCTCTTTGCATCAAACTGCCACCGATATAAGCCAATTTCTCCCCTCCGATAAAAGGCACCGTATAGAAGCATTCATTAGACATAAAATGGTCTCCGTTTCATGCCAAATTGATCCTTCGCGACGGATTCCATAGAAACCGTATTCGTTCTAAAGTGGCTGAAAGGATGTTGCTATTTGAGATCTGTTTGAGGGCAAACTGACAAATGCTAGAGAACCAAGTATGTGGTACATGTAACAAATAATGTGTTTTCAGCATTAGGTTTGGTGTCATAATGTTTACTGTCACCATTGATTTAATGAAATCTATGATACAAAAATAGTTGTTATCTCTTCTTCCATGTTTACTCACTTTGACACACTCACATATCAAGAGAGGGGTTTAATAGGTATGTCTGTTAGGGGGGTTTATTATGTATGTCTGTTAGAGGAGTTTATTATGTATGTCTGTTAGAGGAGTTTATTATGTATGTCTGTTAGAGGGGTTTATTATGTATGTCTGTTAGAGGGGTTTATTATGTATGTCTGTTAGAGGGGTTTATTATGTATGTCTGTTAGAGGAGTTTATTATGTATGTCTGTTAGAGGAGTATATTATGTATGTCTGTTAGAGGGGTTTATTATGTATGTCTGTTAGAGGGGTTTGTTATGTATGTCTGTTAGAGGAGTATATTATGTATGTCTGTTAGAGGAGTTTATTATGTATGTCTGTTAGAGGAGTTTATTATGTATGTATGTTAGAGGGGTTTAACATGTATGTCTGTTAGAGGAGTATATTATGTATGTCTGTTAGAGGGGTTTATTATGTATGTCTGTTAGAGGGGTTTGTTATGTATGTCTGTTAGAGGAGTATATTATGTATGTCTGTTAGAGGAGTTTATTATGTATGTCTGTTAGAGGAGTTTATTATGTATGTATGTTAGAGGGGTTTAACATGTATGTCTGTTAGAGGAGTATATTATGTATGTCTGTTAGAGGAGTATATTATGTATGTCTGTTAGAGGAGTTTATTATGTATGTCTGTTAGAGGGGTTTGTTATGTATGTCTGTTAGAGGAGTATATTATGTATGTCTGTTAGTATGTAGATAAATATGAGTGCATATGTTATGTGAATATTATTGTAAATAGATTTCAAGAGCATCGTTTATTATGTTCTAGTATTCTAATGAACTGTTATATGCTGATTTTTAAATAAATAATTGAAATTTGATAGAATTGTTCTTTTCTCACAACGGGTTTCTTTCAAGACAACAGATGTGCCAATTTCCATCATGATTCGATAGAAATAAAGCAGCAGAGGGAAAGTCTTGTCACTTATTGTCGCGTGAGGTATTGCTTTGTGCTTAAGATGTTCAAAATTGGTCAAAATTGTCATAAGTCGAGCATTGACCTATTTTAAGACATAACTGTTGTGTCTGACTCTTCGTTAAGCACGGTAAGAGCATCGTTATATCAACACCACAGATCTGCGTCCCGTACTATTAATGGTGCAACACCGTTTGCAACTTTTTATTTCAGTAATAACGCGGCATTCACCATTATAACCAGTACTTCTCTTCGTTAACAACGAACTTTCGTTTCCTGTCATAGTTCTATACATATTTCACAGAGCTTCACGAGGAGAGACATTCATTCCCTTGTTAATTTGATGACTGGTGTTACTCTATCTCCTATCTCACTGACTAGTGTTTGAGACAGATAAAGCGTTAGAATGCTAACCTCAAACTTCGCATAGTGATCTCCCCTTAGGAACGCTGCATCGACCACTGCAACCACAAGCTTTTCACTCAGATTTGGATGAAACTAAAATGTTTGGGTTTTCTTTCCTTAACTTTTTCCCGGATATTGTAGTTAATTCAGTAATAATGTCTTCTTGTGTTGTCTTCTGACCAGTGAAATTGGAAAAAAATCCTCTCGGTTTATTTAAAAATAAATGGATGATTTGTTTTGGTGTCTCCGCCATCTAAAACGCCATTTTCGTTTCTAAACAGATGGTCATGTGACAGTTGTGGTGGCAGTGATCAATCCCATAAAGGGAGATCACTGTAAGGTATTTGGGCTAGCCTATGTCAGACGCGACATTTGACGTAAAGTAAACACATTTTTGTATCTACTCGTATTGCAGTTTTATTTTACGAGCCTATCCATAGCTTCCTCGACTAATAAAATACCATCAAACTTTTCCTTCATACAGGAATTTGAGACCGATTCTAAATGGAAGCAAAAGCAGAGGAAAAAAACTTAAAACAGATCTTTATGATAATTGGATGGAAACCATTACATCAGGATTATGTGTTATGCATTGTTTATAATTTATCCTTTGTCACAATTTCATCTTAAAGCTGCTTGTTCACAGATGCCAAAAAAAATTGATATAAAGAAATGTTTGTTTATAACTTTATGGTAGTTGAACTATTGCATGAGACGCACTGGAGAATAGCCATCGGAACCAAATTTAGTTCGTAATAAGGATTTTAGAGCCTTTATACTGTGAACCGATTAGTATTTGTATCCAAAAGCGTTGGAATGGTATATAGATCTATTACATATATATACTGTACATACAAAGATATAATGGCACTTCCTGATTTAACAATACATGTTTGCACTTTCAGTTACTACCTTTAAGTATATATCATCCAAAACAAAACTGCATTGTTTCAACGACATTTATTTTGGCTTTCAGATTTTCTCTTCTATGAACAAGCACCTTTAAAAGAACTGTCTGCATTATATATTTTACATCACGTTCACTTAATGAGCAGCCATAACTATTCTTTAAAATTTGCAACATAAGGGTCCTGAATCCGAGACCTGGCCCGACTTTGTCTACTTTTGAAGGATAGGTGGAGTCAATGCAACATAACCGCGCTTTGTTGCTCGCCTGGACAGTCATGTTCATGTGGCAAAGCATTCAGCGACTTCGGACAGACATTGAGGAATACAGGTGAGGGAATGCCAGGAGCATGAATAGACTGACTGAATGCACTGACCTCTGCGATATGACCGGAACTACTCGGGTATTTCCGTGAGCTGTGAAATACACCTCGGATATAAGTGTAGGGTTACAATTTTTCGGGTAAATCGGCATCCGCCAATTAACACCTTTTCTAAGCGTGCAAGTTAAGTAGTTCAGTGTGTATGGAAGGGTTTGACATCCTTTTAAATAACCTTTTTATCAGTAACTCATACCAAAAGGCAAAATTGTTGTTGTGACATGTAAGGTTGTTTCCTCAATCAAAACTTTTTAGATTTCACATTTAAGATCTATTTTTAAACACGAAAGTGAAGTGACGTCATTCCACTGGGAACCAATATGGCGTCATCCTTATTATTTCAGAGGTGTTTTCATTTGATAAACCCGATGTGTTCAGATTGCTCTGCAATATGACCGGATTACTGTTGAAAAATAAAAAACGCTAATGAAATATAACAACTAACGCAAAGCTAAATCCTCGAAAACCATTTTTTCTCCCAGCCCTTCCAAACACGGTCAAAGAAAAAACACATAAACTGAGTCTAGCCGGACAGATCTGTCGAGATTCCTATTACGGGAAAATGCTGTTGATTATTTATGGAGTGAGTATATGTTATTTCCGTTACTCATAACTTTTTACCAAACGCCAAATTTCCCAATTGAAAGAGTTTGCAGGCGACATTTCAAAATGTGATGAAATTGAAGTCTTCTGATAGGGCAGAAAACATTGTGGAATAAGGAGAAATCTATCGTCAAGAGCAATTTCTCCTTTTGCCACAATGTTTTCCAGAGATGTGTGCAACAAATTGGTCAAATACCATTAATGTTTGTAATATGTTAAGCTAAAAGAATTAATCTCATTTACTTATTGATCCGATAGTGATGATTATCGTTAATTGATAATTGATCATTTTTTAATATTTTAGAGGCGTACGTTTGATGCTTTCCTCATTCGCTGCAAAACCAAAAATGAAACATCATTTCGATTTTACAAGGTAATTCGAATACATATAATATTATTTCTTTCGGACACAACTCCTAGAAATTTTGCGTTTCGACTTCTGATACATATTTTGCAAGAAAAAGATGAGCTGGTAGAACATTGATGTGTTCCTGTGTAGATAATAGTCCTGCAATGTTCTCAAAGTCTGTTTTGATTGCCTATTGCAGGACTATTTGTTTGGGATGTATGAACACAACTGTCGGTACCTCGGCAAGATTTGACAGTTTGTGTACTGATTTTCTGACTGTACTAGTACACTTTGCTCCCAGTTTTTGAGAGTTAAATGGACCGACTTGATGTTTCAGCATATAACTAGGGGTAGAAAACTTTATCCTTAATTTAGCATGGTCTTGAAAATCCTTATCTTATATTTGAGTCAATGGGAACTCAAAACCTCAAATTTACCAGACGTATGACCTTTTGGCAAGTAAGCCTGACATTTAACTCCATTAGTCATGAGCTAAGCAATGTAATATAACTTAAATACTTTTGATGGAAAGTAAACCCCTAAAAAAACAAACAAACGAAGCACTTCATAAATAAGATACCTGTTTGGAACATGATCGGAAACTTATTTAGAAATATTCGAACAGATCAATTTGTCCTCTATAAACAATATGAACCATCACTTGGTTATTAGATGAAAGCTTGAAAAAACACAAGGATCAATTCACACATTTTTGATTGAATGCTCTCTCGTCATGCTATTGGGAGGAATTATAACAAGAACAAGGTTGTGATGTTTAACAAAAATGTCATCATCAAATGCATTTTTGTTTGTTTTGAGTCTCAATTGGAGCTTTCAAATAGAAAATAGGAACATGATGTATAAATTCTGAAATGCATTGCATTTTAGAATGAGTTACATGGTCCAACCATATATTTGATTTAAGAACAGAACAGGACCTTAGTTCATAGCCTATACCATAACCTTCATATAACTAATAAAAATGTTACCATGAATTCTAAGGTAACAATATTTATTGCTTTACAGCGTTCAATCAATAATGCAAAACCGCTTGTTATTGTGTAGACAGCGCATAGGCAGGCAATGAAGACATATTGTGACATGAAAGCATCAAATCCAAAATTCACACCAAGCCGCCAATGCCCTTGAGTGTATTAACACATATTATACGAATGTGTCAACCAATGCCAGAAGACTGAATTAACCCTTGAAGTGCTTGAACCGACTTCATGCCTATGCAAACAGGTTAGATCACAGGTCAGCCGCTAACTAAATTGGCGGCTGGCATGTGATCTAACATGTTTGCTTCTCTGTGTATCTTTCCCCAATAATATTAAGCAGATGTTTAAGGTTTTGGGAAGCAGACAGCACAAAAATCCATTTTTTATAAAAGAAAAAAACCGAATTCCCAGCATCTAAGGGTTAAGTAGCCAATGTCGCAAGGAGGACACAGGAAATGTCGATAGCGCATTTGAAACGCATGGACCCTCGATTTCCCAGTAGTCCCGATTCACGAAAACACAATTAAAGCCCTTCATCGCGGTCTAGCCGTGATGCCAGAAAGATGTTTAGCATGTAAAAGAGGATCATTTCTGATTGTCGAACTTCGCTACACGTCAAAGTAAATACGGTTTTCCGAAACTTTCGTTCTTTATCTCTATATTTTAATATTCCAGACATCCATATATCGAACTCTCTTTTTGTCGAACAGTTTTATGTGGTCCCTTCGAGATAAAGAGATTCTGCTGTACGTATCAAGCGTCATTTTTTTACATTGTGGTTTAATGCCGTTTTCAACAATTTTAGTTATACTTCCCTATCGTATGTTCTATTTTTCTTTTGACTTTTGAACATGAAATTAATTCCGATTTCGGAAGTTTTTAGTAACAATTCCCAAATCGTATTTACTCTTATCCTTTGTTTTTTTGTCATGTTTTTTGTTATTTACGTACGCAATTCTTTTTACGATCCACTTTGAATATGCCAAACATAGATGTATCCATAATGCCGTTTTAAAAAGTTTTTAGTTATACTCCCTTTTCATATGTTCTCTTATTAGCCTACTTACTTCTGATATACTTTTGTTATATACGTACGAACTTCTATTACCGATCTACTTTGATCCAGTCAAACGTAATTGTATCCACAATGAATTATGCCTCAATTCCGAGCAAAGATAACGTGTTATTCTCTTTCGTGTTGGTTGTGTAGTCCTTTATGATATGATACATTGCTAATCAGAGCACGGTAAGTAGGTAATCAACTTGTAAATTATAGTCCTATGATATACTAACATACATGCTGTTTGAGGTATATAGAAGGTTGCCAATTACCTTCACATACAAAGATAGGGTTTTATGGTTAAAGGTGCTTGTTCGCAGACTTTGTAAAAAGGAGTTCAGGGTTCAATATCTCGGCCACTATTTTATCAGAAATTTAATGAAGTCAATCAACATGGCAGATGATGTACGTCATCTGAGCAAAGCCTATGGTGTAATGTACATGCTGCAGCAGATATCTCTTCGGCGCAGGGTATACCAATGCTTGCGTTTCCACGAAACAAAACAAATTGGAGACGTCCTAAAAATTGAGATGTTTCGCCAATTGCAAGGCAGATTCCCCCTATTTCCAATGCCATTGCCCTACATAGGAAAATTTCAATTACTAGGTCGGACATTTTTCTTCCCGGTGAAGAGACTTAATTTGTCGGAGTCCTCCATTCCCGCGCCGGACTGGTCAATGATGAATGACCAATCTATTGTCAGCAGTGCCAAAGGCTAATGGGTTTGCATAAAGAGGGCGATATTTCGGACATAGCCTTATATTGGTTTCAATGCAAGACTATAGTAAGTCCTTTACTAAAGAAAAGGACTTACTATAGTATTGCATTGAACCTTTTGTTTTTGGGGCTAAGGAAGCTGGGAAATGGAGACATTCGGGATAATGGCAATATTGCTAAGGCCTTAAAAAGGATGTAATGCAAGACTATAGTAAGTCCTTTACTGAAGTAAAGGAATTACTAAAGTATTGCATTGAACCTTTCGAAATATGTTTTTTGGGCTGAAGAAGCTTGAAAATGGAGAAATTTGGGATAATGGCAATATTGTAAATGCCTTAAAAAGGCTTCAAAGCAAGACTATAGTAAGTCCTTTACTGAAATAAAGGAATTACTATATATATATATAGTATTGCTTTGAACCTTTCGAAATATGTTTTTTTTTGGCTGAAGAAGATGGGAAATTTGGGATAATTGAAATATTGCAAAGGCCTTAAAAAGGATGTAATGCAAAGCAATTTTAAGTATTTTACTGAAAAGAAGGACTTTTTATAGTATTGCATTGAACCTTTCGAAATATGGTTTTTTGGCTTAGGTAGCTGCGAAATGGAGAAATTCGAGAGAATGGAAAATAGTGTGTAAACTTATTCGCGATCGCCTTGTGCTTCACAGAAACGATGCCGCGATAAAAACCTATGTAACCATGGACGCTTACTGGAAATGAGGGGGGAATGCGCGACCGATGCACGCCTTATCAAACATATTTGTACACGTGAAACAAGCCCTACAATGTCGATATCTTTCAGTTTGAAAGTGTCGCCTCAGATCAGTCATATTGGCCTACGAAGGGGGATTCATAAGGTCGAACTATGAAGCAATCGTAACTACTCGGGTATTCCCGTGACCTGAGAAATACACCTAATTATAAGTGTAGGGTTACGAATTTTGAATTAGCTGTCTCTGCTATTAACACATTTCCTATGAGCGTCCACGTTGAGAAGTTCAATGGAAGTGGAAGTAATAAACATAATTTAAAATCAATTTTATGATCGGTAACTTATATATAATAGTGAAATGTACGTTGTGATATATTTGTGTTTCCTTAATCAAATTGTGTACTAGTACAGTCCGACAGTCAGTACACTATCTGTCAAATACGTCCGAGGCACCGGCATGTGTGTTCATACATCCCAAACAAATATCCATCACTATCACCTATACAGGAAACACATTAGTATTCTACCAGCTTATCTTTTACTAGCAAAACTATGCACCAGAAGTCGCAACTCAACATTTCTAAATGGGACTACTTTTGGGTACTCCGACCCGGAAGTACGTCGTAAGTGGTGCGAGATCCTATCGAACCCCCTAACCGCGCATGCGTTTCCTACATATTTGATCCAATATATAATCTTTAGGCTTGCAGTTGGCCAGGGGTTCTAGTCGGGTGCTTGTTTTATTAGCCATTATTAGATAATTAGAAGATATCTTCACAATCTTTCGTCATCGAGGCATCTTGAAATATCTAAACTACTGATGGCATACGGTAAAAGTTCATTCATTAATCAATATTCATTCCACATCGTAGTAAAACGATTCGGACATTTCTTCCGATCTATTTATTATACAACGAATCCTCCCTTCAAGTTATAAGTGTCCATTTAACATTTTGAAATGAATATATGTATATATGCAAATATATATGCTAACACCGTAAAGACAAACATTCCTGTGTACATTGGACTTTGCATAAGAACAGGCAGGTTGAAGACTTCAGCTTATTGAAAGGGGGATTAACCCATTACTAAACAATAACGACTTAACCAGTTTGTTGCAGACGACTCTGGAAAACATTGTGGGAAAAGGAAGATTTGCTCTTACCGTGCAATTGCTCCTTTTCCCATAATGTTTTCTGCACTATCAGGAAATAATTTTTCTATGTCATTACATTTTGAAATGTCGTCTGCCACATCTTTCAATATGGGACAGTAGAAAATTTGGCGTTTGGTAAAGGGTTAACCATAGAAATGTCTTAACATCTGTGGATTTGTCTAAGGTTAACACTGTTTTAAACATTGTTTTTTTATACAGTGTTTAGTTATATCACAGCGTCATAATCCATCGTCGCTGGATTCGAAAAATGATAGCATTTTATACCTGGTGATGGTATTGCAATCGGAAATCAACTGCTGCAAATACTTTTGTTGGTCCTTTGTACGAACATTTCATTCATAAGACAGACAATGTGCTATCTGCTGCACCGTGTTTGTCTGCTTTGTAGTGTATATAGTCAAACAGGTTCGAAGCCTAAACACTGCAAGGAGTGTTTTGTTGTTTGACATCATCTTGATAAAGTATTGAAGTCATACAGAAAACCCTTGCTGGGGCTTTTTTTTACGATTGGTATTTGGTAATTGGCTTATATGTCGCTTTGTGTAAAATGCTGCTTTATACATGTACAAGGTCAACCGTTTTTGGGTGGGTACAACCATATCCTTGATGTATTCGAAACATCGCCTGTCAATAGCCATGCTTCTTTACGTTAACCCTTACCAAACGCTCTTTTCGACTGTCCCAAATTGAAAGAGTTTGGAGACGACATTTCAAAACGTGATGAAATTGGAAAATATTCTTCTGATAGGGCAGAAATGATGCTCTTGGTGAGCAATTTCTCCTTTTCCCACACTGTTTTCCAGAGTCGTCTGCAACAAACTGGTCAAATGTCGTTATTGTTTGGTAATGGGTTAAATGAAGTCGATGTGACATGAACAGATGAATTGATCACCGCGATGTAACTGATTCACTATAAAGCATACGGCGAAAATCCCAATCTGTGAATCAATAAGTAAAACCTTACCTTATTTAACTGTAATCCACATGCCTCTTCGTATTACACGTGTTATGTATGTGTTTCGTAAGAAGTTTGTAGTACAAATGTAAACTCCACGTGTATTTAAAAACAAAAATGAACACTGTATTGTATGGATATTCCTCTTGTACTTATGTTATATGTGGGATCATTATAAAATAGCGTAAGATTCTATCCGGAGACAATAACTGCCCCCCACCCCCACCCCTCAAATAACCGACCTCTGAAACCTTTAACAGATTTAATTAATAATTAACCTAAATGTTTCGCATTTTAAAAATCATATTAGAAATCTTCAATATGCCATGCACTGATGTGATTAGATAAGACTAAGTGTCATAAAATTTACAAATATTTTTCCTGTATATTTTTAATCATCTTTCCAACGTATTTACCTTTTTCACATATTAATCCGTGTGGTGAATGAATTATCTTTCGGTAATTAGTACTTTTACATAAATATTTATTTTACAAATTTTACAAACTCCCACCTTTAAGCCAGGCATTTCAATAAGCATGTTTTCCTATAAAGTATAGCACTTTCATTAACAACATAAACTATGGCATAACCGACACATTGTTAGAATGACAAAACCCATTTGGTAACTGATTAAAGCAATATTATTTGACTTTAATAATTCGCATACAAACTAATCATATGGATCCCTTGATATGTTTGCTTAAAGGGTTCACTATAAGTCCACTTTTAATAACTAAATAACACTACCCTATGCCAACATTCCGTTTATCTACAGTCTAGGACATAATGATATACAATTCACACAGTATGAATTGGTCTTTACTTTGCATTGGCTAAAGTTGACACTCGTCCGGGAATATGGTCAAGAAACCGCTGTGGCAAACGGAGAAATTGCTCGTGAGAAGAATGTTATCTGTTTAACACAATTTTTTCTTCTCATTTACTCAAAGAAGCTACACATTTCATATTTAATGCATACCGTCTGCTGTTGAATCCTAGGGATACGAGGGCCGTGGGTTCAAATCCCGTGGGCATCGGGTTCCATCTTGCGACCCTTCGTCAATCCACACACGACGAGAGTACTGGTTATGTATCAACAAAGGAGAACTTATAGGAATTAATCTTTCCTGACTGTTATTCTCGAAAGAGGGACTAACCGTATACGGTGATAGAAGATAGGTTTATAGGATGAGTTTTAATTCGCATCGTCAATGGTTCACCATAGGTTTGATACGCATTGGCTAAAATAAACGTGAATCGATCTTTTGGTAACACAACAATAAAGTACTGTTATCATTATTTCTTGGCAGCACCCGTTATCGTTCCAAATTGAAATAGTTGAAAAATTACCGTTGAAAGAGAAAGAATTTGAATACTTTTTCTCGTTATAAGGGATTAATGTTGGAAAAGGAAGGGTTTTTCTCGTATGAGAAAAATCTCCTTTTCTAATTTCACTTTCCATCTCTGTATCAGAAAATTGAATTCAATGCTTGTTTGGCGAATGATTATGACGTTTTGTAGTTTGGGAGAAAATACAAAAAGGAAATTGCTTATATGTGCAATTTATCGTGTTTCTACAACTAGTATAAAAATCGTCTGTGGAAAGTATTTTAAATTATTGAATTATTTCATAAAGGGCTAACGCAAATATTGTTACAGGGAGGCCATGTGCAAAGCATAAAACGCCCCTTACTGAATGCACAAGTGCTGGTCTCCAACATAATTAAATATGTCCCTGATATAAAAGTACATAAGTACATATGCAGCAGACGATATTTGGGATAATTGCAATGAGAGCTATTTGTTCATCAAAAGCAAAAGCAATTGTTTGTTAATCCATAGTTTCATTATTGCACTGTTTGTAAATTGGTCTTGCAGTATTAGTCATTCTGCCATGTTGATCAACTTCTCTGTTGCCGTCCGCCCTAGTTTAAACATATTCTATAGATCATTATATATCTATGTGAACACATGGATATCCATTAGATATCCAATAAACAGATGGAAATGACTCGAACGAAAGCTAGGCTTGCCTTATTTTTCTAGAATAACATGAAAAGGTTTACAGCTGACGAAATTTGAAATGAAACATCTATTGATCACACAATCTGTGTAAGGCGAGAAAGTCCCCATTTGGTTGCAATACTTTCAAGTTTCATTAACAACTATTTACTATCATGGGTAGTTCTGTCATTTTGAAAAAACGTTCTGAATCATTTTACAGAGACAACTTTACACACATTTGAATCAAATTGCAATTAAACCAGTTTCAAAGAAAGATTATTTTAAATTCGATGGACTATTTTATCCATTCGTACGCAAGCCTATTATTTCATTCAAGTCATACATACAAAAAGATTTATAATCTAAATGCACAAGATATCTCTTTATATCAAAATTTCAACATTTGATAATCAATTTTGCCGTTCTAGTTTTAACGACTGATTTAAAATACCATTCATGATTTGCTTGGAACTGATATGGCTTTGGATTTCTACTGAAATTCGCTGCATATATTTGAGAGCACGACTGCCTATGCATGCACAGTTCAAAGATTGATCATTGTTAATAATGGCTTTAATTGAACTTTTAGATTGATTTGTAGGAATTAAACCATTCTAGCCCTAAAATAAAAGAACCCTGAGAGCACAAGTTTAATTCAGGGGCACAAACGAGTCTGGTGGTATTTCTGTTGATGTTCAGCTCAGAATATGCAACATTCTGCGAGAAAACGAGGAAGGTACCATTGCAAAAGGTAGAAATTGCTCATTTATGTGTGGCTATATTCAAATAATTGGTAATGAATTATATATTATGTGTTTAACACTTGTATTAGGAGCTTGTTAAACCCACAGTGTCGTCACATATACGACAACTTAATACTAAATCAACAAATTATAACTGATTTGATTTATTTTTCAAGTGGGGTTCAATACAATGTATTAAAACGTTGACCCTTCTTCTTTGAAGAAATTTAGCAACGTTGCATAAGCATAAAGTTTCGTAAGGGATCAGGCAATGTGGGCTAATTTCTGTCGATACTTTCCGTATCTGTGGTAATGTCCCTTCTTTACTTGCCTTTATTTTACAAATTTGTCTTTGAAAATCCTCGATCCGAAAAAGCATACCGTATTGGATTACCATATTCGAGCGTGAATCGGTATACCAAGTCGAAACAATTATTGTCGAATTGGACACATGTTTAACAGAAAGACGAAGACAATTTCAGATATCTTTAGAACAGGGAAACATGACGAAGAGAGAAATAATCATATCTCTTCTTTTATATAATTCTTATATTGAATCACAATATATCTCAAAATCACCTTGCCAATGCGTTAGAATTCAAACTCATGAAGTTAATGGTTATACTCATGAAGTTTGTGGTTAGATCCTTACATAAAATGCTGTATATATAGCACTCGATATTGCATTTCGCACTTACTCTTGATATCCGCTTTTGGTAGACTTTCTGTCAATAGTGTATGCATTAATCCTTGCGAATGTACCGGGTCGACAAATCGCAAAAAATGCTTCAACCTTTCCCTCCTATATGAGAGTTAGTTACTGGTCCAAATTTAAACCAATAACAAACGACAAAAAGTAGCAACAAAAGGTTTACTTGTAGACGGAAAAATTGCTCCTAATGAAATGATAGCTCTTTCTTGAATGATGTCATAGAAGGAATCTCAGCGATTGAAGTGGGGAGCCCATTTCGGACTGGTATGGTTCGAGTGAGAAAATATGATTGAAACCGTAACGTGTTGTAGAGTAAGGTAAATATTTCTTTTGATTGGATGCTCTTGTCCTAGAAACTGAACTTGTCAGGTATTGATCCGGGTTGATGTCATGTATATTTTTTTTTAAAAAGAAGATAAAAATGATTGATTATATGAGCATTATATTCCTTTTTACCAACTACGTCTTAAATCATGCCAGAAGGAAGGGTTTTACATAAGGTTTGATAATCAAAATTCTTTCTAAAAAACGCGTTTATTTGTAAATAATGAACAAATCTGTGTTTTATTCAGCCAGTCACTTTCAAACAAATGTTACATTTCTCTCGAAGTCGCTTTTATTTTCGCAACTCCGAATTGTTAGTCAGTACCTTTATTTCTTACCGATGTTTTGCCTGCTACTGAAATTATTAATTAGTTAGAGGTGAGAAGCTTCCAAACACGTCATTTGCGATAAAGGGGACTGGCTGTTTTCTGTTACCGATCTTATTTATAGACAATCAGCATGTAGTCTGAACGAGCGTTTGAGGGTAAAGCTGTATAAAGGGTAAAGACGTATAAAGACTTTCCTTAATAACTTTTAGGCAACATAAAATAAAATCTACATTAGAAAGCTGGCATTAACATTCTAGATTGATGGCGTATCAAATCGAGGGGTTCAATGCACTACTGCCTCGATTCTGATCATGAAAGAATTACTACAGCATTGCGTTGGTTATTCGGAATACTACAATATTAACCTCACACATGAATACAATCCGCAAAGTGTTTCGAACATCTTATGTCCATTCAAATATGGTCAAATAGTCTTTCCGAGATATTTTGCTGTCTGCAACAAAGAACTTGTTACTCTGTCTCTGAAGAGCTATGACCACAGGATTGAATATCCCATCTTTGTCGGATAGGAGAGTCCGTTTGTGTTCGCTATCAGATGAGAATCGAATCACTTCTGTTTTTCCGCAGACGAATACGTTGCCATGCAAATCTACGTCACATCCGGTCGGGGATTTTACGTCCTTTGATGAGAAAACACGAGTCGGTTCTCCGTCAAACGATAGCAGTCGGATGATGTGCTTCTCCCGGTCGGTTATTATCAACCCGTCAGAGGTCGCTTTAATGTGACCAGGACCAATCATGGCTGAGCCGCCATGTTCTTCCGGTTTGATGAATCGGACTTCCTTGGCGTCGGTGTCGCAGACGGAAATACCAGTACTCGAAAGAAAGTATAGATTCTTGTCGTGAAAGGTAACACTGAAGTAAATCCTTGGAGTGGAAATGGACCGTCCTTCCGCCAGGACGTTCTTTTCTAGTTGGACAAACTGGACAGAGCTTGCACTTGGAAACGTTACGATGAAATGATGACGATCTATCATCGCTATATCTGTTGGTTTCTTCTTCAACGAAAGGTTGTTAATATGTCTCCCTTGTTCGTTAAACAGCTTTAGCTTGAAATTGTCGTGATCGGCAAGAAGAATTCGATCGTCGTCGAAGTAAACCCCACCCACTATACCACAACGCCCTCTATCGGTAGCAATCCATATGCGTATTTGTTTCATTTCTTGCGCTTTTGCGACATCTTGGGAGTTATGACTTCCGGCGACGACAGCTTCCGGTAATTTTGATGAACGTTTGATTTTTATATTACCGATGTGTTTGATCGATTTCAAAGTTTGTTCGAGAAGGTTATCGGTCTGGAAATCATAGGTGACGTCTTGAAGTTCGGTCTGTCCCTCGTGAATCGCCCGCTTATACTTCTTGCACTCTCTTTGTATCTTACCCATCAGCCCGACCACGTGCGACTCACTTCCGGATTGCTGCACAGTGTCGACAAGCTTGACGGCATTCGATATTTGTTTGCCGAGGTTTTCGCAATGATTGGCTAAGTCTTCCAAGTGTTTAATCTCGATATCGTGGAATTTATCAAAATCCTCCAACAGTTTCTTTTCCATGTTTCTCATACTCTCCTCGAACCTTGTTCTAATCTCTCCGACTTCTTGGATGATTTCCTGTTTCCTCGCTTCTAGATTCTCAATACTTTTATTTCTGTGTTCAATAAGCTCAAATGCCATGTCTTCGTACTCTCGCAGAGTATCGCCTAATTTCGCGATCTCGCCCCTTCCCTTCAACGATTGAAACTCCTCCTCTATCGTAACGACCGACTCACATTTCCGGTGTGACGTCACAAGACAAGTGGCACATAACGGTGACTTGTGAGATCTGCAAAAGTGCGTGATTTTCTCTTTATGTTCCACGCAGGAATCGTTTTTCGGGACGGCAATATCCGGATTGGCGGCAATGTCTTTAATCGCCTTGACGTCGTGTCGTTTGAACAGTTTGAAACCACCATGAACGGTTTTGCACACGTTACAAAGGTACTCGCTACACTCGCGACACCACCAGGAGGCGAGAGTTGTCTCCCCTCGTCTGTGGCAGGAATCACAGTCCACTTCTTCCCGCTGCACGGTCAGGATCATCCCGTAGGCGTGTAGGAAGAAGTTTGTGGGAAACATGGACGCCCATTTCTCGTAGTCCGTGCAAGGATGCGGTGGTTTCGTTGGTTCCTTACAGACCGGACAAGGGAACGACTGAACGTCTATATCGTGTTGCAGTTCCTCTCGAAGATGAGAGAGTATGTACTGCTTCAAACAGCGCTTACATACATTATGAAGGCAAGGCAACGTCTTAGGCGTGGTCATCGACTCACAGCAGATCGGACACTGCACCGTGGCGTCAACGATAGCCGCTGTTCTTCGGGAGCTGGTACGGCTCGGGGTTCGAGTTCCCAGAAAGGACGTTCGGTCGGATAGCGCCGGTGTTCGTCGGAGTGAGAAATCCGGCTTCTGAGAGAAGTCTGTGCTGGCGCGGGAAATGGAAGGTGAATTTGGAGCCTCCAGTCCGGTGGTCGATCCGTCCCGAGTCGGTGGTCGTATTAACCATGATAAAGAGTCCATGGTTTAAAGAAAGGCCCGTGGGCACCAGTGGTAAAGCGTCGACCTCTTGTACCGAGGGTCCCAGGCTCGTATCCCCGTTAGGCGAGGAAACAATTGCCTGGACTAACCCACGAACCGGCACGAGTACTGGTGTAGTATCCAGGAAGCAGTCATCGAGAGTGAATTTAATTAAGCTTCAAGCTTTCGTCACAATCGATGAAGAATAAATAAGTTTAAACTAAAGAAAGGCTTCTGCATATTCAAAGCAATAAGAACTTCTTTACGGGCTTTCTGTATTGCGTATCACAAATCTAAGAGGGTCGTTTGCTAGAATCTATAATCATAATGCACTCTTCTGGCTGACAGAATTGATTCAATCGCACAGATGTCCTCTACTTGCGCATTTTCCGGAACTGTCGTTTGTTTAAATTTGTAATCCCGTTTTGCTCTTTAAACTTTCAAAAGAGATGCTATCATGTAAATACGACGTATTTAACGATCTTTAGAACTGTAATTTGCTGGTCATTCGATTGAATCGACAATCCGTTTACGTTCCTCAATCAATGATAACCGACTTCATACATCAGTATTTTGCTCTACTTCATACATTATCACAAACATAATGTCACTGTTTATTCCAGTTCATAGAATCCGTTGGCCTACAGTATATAAACCACCTAACGTCTTTGGCATAACGTACAAGCTAAAAGGCTTTCTTAAACTATTGCCAGATATCAAATAAGTAGGCCTACGTCGCCGCGCGGTAGAATAAGCCATGCGACACCAAAGTTCATTCCCGCCACGGGAAAGGTACCATGTGATGTATCTGTTAAATCTAAAACTGAGCTCCGGCTTTTATTGCTTTTTTTTTTTTAATTTTTTTTACAGAAAGGGCGTCTTTGAAAGAGAAAGACTTTCTAACAAAAAGTCGTAAACGTTTGCGAATTTTGTTTTACGAAGTGAAATGCTAACGTATACGTTCTGTTTATTTGTATTGGTTTAAGGCCGTTTCAATCCATCATTCATGCGCTTTGTAAGGACCAATCTCCAGACCATGGCGAAGAAAACTGTTAACGGTCTATCTTTTTGCGGGAGTTTTGCGAGTCGCTTTCCTATGCAGCGGTCCATATATACGGCAGCTCGTATTTCATCGCGAGAACAAGGGTAGTCAACTATGAAACTGGTCCTTTGTGTTGTCCCATACTTGATTCCTTTCCAAAATAAATCATACGCATGTCTTCCATTGGTAAGTGTTATAAAACCATTAAAAATAACGTTGGTTTAGTTGTCTTTGGTTTAACACCTTTTGCAACAATCCTTGAGGTATGTCACGACAGTACATGTAGTTAATATGTCCGTAATACCAGTATCTAAACCATGTACTACCCTTCTTTGACCTTGAACTTGCTTTATAATTGTAACGCTATTCCCGTTTTAAGAGAAACGAAACCAACACGGCCTTTTTTAGTATAATTTTTTTTGGTTACATCGACTGCGTAACAAGTCCTTGCCACTAACATTAATCGCTCTCGAATTTGCTTCCTTGATAAATAACCAGATCTAAAATAAATAGGTGTAAACTAACTAGACTAACCAGTACTTAAGCCGAATATTGATTAATGAAAGGTCGCAAAGTGGATCCCTTTTCTTGAAGAATTCGAACCCATGAACCCCGTGTCCCGAGGTCTACTCATTGACCATTCTCCACACAGTTATATGGTCATTGGAATGACCCGGTATGGGTTGATACCCGCAACCTCCCACAATTATGTTTTGCTATATAGACGAAACACTTACTGTATGAAAGACTTCAGAAATGTTCGTACGTATACATGTATTGATAAAAGCTGTGTTCAAATCTAGTACAACGCTGCATGTTGCGTGACCGTTTTAATTCCAAAAATAGCTGAACTATTATGAGAGTATTGTCTAAAAACTGATGATGGGCTTCGTCGAGAAGATAGACAAGTTTAGTTTGATTCCATATAGTTCTCTCTAAGAATGGCGTAGAGGTAGGGGAGGTAACTCAAGAAATGTTACATATGTACTTATATGTAATAGAATGTTGGCTGATCAGACAACTACTCCGCCTCGCTACACTGTTTGCCATCTTAGAGGACATTCAGTTATACCTTTAAATAAATACAAATGATAACTTTCGTGACCAGATGCTGGAATAATAGCGCTAAGATAGAGCTGAGTCAGCGCTTTCTTTATGTCCGAGTGCCCCTTTTCGCGTGACGCGGCCCATTTATTCTGAAAGTCAAATCCAACTGCCGTCACTTTACGATACCATTCTGACAAAATCAAAAATAGTTCACCACTATTCCATATTAAAAATAGGGGTCAGGAAAACACATGTTATTGTTAGGATAAAATAAATCACACACTCAAATATATCTGTACACGATTTATTTACATGAAATCTACGAATGGTCATACACTTTATTGTAAAAACAATGATATGAAATAAAGGCTACAACAGAGTCAGAATGTTTACTTTGGGTGCCCATATACTACCCAACAATCCTAAGTATCAGATACACATATGTTAGACACAAGTACCTTTGAACAAGTGGAGTTGTAATCTAATCTCATAGCATGTTTTAATTAAATACAGTTAAAATAGAGTGCCTTCTGCAAAACATTTTTCATCACTTCATTCAAACAAAGGTTTTGCATTTATTAAACTATAAAATAGAAAACAATCAACTGTCTACACTATGAATTCTTAAGTTGTTTCCTTTGAAGCATAGATTGACAATACTATCTCGTTTCCCAAAAAGAGAAAAGGTTTGTATAAATAATCATAAAAACATTTTGACCCATTGTATGTAGTTAACCTTGTTTCAAGTTATCAGTGACTGTGCAGCAAACTTATTTTCTGTGCATGTCTTGATAAAAAGAATGCAAGCCATATAGAAATTCCTGTTTGAGTACTATACATTAAGCATCCGTAATCAATCTGTTTGCCCATGTGCCTTGTTTATATCTTTAGGCAGTTCTTTAATACGCGTATAAAACAAAGTTATTATGTACAGTTAGTGAGCTGTCATGTTTAACATCTGAGGCCCTTTATTTCTATTGTTGCTCATTGTACAGCAATAATACATCAGTTTTTGTTTACTATAACAACTTGGTGCAACACTGATGAAACTCCAACAGGCTTGTGAAAGACATCCACTAGTTTTACTCTCAGCCTTCATTCTATAAAATAAATGTTAGTTAATGGATACAAGTTAGTTATCATGGGTATTGGCACTTTGGATTTCATCTCTCAGTGCAAGTCAAACAAGTTGAGTCCCAAAGTCACCCCCTTTCATCCTGCTGGTTAATATATTGTTGACAATATTTAGTTAAACCAATCATCATTAATTTATGATTTTGTGATAATCTCTTAGTATGATTTTGTGGCAAGTATTTAACACATTTATAACCATATTGCTAAGAGAAACCCTGGAAATAACATGTATAACTAAATGGATCAAGAATAAATGATGAACGGTTTACCTTAATTTAACACAGGACATATAATAAATATTGATGGACAAAGACAACAAAATTAGATTACGACTTTCTTGTTTGTGAAATCTACATAAAATGAAATAAAAATCCATCCAAAGTGTGGAAAAGTCATTACTTTACATTTCATCTAGAATCTCTGCAATTATTCAAATATTGAAGCTGTATTTAACATGTATTGCAAGCAAGCAGCCATTGAGAAGAAATATTTTGGACCTGGAATGAAATCTCAGTAGTGACAGTATTGTATGATCAAGACCCGAGTATCGTTTTACTAAACAGTTTACGCTTAAGATTTGCGTAAGTCTAAAAGAACAATTCAACTCTTATTTCAGTATTGGGCGGAGCAATATTTCAAAGTAACACATCATTGGAATCGTCTCTCCAAGACGCTTCCAATGACGTGTCACATTGCAATATTGTACTTGCATTGAAGATACTATCCATGTTTATCAGTTATGACTTGCGCAAATATTTTCTGTAAGTTGTTTATTAAAACGGTAACCCTGGAACTGCGCAGCCAAAGATCAATATTGTAGTGTAGGGAGCGGGTATCAAACCTGTGAAACCTGGTCCAATATCCCCCATCACCAATCACTTCAAACCCTATATCATTGAAAAAGTCTGACCACAAACAAAACTGTTGCTCAGAAAATACAATACTGCACCTGAGGAAGTTTTTAATAGAAGAATCAAGTCATGCTTCTGGTAACCTCTATGAAAAATACATCTCCAGTTAATGGGGTTAAAATGATACATCACACATCCATGCCTATTTACTGTCATCAAAGGCAGAAATTTGGAGTTCAGGGCAATACTATAGCAAGTGCTTGACAAATGGAAATAGTCTTGCACTGAGCCCATGACATGTTTTTATGAAATTAAGATTAATGAAACACACTGAAAATAATGGTATCATACAGTACAACTAAAGCTAATCACAAAAAATTACCAATTTCATGACAGAAATAGTTTCTTCTATTCTTCACATGTAAGTTAAAATTGTTCAATTAGAAACGAAAGCTGAATATGTTGGACAAGTAAGTTTTAAACTTGCAGTACCATTTCCATAAGGTGATACATGTATGCAAGTAGCATTCATTTATCTGTTATCAATAGAATGCATGCTATACATAGTTACACAGATAGATGGCAATGGATATAAAGCTTCTTTGAATGCTTCAATCATTACAAACCTTCTATATAAACATGTCCTTCAAGTGCATATTCAATTCTTATTCATCAACTATGACTGCTTAAGTCAACTTTAGATCAGTACTGTACAATAAATGAAACACAAATGCTAGAGATAATGGTAATGTACATTTGTTGGGATCTACAGCTTCTTAAAGCAGTTATTCGGAACATCTAATCCTCTTACTCTAATATTGAGGTTCTCTTATCTCGATTCTTCTGGTTTATGAACCTTACTACCAACAACTTAGTGCTTTGTAGCCAAGCACTTTTCTTTAAAAAATAATCTATTTCTGAGTGGGAAAAGCGAGCAGTTTCCTGTTCGTTTTTTTTCTTGTAAATTTATAAATAAACACGCCATAGTCAATTTTGTTTTTAAAGTCACACACTTTGGGTTGAGTTGAATCATTTGTTAAATCTTTCCGCCCTTCGATGGGTTTGATTTTGGAGCGCCTCTCGGTGGAGTCACAGGTCGGCCTGCATTAAGACCTCCATATGGGAATTTTTTCTTGTCAGCTGGTTTCAAAATCTGCAATGAAATGAGGAATCCATTAACGTTCTTGATACTAAAAACAGAACAAACCAACTTATACATCACTAGGTTATAAGAGATGACGGTAGACCCTACTAACATATATCATTTAGCCCTAATCAAGGAAAGTAGAATTTAAACCTTTAGAAAGCTAGCTGGGGGTCTGACCATCATAAACTTTCTGTACATAAGTCAATACAATAAAATGAACTTGAATAAATTCTAGCTTTGTATCATACAGTACACCTCTCCTCTACCGTTTCTCAGTAACATCATCTGGGGTGGCAAAATCTGTTTGTTTTTTATTATTTGTCCTTAAATCTTTTTTCTGCACTTGTTTGTATAATGACTATATTAACTTCATTCAAGATTGACTTGTATGTAAAGGTATTTAGACAAGCTGGGCAATATGGACAATTGATTCTGCCACCCCGCATCAAGCTGTGATGCATAACAGCAAATAAAGGAGCATGTCATGCTGGGATGAACTATCATCATTCTGACAATCAGGAGATAACCTTTAACTCATTTACACTTAACTTGTAAACCTTCTTGAATAATTAATAATTAACTTAAAAAGTACTTTAAATTCCATTATACAATCTGAGATGGTAACTCATTCACATGATGCTTTTAAAATGGTTAATAGGATAAGATTTGTTCACAATTATCGATAAAACAAGGTCAGCTGAGAAATGTCAGGAACAAAGAAAACCCGAGAAAACCTACAATTTGGTCTTGGGAAATTGGATAAATGACAGTATTTTCATGTGTTTCACATGAATTTTCACACAATCACCACTAGTTAATCAGAACTTCCTTGCTATTTTTGATGTTACTCAATTGTAAGCAATGAAGTTGAATTTATGGGTACAAATAATAAAATTTATGGAAATAGCGCTTTGAAACATGTTTCAACATATTCTATCATCGTTTGACCAAGTTTTTCGGTTACCTAAGTGCTAGTATGCTTTTAATGAACCAAGAAAAAAAGTGATATTGATATGTGTGAAATCTGGACCCACATGGAATTAGCCCCTTTAAGTTATGCTTTAATGAAAATCCCTGTCAATAGTACCTAGATTTGAAATAGCCACAAAATCAATACAAGGCAATGTGATTAAGTCGGACTCACCTGGAATGAGCACATTAAAGTTTCGTCTACGCTCATCATAGCACCTGCGTTATCAAACTCCCCGCAGTAGTTTGGTGCTGAGAAAAGCGTAACTAGCTGTCGTTTGGCAAAGAACTCATACCCATCTTCTACAACCTGAAAACACAAGTCATTTATTGAAATATAGCCCAATTTTTTTTATAAGAGAGGTATGAAATAAAATCTGTACAACATGTATTAACTATGTAAACAGAAAAGAAAAAAATTGACCAAGAATTTCAAGGTATGGCATAGATAGCAATGTTATGTTAGCGCTTAGGTACATATATTTTTCATATTACAAAAAAGGAATAGTTCTGTAAAATAGCATGTCAGTGTTAGGCAACAGAGCCTACACAATCCACTTGATAGGAAGGGTGAACATGTTATAAAAATCATTATTTCTAATTATTTCTAAAATTTATTTACAGTTAACAATGGACCTTTATATCAAAACATTAAATAATAGACTTATTGCATACCAGAGTTATGTAACTTGCCTGGCTTGCTAGTGACTGGTAAAGTCAATTGTTTCAAATATAAAAATTCACTCAAGAAGTATATCATATATGACTTGTAATTAAAGGCAGCAGATGATATAAAAAAAGTCTAGCCTTCTCTTACTTAGAGAGGTATGATATTCTACACACTTAACAGGGTCTTTTGATGGTTTCTCTGACCAATTGGGTTTTGGAGATTTCATTATCACTGTTAATGGCTGTTTCTTTTTTCAATCTGGACAAGTGTATTATTCAATATCATTGCTTTTTTTGCAGTATACAACAGAGGCCCAAAATAGGCACCTTTCCTATGATAATCTCCTTCAAACCATGCAGTTTTCCCAAAAATTCAAAGTCACACCAGCACTTTGGTTTCCCAATTCAACAATTTCATCAATACAAATTTCCCAAAATCTATAGGTCTGAATTAAAGGAAATAAGACCCTGGATATGAGGGTAAGGTTAAAGGAAACCCAGCACTTACCTGATGAGCCCTGCATATAAGATCAAGGTCATGTTTGTGAAGGAATTTGGCAACCACCTCAGCTCCGAATGTGAAGGACACACCCCTGTCATTCTCTCCCCAGCCCATTGTTTCCTTGTCAGGATCTGACCACAACAGATCACATAACAAACCTTGATCTGGGACGTCTGTTGGTCTCATGATACGTCGAATCTGCTCCATGGACTGTAGATCAGGACTCAAACCTGAAATCATCAAGTTTCAATTTACTAGACAATGCAGTAACTCTTTTCCACACATTCAAACTGAAAACAAAATTAAATGTGTTGATAAAAGGCCAAAAAATTAAAGCTTTGTCCATAAATGAAATGTTGCCTAAAATCACTTAAAACTCACTTTGTACATATCTCTGTAAATTTATTTTCATTTCTAAACACCCATTTCCAAACACCAAATGTTTTCATAAAAAAAAAAAACATTTAAGATTTAAAAAAAAAATGTTGTTGACTGGTTCTCAAATTTCAAAAAAGATACCGAAAAGGTATTTTATGTCCCTTGTTATTGCTGTTAAAGGGGTAAACAAAGAGGTAAACCATGTTACTTGGACTTTTCTTTATATATCTTTTGTATATATCACATCAACATTAACTCTGTTATGTTGCTATGCCAGGTTCATAAGGATGAGGATCATCCCTAACTTGACTACCAATAAGGGCTGGTCATGCTGGGTAGAACTACCAGCATTCAATAAGTACACTGGGAAACTATCTCCCAGAAAAATAGCCAGGGTTTTGACATACTAGCACAGAAGCAATGGTAATTTAAAATTCTGTTTTCTAACCATTAGACCAGAGAGACCCACTTACATGGATCTCGCTTATTCATTGATGTCAAGATACCTGAGATCAACAGCAGAGGTATATTCTCCAACTTAACTTCCTTTTTTATTTCCCTTAACTCTATCTATTAGAATCATATTAAGAGCAACAGAAAAGAAATTGGCTTTAATATAATTTATGATGAATTGCATGTTTAAGCACTCTATTTGCTTCCTTATCTAGAGGACGAAATATTTTACATACCACCGTGACAACAGAAGATCTTCTCATCTATGATGGCTGCAATAGGTAAGCAGTTGAAACAATCTGTAAAGGTTTTCCACAATTTGATGTTGTATCTTCGTTTGCCTGAAAGTTTGAAGAAAAAATATATCAACCTCATATCAATACATTGTTTATCAAGTGATGCAACAATCTGTCCACTCATTTTTGATGGTATAATTCATAGAACCATGGGCATCTCATTTATTTGTTTAAATGGGGTTAACTGCTATGTTAACAAGTTTTCAGTTATGCTATGGCTTTCCTGGATTCACCATTAGTGGGCTAGGGCTCTGGAGTGTTTTACCAATGGACACTCCCAATAAATCCGGTATCAGTGGGGCTCGAACCCAAGATCTAACAAATTAACAGCAAAACTTTATGTACTTTATTAATGTCAACCTTGTACTATGCTTATAAGATAGTTTAACATTTTCAAAAGGATATCTATCGCTTTTATAATTGAATAATTGTTTTTTATTACAATCTTATTAAAACAACCAATATGACAAGTCAACAGGGCAATGTTTCGATGACAAGGCATTATTACAGTGAGACACTGACAGTTTCTGGAAAAGTGTGAGGAATTTGTCTTAAATTTCGTACATCAGCTGTAACATATTAAGATACGTTTTATAAGTGCATTGTTCTAGGCATTATTTAGCCGGAATTAAACAGGGAATCGAAATAAAATCAAAATCTTGAATACTTACACTCATCATAAAAGCCATATATTCTGTTAATGCTGGCACACTCATGATTGCCCCTGAGTAAGAAAAAGTTTTCGGGATATTTGATTTTGTAGGCTAGCAAGAGACATATCGTCTCCAAGGACTGTTTCCCTCTGTCCACATAATCTCCCAAAAACAAGTAGTTGCTCTCTGGGGGGAATCCTCCATACTCAAACAGACGCAGGAGATCATAATACTGCCCATGGATATCACCTGAAAAACACAAGTGGAATTGAGTCATTTCCTTAGGTAAACCTGAGGAAAAATGGTGTATTCTTCCTCAAATTATTTCATATGACACTAATCAGAACTTGATTTATTCATTTATATGGGTCTTACACCATGTCAGTATTATTCCAGTTTAAAAATTGCAATGCTCGACCCATTATGATGGAGGCAGACCCCATTATCAACTGCCCATAAAGGCTGGCAAAGTTGAATTGAACCATCAGCATTCCATAAGTGAGTTGGGTGACTGCACTCATCAAAATAAATTAAGATATCGGTATGTATTAACATTAAATGATTTTAGTTGCAATGTCATGCCAATTAATATTTGCTGGACCATGAAATCTGATAGGCGTAATGGACAATTCACTTTGCAAACCATGGTTTAACCTTTGGGTAAAGATAAGTCACATTTGTCTTGGAGGAATAATAATCTGTTCAATAGGTTTATTTTGTTAACAATGTTCTTTTATCCCCGGTCTGCAAAATCATTGACACTCACTATGTATTGCTAGCAAGATTTGTGAAAGAGAGATTGTATGACAGACTGTGAAGAGGTTTTCCATCAAAGCACTGAAGGATGTAAATGCTTGTTTTACTTTTACATTTGAGTATCTTCATGTAAACATTATTTCAAAAAGGAAAAATTATATGAAATTAAGAGCAGGCAAATATGAAGGAAGCGGAACAAGGAAAAAAAGAAAATAATAATGTGTATATACCGCATATTTTCAGTGGTGCTTCTAACTCCAACAGAATTGGCTGACTAAGAAACAACTCTCTGGATTTGAGGCAAAGTCCTCGGATTTCTGCTTCAGTCAACTGTACATTCTTTCCTGGACGGGTTCCACGCACTGAAGAACAAAACAAAGAATCATTACGCTCAAGTTAAGAAAAAATGTTTAAAAATACCTGATGACACCTTGGGTCTCAGGATCCCATTATATTTTGGATTCCTAGCAATTGAAGATTGGCGTTTCATGAAGATCTAAGACTTTACGCATTTTATTCTTCAAAGGAACTTAAGACTATATGGCTGAATAGATATTTATCATTCTAGGACTATCTTACCGAAAGATATATCAAATGTAAATCCAGCAATAGCTTTTGCGTTTCATGAACCTGTCAACATTTCAAATTGAACAAGCATCCATGATTAAAATAAGTGATAGATAAAAATGCCCATAACAACAAAGACATGGTTATCTCTATACTTAGCGTAGTAGTCCATAAGTCATTCATTGAAATAAAGTTTAACTGATATGAATGTTTACACACAAATGATTAGTTTGTTGCTTGTTTAAAATTTTCATATATTATTTCGCACAGCCCAAAGATATGGAAACAAAATCCTTTTTAGTCATGCTCTAGTTTCGAAAAGTAAGTAATATATAAAAGTAATCACAGTTACTCCGAATGTACTTTCTTAATCAATATGAGCTTAAAATAATGCAATACTTGAATCTTAAAATTATGTACATTTAAGCAATTCAATTATTCATATATTTCAGGTGTACATGTTGTGCTTCTGTTCGGTTACTACTTGCAGGGAAAGGAAGTCACTATCAATTTCCAAGATTTTCCTGGAGGAGGGAAAAATTAAGCACTGAAGGCACATTTACAAGTGCTGTAGGAAATAATACTATCATAGATCAACATGATCAAACAAATAACCAAAACATACATCATGAATACATATACGTAACTTATATTCTAAAGAGGATGAGCCTAGAAATTGATGTTATACAATATTATCATGACCCCCCCAATTTGTCTTGACACTGAAACACTTGTGAAGAAGATCAAGGGACTGTGAGATCCCAACATAGAAACCCTGGTTCCCCCATTCTTTCATTTACATGTAGCAGTCTTTCTGAAATATGAAAAAATGCCTGTCCACCCAACCTGCAGTTTTAAAATTGTTGCCTGTCTGAAACAAAAGTACCTGTCCAAATTTTCAAGCAGTAGAATTTATATGACAGAGAGGTAAACGTAATTCGCGCTTGTCAGGAAATAATTCAATGGCTGTAAAAACTACTATAGCGAATAAGCCAATCAGATAGACAATAACATTGTCAATGCAAGGAAGACCAATCAAACTTAATAAAACACCAAAAATACTCAAAATTACTGACAGAAATGTTGTCTTGATGGTCTTTCGGTAATCTAAAATGCTTTTCATATTCAAGTACTGCAAAAAAAATGCCCGACACACTGCCTGTCAGAATGCAATTTTTATGGCGGTCCCAAATGATTTAAGGGATGACAGTAGCACAGTGGTAGTGTCGGACTATTGTACACAGGGTTCTGGGTTTCGAATTCCTGTTAGGCAAGTTGAAAATTGCCGGGACTAGCCCACATACCGGCGCGATAACTTGTGTATTGTCCAGGGAGCAGTCATCGAGAGTGACTCGATGGACTTTATTAAGTCTCCTTAACAATCGAGGTAAAACAAATAAAATGAAATTTTCTGATCAGGACTGGCACTATTGGGAAAGTCTTTCTCAGATTCTTGAAAACCTCAAACACAGTAACACTTATTCTGTAGTAATGACCTACAATGCCGATGATTTGAAATCATAAAGAGAGCAATAACATGTCTTGGATTCAGACTTTAAAAAGGAGTTGACAGATGAAATGACCCTTTCAAGGTACAATTAGAAATCAAAGTTATACACTAAATAACATTACATCTATGATTTAAGAGCAGCAAGACCTTTGAAAACTTAAAAAAAACTAAGAAGACACTTGTATCAGCTGTATGCGAGATACCACCTGAAATCGTGCTTGTCAAAGCCCTTGAAAATGACACAATCAAACCTGTTACTGGCCAAGGTGAGTATTGGATGCATAAAAACCGACTTGACAACAGGTCGACTTAAAGCTTTACAATTGCTTCAGTTTAACAAAAATGGATAATTCTTTCTTTAATACAAAGGCTTAACATTAAATTGTCCCCTTTGTCAAAAAACGAAAAGCCATGTACAGACTGAGAATATAAATTTAAGACTACTTCAATCAAACTAAATGACAGTAGATTGCAGAGATAGGTTCTATACAATTTTGTCAAAATAAGAAATCAGATGAAAACGGGTACATTTGACTGGCCTCACACTTACAATGAATCGTTAAAATCAAAGAGCAATTACGCTCATTCTCATTGTGGCTGTTGAGGACGTCAAAACGTAAATAGCACTGACAAGGAAATATATTTTACAAAGCGTAAACAAAGTTAAGGGCGAAGTCCAAACAAACCTTCTAACAGCCGAGCTATTATGCTATCGATATTCAATTTGTCATCTGCCATTCCAATAAGGATTTGTTGATTCTTTTATGAAAGTTAGAGCCTGCTAATCACTTGGATAAGGCCGATGTTTCTCGATATTAAAAGACGTCCAGATTATTTACTATCCAAAGGAAAAGATGGCGGCCGTTTCGAAGGCGTATTAATTTTATGGGTAGAATTTCACCGGCAGGTGCGATGAGGTTCAATATGTAAACATACGCACTACTTTTTCAAAATTTCGTCTAAGATTTGATAGCAAATAAAGCATACTCAAATAATCATTTCTCTTCGAATGTCAATTTCTATAAAAAGAAGATTTGGGGGAATATTTTCAAAAATCTTTTATTTTCTTGTAAGTTTTAGCAAAAGTTGGACGAAAAGGATGCATTATGGGATTATTATTTTAATGGCGGCCTACTAACTTGTTATGTTTACGACCTGTTTCGAAGGAGGATAACACAACTGTCATGCGAGGGATGCTGCATATTGCAGCGGTGCCTGATAGCAGTTTTAGTTTGATTCATGATGTAGGCCATTTTAATAGCACGTTGGATTTTAAGAGAGATCTAAGATGGGAATAAAACGAAAGGGTAAGCGCCAAATTCTTAGTTTAACATGCTATACGCGATGACCTAGTTTTGAATAAAACTAAGATAAGAACAGTTTTGTTATGCTCGTTTGTTTATTTTGGTAACTAAACCTTCCCCCAACATTCATAACAATAATTATTTTACATATTGCATATGGATACTTTTTCGATCAGACCGATTCAGTGGAATGTTTTTGACACCATCCATCGTTGAAGAGCATCAATTTTACACATTAATGTTGACATGTTGATTCTTGTCACAATGCGATGTTTTCACAATTCATAAATGAAGTCGAACATCACAGGGTTTATAAATGAGTTATTTCTTTCTATAAACAGTTGCTACACTACCCTTGACACTTGCTTCATGTGGTTGCCAGATGTAGATTTTCTGGTTTCCATGGTAATTATGTCAACAACTAAAACGCCCCTTTTATTGACAGTGGATTTGCACAGTTGCAGTATTTCAGAATGGTTGATTAATTGGACTTTCATAGCAATTTTTGATTAAGTACAAATACTATTTTTTGAATTATATGGAACCATTACCACTTACAAGTCATTTACATAAATTTACAAGTCCACATAACAAACATTTTACATGCCAACTTCCAACATTTCTTCTTGAGCATATCAAAAGCGTTTAGAGAAAAAAAGGATGCCTCACAGGGGTGGCAAAGTTTGATTTTGAGTAACTTGTCAGTAAATGCCATTACCTTTTCTTCATGTGTCCATATACTGGCTATAAAGTGAATTCCAGTAAATATCCTCCACCCCTGCCTGACCATTATTTCTCTCATCTTGACCTCTTATCATTTAACCCATTTAGTTTGAAACTGTTCCCTGAGGATTTGGCAACAGACTCATTCTGTTGATCATGAATTTGATTTGAAATGATTGTAAAAAGCATGCTTACCGATTGATAATCATTGAAACTATTGTTATGAAAAAGGAATGTGTTTGCAATGATTAATAAAGTAAATTGGCAGCTGGCCTATGATCTAACCTGTTTGCCACGTTGAGTATCTTACCTCAACAAAAGTAAGCAGATATTAAAGGTTTTGGAAAGCAGACAACACAAAATCTATTTTTAGAAAATTTCCCAGCATTTTAAGGATTAACATGATTCGGGGGTGGTGAAATCTGATTTTGATTGACTTGTCTGTAAATTTACGCCAAATCCCTCTCTGAACTTGTTGGTATCATGGTTTTAGAGTTAATTAATACAGACAATTGAATATGCCACCCCTGTGATTCATTTTTTTCTTACTGCTGAACAATTATTTAAGTATAAATGCTAGTAGACGTTGTTATGCAGTAGTTCTGAGGACATAGTTACCAGGAACATGAAAAAATTAACTGGTTGCTGTAATATAATTGACAAACATCTCCAAGGAAGTTCTCATATTATAAAACAACATATTCTGAGCTATTTAAACATTGAAACAATTAAAACTGTGATAAAATTGAAAAAAAATCCTACTATGAGTGAAACTTAATATAGACATGATTCCTTATTTCACCATGATATAAAACATTGTCTTGAGTTTTGTAACATTTCAGTTGAGCTAATAAAATTTTGAGTAAAAGGTTATAATCAACTTTTATCCTGTGTTACTTTTTTGTAAGGAATTCTGCTATAGAAGTTGTTTATATATAAATGTTTATTTGATATAACTGGAAGCATCGTCTTACTAAACTCAGCAGCACATTTAATAACACTATTGAGTCAGTTAAAATTCTACCATCACACATACTTTGTCTTTTACTTTGTGGCTCCTTGTGTTGAAAATGTTTATTCCTATTTTCCAGACTTTCAGAAGGCAGCTGCATTTATCCATGAATTCTTGCTGAAACTTCATGAAGATGGGGAGTGTGCAGAGCTCAGGGACTCCCTTAATCTTGCTCTGCTACACATGCAGAAATACTACAGAGTGTTACAAATACGGAACCAACAGGAACGCGCGATTGTCACGACTCTGTCATTAACAGCAAGGGGCCTAAGCCCCATGACACCATTTGTGGACGCGCCGGATAAGTTTCAGTACAAATGGATAAATTTAGACAGTGCGAGGTTGAAAGCCTCTATGAGCATGAAAGACAGTATGAGTATTGCAACACTTCCCTTGATTATTCAGGCAGCCAGGGAAGGTAATATTGAGGGCATTGATGAACTTGTTAATGAAGGTGAGTGTTTTATGAAACTATTGAGATAATATTCTCATTTTACATCTGCCAACTTCTTAACTTCTTTTTTGACCTAACAGTTGGATAACATTTTGCCATAAAAATCATGAGTTAATTCACCCTTTGATATCAAGGGAATTTGATATTTGGATATTGAAAACAAATGTTTAGACTTTCATTGGTATCCATGGCCCCTAGTTTAATTCCTATTAAGCATATCGGGGCTTTTTCTCGTTATAACAGGCACCTTTCCAATTGGAATGTTTTTCAAATTCATGCAGTTTTCCCAAATATTTAAAGTTAAATCAGCATTTTGGTTTCCAAGTTCAGCATTATCACTGATTCAATTTACCAAAATCAAAAGGCATAGACCTTTTCCCAATTTAAGGAAAATAGCCCCTGCATATTTTTACACTGCATTACAAACATAACTGTACATACATATGAAATAATTTCCTTGAAATCATAAAACAGTTGTTAAGTTTTTAGACAGTTTGTTCTGATAAACAGTTTAAGAATTAAGCAACCACTGCTTCAAGGCAAGATGCAGCAAACTAATTGGAACATACCACAATTTTGATTAAAAAACCTTTTAGGGATACCAGTACTTGAAAACACTGTTTTAATTGTTCAGATCTTTTCAATAGTCAAACTAATGAACAGCAAAGTCATACCAGCTATTTGGCTTCCCATTGCAGCAATTTCAGCGATAAAACTTTCAAAAATTCAACAGGCTTGGAACTCTTCCCAATATTTAAGGGAAAAAAGCCCTGTATTAGGGTATTGGTAAAAGGTTTTGAAATTTCACATTAAAAATACTTTGATACACCCCAATTATTTTCTGGACCTCTACATATTGCCAATGTTTCAGATGCAAACTGTGTTGATGAGCAAGATGGCCTTGGGCGATCAGCGCTTACATATGCGGTACATTTCCAACAAATGGGGGCTTTACAGCGTCTTCTGGAGTGCGAAGCTAATCCAAATGTCCCTGCTCATGGTCAGTAACGGGTCAATTTAACAATTTGCCCTTTTTTCCATCATTTAAAACTAAAAAATTCCAGCTCAATTTATTCAAATTTTCAGCCTGATAAGGCTTTCATCAGGAGAATCCTTATTTTCAACCACATTTTTGTTTATAGGCTTAAATTGTATACACAAGAAAGTATGAATCACTTATCCATCAATTATATCTAGATAAGACAAATAAGTGGGAAAATCACGTGATCAATGTTTACAATCTTATGTCCGAACAAGATGGCACATCCTGATATTTTTGCTTTTTTTCACTTACTTTTGCCAATGATAGCCACATTGTGTATCCAGCATGAGTTGTCCATCAACTCTCCAGCTCTGGTGGTATATGGTAACCCATGCTTTATAACGGCGCTACATCTAACACTTGAAAGAGAAATCACAGTCAATGGGCGGGCATGTCCGAAACAGTAGGTCTTTGACGGCAATTTCTTTGCCGAGTGTTTGACATAACTGTTAGTCAGTCTGTATAAATACAGCAAACAGATTATTGAAGACCCTGATCTTTAATAGAGTAGATATGTTGTTATGTCCATCAGTGCGTCTTTTGGCTTAGAGCTCTTATGATCCAACTACAGAGATTGTTTTTAGTTGTGTAAAGTAACTTGTTATTTCTATTTGAAATTGTCCATCATCATGTCGGGCTCTGCATACTTAAGAAGTCAAGGGTTCAATGCAAGACAATAATGACTACTTCACGTTTAAATCAAGTCATCATAGCCTTGCATTGAACCCTTGCCCTGAAGATATGACATTGGCATTTACAGTACTTTTCCTGAAGTTGAATGCATGTACAGTGAACCCTCGTTTATCCGGACACCGATTATCCGGATGTCTCGCAATCCGAACAAAATTGTAAGGGAACGGAATTATTGGACCAGTTTATTGCAGACGACTTTTGAAAACATTGTAGGTAAAGGAGAAATTGCTTGTGACGAGTAATTTCTCCTTTTCCCACAATGTTTTCTGCCATATCAGAAGATTATCTTTGAATTTCATCACGTTTTGATATGTCTTCTGCAAACTCTTTCAATTTGGGACGGTCGACAATTTGGCGTTTGCTAAAGGGTTATAACTATACACCGCTCATACAGACCGTTTATGTCTTAATGTGAATAAGAACATGCTCTGCTTCATTAGTCCGGATTATTCGGTAAACCGGACATTTTGTTGGGAACGGACGTGTTCATATAAACGAGGGTTCACTGTATATACCAGTAGTAGGTGTGACATGATTTGTTCTTTCCTCATCATTTTTAAATGTATTGCATGCCCACATGAACACAAATTTGTGTTCATTTGGGCATGCAGTATGTGGAATGAAAAGAATAGTGATCATTGCTGGTGGGGAAATGCCAGGAGCATAGGTAAGTGAACTGATCCAATTCTTAAAATCCCATCTGGAATACTGTTGAAAAAGCCTTTTGTCCCCAACCCAACTTGTTCTCAACTTGGTATACTTACATTTTCGTGAGAAGAAGGTTTCCAACTGACTAAAGCTAACAGAATGCTGATTGTTCAACTAAATTTTAAAGTTTGTAGTCTTTCTCCACTACATAGGAGCCACAGGGGTCTATAGTTATCCTTGGGCCATTACTATTGAATACTGAATATATTTCATAGTACTGACCCAGGATAACTTAAGACCCTTGTGAAAAGAGCCAGGTCTTGCACTATAACTGTAATATTTTTTACTATATGAAAACCCAAATTTACCCATTACCAAACAATAAAGACATTTGACCAGTTTGTTGCAGACGACTCTGGAAAACATTGTGGGAAAAGGAGAGATTGCTCGTTGAGAGCAAAATCCCCTTTCCCCACCATGTTTTCTGCCCTATCAGAAGATTACTTTTTAATTTCGTCACATTCTGAAATATCATGTGCAAACTCTTTCAATTTTGGACGTTCGGAAATTTGGCGTTTGGTAAAGAGTTAAAAAACCAGACATGTTCATATGTTGACTCATTTACCTTCTGTCCATCCATTTACAGACGGTTCTACGGCTATTCACCAGGCGTGCCATGACTCCAACAGCATGGCCTTGAGTATCCTGTTGCAGTATGGCGGAGATTTCACCATATCTGATACACAAGGGAGGGCACCCATTCATTGGGCCGTCACCACTCCTAACACTGAATGTTTGCAGGTACGTTGCAAATTTTCTTTTGGAGCTAGACAAGCAACATTATCCAATTAGGGAAAGAGTAAAGAGAACTGTTGAGATACATCTTATATTTACAGTTAATAGCCATTTGTCTTCTATTCATAAGTTAACATGTTTCTATCATACCATTAGACTGCTGGGTAATTTTTCTAAAAATGGATTTTTGTGTAGTCTACTTTTCAAAACCATAGATATCTGCTTAATTTTGATGAGGAAAGATACTAAATATAGCAAACTGGTTAGATCACAGGCCAGGCGCCAATTTACTTGGCGGCTGTCTGGATCTAACCTGTATACATAAGCATGAAGTTGGTTCCAGCACTGTTTGGGTTAATTGTTTTTCGTTAATAATTGAAGCCCTGCATTGTTGATAATATAAGTTAGCAATAGGAGATTTTCACAATATCCTATCCACAGGAGTAGGCGCTCATTTGTAGAGTTAGACAACTGTCTTTAATATGTTTATTGATTGATTGAAACCCTATGTTGTTTGTTCTCAGTAGAATTGGCTCATTGATTGACAGAAACCTATATTCATTTAAAGTTGATTACACATAAGCAAAGTATCCATTTGTTTTAATTAATCTTTATTGTTTGTAAAGCATAGTTTTTCCCTTGACCCCTTGATTTGTGCAAATTTTGGGGACTTTTGACCTTTCTATATGGAATTGTGGATGGGAAATAATGATCTTAACTATATAAATTGTGGGTCAAGGAAACCCCTGATAACAAAACCAAAAGTCCCATGGAGGGAAACCCTTCACTTTTAAAAGCCATGAATCTTTTTTACATATTCCAGCTTTTAATACACCATCACGCTGATGTAAATATCCGAGACAAAGACGGGCTCTCGCCATGCATGTGGGCATGCCGTCTAGATCATATTCATCACTTCACGTTGTTGTGCGACTCGGAGAACTTTCGGGTGGACGACCACGACGGTATCGAGAGGGATGCTGTTGGTCGAACGTGGATGCACTGGTCGGTGAGGCGAATGGAGCCATTGGAGTGTTTGCAGGTTAGTGAATTATACACATTATTTTTCAACCCATTACCAAACCAGATTGTTACAGACGAGCCTTGAAAACATAGTGGGAAAAGAAGAAATTGCTCTTAACGAGCAATTTCTCCTATTACCACAATGCTTTCTGCTCTATCTGAAGATTATATATCAATTTCATCACATTTTGAAATGTCATCTACAAACTCTTTCAATTTGGGACAGTCAAAAAATTTGGCGTTTGGTAAAGGGTTGATAGTTCGTTTTTACAGAGGGCCTTAGGTAAGGTTTATTTCAAGTACATTTATTTTACATTGATTGCGAAACAAGTTCTGACAACTTAGACTTATCACTCTTGATTCTGCTTCCTGGAAACACAACCAGTACTCATACCAAATGTGGGGTGTTGAAATGTTTTTATTTATGGTTCAAAATGATAAGAATGCACCCACCCTACACACAAAAAAGTGCTCTCAAGAGGCACATATATATACGATGGTAAAGGTTAAGGGCGTGTATTTGGTACTTTTACTCACAGTATTGTAGAAACTGGTCAACATATCCTTTTTTTGTGGGTACGCATTAGAATTGTTTCTGTCAAAATTCTGATTAGTTGGAACCAAACTGTATCATGGAGAACATAAGCAAGCATATTTACTTTATTTTCAGACTCTACTGACCTCTGAGACGGCTTCTATTAAAGACGAAGAAGGCAGAACGGTGCTACTTACAGCTGCTGAGATGGGTAAGTCTTAAGGGGATTAATTCAGAGAGATGTCAGGGCTCACCCTGGCTGAAAAAAAGTCTGCGCCAGCACATTCGCCAAATGACAAAAATAGGAGCCAAATTAAAAAAGTAGGAGCCAAATTCTGAGCAAATGACACCAATTAAAATTTCTTTATTTTAAACACTTTTCATGTTATATGTACAGTACATATATGTTAAGTCCTCTTGGTAAATTATATCTGTTTGTTATGTTTCACCATTTTTATTAAAATTGTAATGTCATAAATATGTAATGTGTAATGCCAATAAAAATATTATGTTAAAAAAAAATAATAAAAAAAAAAGCCAAGACATTCCCCTTCCCCTTCCGAACAAATTTAAACCAAATATGGTATAACAAAAGGCTATGCTTTGAGTGACAAAATCAAAATGAATCTTTTATCTCAGATAACATCAAATCATATTGAAGACTATACATTTCTGATTTCTCAGTTTTGTTATTTATTTTAGAAATGTCCGATAGATAAATGGAAAGTAAACATGATCTTAGGTCTATTTGTTTTTAGCCTCGTCAAAACTCCGGTATGATGATTTGAATGATTAATAATAGAGGATCGCAATTTGAATAGTTGCATCAACGAAGGAAGCGAACTGTCAATATCAAAATAACTTACAAATTAACACTCTTTAAATTCTCGCATTCTACCATGCATCATTAAACACTGGACTGAATGCGGTAAATAGTAATCGGTTTTCGCGGAACAACCGCATCGAGTCTACCAATCAAGTGTGTCGAGTTGTTTACACATAATAAAGACCCGATTAATACACGCCTCAGGCACTGTTTGACACGGAGATAACAATTAGCGGATTAATTTGAGGTTTTCGGAGATACTGTTAAGTGTGTCAAAAGATATAACTGTCTGTAATGTCCGGACAGGTGGAAATATGGTAAAGTTGAATGAAAAAAACATGCGCCAAGCAAATTCGCCAAATCGGGAAATCTTTCGCCAGAATGAAATAATATTCGCATTTGGCGCATTTGGCGACCGACAGCGTGAGCCCTGCATGATGTGCTCTGCGAGTACTAAACTTTCAAAAACTGATATTATCAACCATTGTCACTATACCAAAGACCATGTTCAATTTCTTTACTTATAAGTCACTGAAAGCTCGTGATTTCGTCAAATAATATTTAGTGAGCCTTTGCAACTGTCATTGTTTCTACGGAAAAGCTGGGTTATAAATAAATGCTGGAATTCCTTCTTGTACACCTTATTAGCCTTGCATGACAAGAGCGGTTAAATGTTTCAGAAGACCCATGTGACAATGGTATTTTAAAAAATATGACTGATTTTAAGTTGAGATCATTTTCAAAAGAAAATGTTGAAGCAGTTGTGAATATCTGCAATATAACAGTTGTGAATATCTGCAATAGAACAGTTGTGAATATCTGCAATATAACAGTTGTGAATATCTGCAATATAACAGTTGTGAATATCTGCAATAGAACAGTTGTGAATATCTGCAATATAAATCTTCTTTATCTTTTCTGTAAGGTTATAAACGGATTGGAAAGCTGTCAATAAATTAGTCTAGTCTTTTGTTACTTTAAAAATCTATGTTGTCGTTTTATCGATAAAAGACAATTTATTTTGAAAAGTTGGTAAAAAAGTCCCAATCTGTGAGACATTTCTTTTAACTGTTGGTGGTGTGACAAAAACAGAACTTCTATTCAGTTAACTGCTAAGCATGTCCTTCAAACACATAAATTGTGACTTTTTTACTATGTAATGGCCCGTCATGATCTAGTGGTTTGAGCACTGAACATGGATCCTTACTGGATTAAATTTAGCTCATGTTTTGAATTTTCATAAATACATTTGTTTGGCTGACTAATGGAATGTTGATGTTTCTACCCATTTTGACAGGCTCTTATTGATAGTTAATGTAGGGGTCCTCCTAATTCCTAGTTCCATGATGATCTAGGCATTACAATAAAACTGAAAATGGTTGATCTGTTGTAAAAAACACAAACCCAATTAAACAAACAAATCAGGTGGTGTTTTCTATTCTAAATAAATTACTTTATAACCAGTTTAAGAAGAGTGATTATTGTTATTATGACAATGTATTTCCAATAGATTAAATAATTATTGCGGTTTATAAACAGTGTAAACATTTATAGGTAGCCAGTGTATGCTTTATTTTTGTTAACCCTTGCACCAATGCAGGAAGTTTGAAACATCTTTGCAGTTGACATCAATCTACATTTGAAATAAAAGATACCAGTATTGAAAATCGAAAAAATTAACTTACATTTCTTTTTTTAAAATCATTATTGAAATGCCAATTCATTTTTTTTGCACAATATTCATGAATATATTAAGACGCCATCAGTTAGTTTTAATATCATGTACTGCAAATTATTCAAAAGAAGGGAATAATAAGATAATGGTAGTTTCCTCTTACCTTCTGTCAGGTTTTATAATGAATCCAAGTTGAAAACAATAGGAGAATGCATTTACAAAATCTGATAGATATTGTTTGCTTTGTGATCTATTGCATCTGAAGAAGAAATTGTCATAAGTTATTTGTCCTTTTGCAACAATGGTTTCTTTTGTAATTTATATGTTGTAATGGTGTATATGAGGAGAAGGGTTATCCACTTTGTTCACAATAGCACATGTGCAGCAAAAACTTAAACCATTTTGACAAAACAAAAAAGTGCTGTTATCAAGCGGTTTCTTAATTTTTCATAATGTTTTTTTCCCAAATAGAATGAATAGAATGTTACTGTTCATACTTTATTATGCTTCATGTACATGTTTATGCTATTTAGGTCATTTTGAAAATGTTCTTAAATTTCGTATTGGAGAATGGGATAGCATGATTGTTTATACTACACTGTATCATTTTTTATAAAGGTAGCTTTAAAGGTTTTTTTTTTGTTGCTTTATAAAAGGTGTACCAGTTTGTATTTGTTGTAGTAAAAGATTAGAGACAGGCAAATAAATTGAGACAATTACCACTGCACATGCAGATATTATAAAGATATTAATTTGTTAATTGCAAAATAATTTGGCCATGAAATTTGACTTGTTTGATTCGCCTTTGTTTAATCTATTCCTTCATAATTATGTACTAAGTGACTTTGCAGCCTAGTGGATAAAGTAAAGAACTTGCAATCACATGCCCGTCGCTGACTTGTTTAAATCACACTAGCAGTATATTTGATTTTTCTCAAGAAGTATTTGCCTGTCTCACGGAATGCCATTGGTTCTACCCATCTTGACGGGCCCTTTGGGTGCTCCTTCATCTATCCTCCTCAATGCCAGGCATTGAAATACTGTTGAAGTAATGAAAAACCCAAACAAACAAGTCATATACACTGTACTCATTTTAATGGAGCTGTACTTAACCTATTATCCTATATAATTTTGTTATGACACAATCATTGGCTGCAGAAATTTCTTGAAACCACTGTGGCAGAAATTTAAAGTGCCCTCAAGAAGTAATTTATCCCTTTATCACAATTCTTTCCTCTCAATATCCTAAAAAAAGAATTGTATTAATTATATTAATGTTTTCATGCTATTTTCATTATCTGCTGTTGGTAATCATTTTGGATAGGCGCATGATCCCATATGAGGTAGTGGTTATGCTTTTTGAAATATATTAAAGATAAGTCTGACAGTTGATATGGAAAGAAGTAGTTTTACCTTTAGCTTAACCCTTTATCAAATGCCAGATGTTTGTTTGACTGTTCCAAATTGAAAGAGTTTGCAGACAACATTTCAAAATGTGATGAAATTGAAAAATAATCATCTAATAGGGCAGAAAACATTGTGGGAAAAGGAGAAATTGCTCGTTAAGAGCAATTTCTTCTTTTCCCACAATGTTTTCCAGAGTCGTCTGCAACAAACTAGTCAAACGTTGTTATTGTTTGGTAATGGGTTAACAGTGATATGAGCAACTTTGTGGGAGTCTGATGATATTTCAATGATCTCAATGGCCTATTGATTGGAGAACATGTATTTAACTTATACTCAAAAGGCCCCTATCCTCCATGGGTTGAAATCACAGAAGCGATAGAGTTGAATTTTTGTAATAATCCCTCAATTGACAAATAGGATGCCAATGAACCATTGGCATCCTGAATGGGAAGCTTAGAGACAATAATGGACTGATAAGTTTGCCTTATTTGTTTTACATTGATTGTGAAGGAAGCTTATAGCTTGTACAAAGCCACTCTCTATAATTGTTTCCCAGATACTAAACCTGTACTCGTGCCAACTTGTGAGATAGTCCAGAAAATCTTCACCTCGCCTAACGTGGATTTGAACCCAGGACCCTCAGTTCAAATGGTGGACACTCTACCTCTGCACTATTGTCACCCAAATAAGTAGGGATTTTCCTCCATTCAGGCTGAGCTGGGCATCATAATATAAATATAAAATTGTTGATGACATGAAAAAGTCCCAGGAAACCAATGATAAATCCCCGCAGCCTACCATAAAGATTTACCTGTATTCCAATTCTATTGAGATTTCAATGGGATTTTCTGTTTACTTGTTCAATAATCTTCATAAAGAACATTTGATGAAGAATTGAACTGGTGCACAATGAGAAGAATTGATCATAACTTGATCAGCCATTTATTGGATTTAGGAATCAAAAGGGTCTCAGATAAAAGAGGATCTTGTATAGACACAAATTGTCAAGTTCCGTAATTTGATCAATGTAGTTATTATTAACAATATGTTAGAGAATTGCTTTTATTACCCAACATCTTCCTTTTTTTTTTTTTTTCCATATCTATTCTTAATGCAATTAAATCATATTCTACAAAATAATTAATGCTGTAGGTTTGCCGAATGCAATTTAAGAATTAATCATTCTGAAGTTAATAAAACTAAAGGAGAATCATATTGCTTGGGGAGTAAACTTCTCCTTTCATTTCATTACTTCAAGTTTTGTCCTGTACAAATATGACAAAGTCCTCTTTACTCACAAATCAAATCTTCTTTTTCATATGGGAATTTCTGATGATGCTAATTTTTAAGCAAATTCAGATGACAATTAAAAGTTCAAAATATAGTTTCTTTGTGAGGTTTAAAAGAACGATCATTTTTGCCTTTTGTTGAAATTGTTTCTTGAGAATTCTACTGTTTAGAACCATAATGAAGGATTAATGTACCAATCTTGTTTTATGTAAAGTTTATATCTCTTGCCTAGTGTGGTGGGTAAAGTTTCAAAATGGGCGCTCATCCAGCTAATTCCCAATACAAACACTGAACAAAAAGAGATATTGAATTACACCAATATGGCCTATTCAGTTTACCTATGTTTCCTTATTGATTCATATCTTTTCGGGTGTCGTACTTAACTGCACATTTACACTTATTTGCCAATGTTCAACCTGTTACCTCATGTGGGAATTTTTGAAAAAAAAGTCCAAATTGAAAACAGAATATGATAAAGAGCATAGAAAGTTATATTTTCTTCATGATATCAAGTTGAAACCATTGTGACAAAAGGAAAAAAATGCTTGTTAAAAAATTGTTTTTTTGTTGCAATTGATTCTTTAACAAACTTCCATCTGCATGTTTGTTGATGTGAGTAATTATTGAGTGAAAGATTAAGCTATAAGTGTACTTTTGAAGCTGAGATAACCTTTGTTCAATCAAATTGAAATTTCCTTTTTGCCTTATCAAATATTTATCAATAGCTGGTGAATATATACCATAGTGCATAATTTTCATCAGCTATTGCTGTTGCTTTTAGATAGAACCAATCACAAAAGGTTATAATAAAGAGGATGATATTTTAGATTTGAAGTTTTTGTTAAGACTCTTATAGGAGCAAGGAGCATTATGCTCTGACTTTAGCATAGAAGCATGTTAGATTATGAATAGGAGTCTAGCGTCTAGTAAATATCAGATTAGTTTAAAAAGTTCCCTTTTCCTTAATTGGATAATGATGCTCGTTCAAATTGAAAGCAACAGTAGACAACAGTTCATAAGAAAACATTTTTTAATTGCCAACATGACTTTTGGTAGAATCTGTTCTGACAGACGGAGAGATTTCTCTTAAACATTTTTTAGGCTTTTGTCACAAGGATTTGAAGCAGAATTGTCCATATGGGTATATACTGGGGTAATTGTAAACCTGGGGCAATTGAGAGAGGCTATTCCAGGGCCTGATCCTGTTACAAGGTGCCTGAAAAAGATCATCTTCCTAACTAGAAACTTTCCTTAAGATTATGTAACTCGAATGATCCAAGCTGTAAATGTGTTACAGGTTGGAGGCACTGTGCAATAAAAATTCGTTAGCTTTCCACCCCCACACTAGAGGGGAGCTATCGGCAACAAGAATTTCAGAAATCAGAAATGAGATCACATGAATAATTGATAATGGCTCTGACATTGAATGAATCCAGACAAAGAACGTATCTATGTCTGGATAATTTATACCAAAAATCATGCAGTTTTCTCCAAAATCAAAGTCACGCCAGCTTGTTGGTTTTCCAATTAAGTATAATTACAACAATATTTACAGACCTTGGTCCCATCTTAATTCAAGGAAAAAAGGCCATGCATTTTGAAAATGGTCATTTATGGCATCTGATCATTTCATCTTGGGTTGCCCATGAGATGCTATCTACTAGCTTAATTACATACTTCTTGTTATACCCGTTGGCATGTAGGGTAGCAACAACGCGTTTCCACTCCTGTAGTGTTTATGCCTCTCTTTCTCCTAGCTTACTGGAAGAATAACCAGATAGCATGATAAAGTGAACAATCACCAGAGTATTACTAAATAGTTGGTGAAAGCTGTGGTAAACCCAATTCACTCAGACACTGAGAGGCATGTACATTGAAACTATTTTTGTTTATATACACGTAACAAACCGAGCAAATAAACCTCTCAAAAACATAAAATGAGCGGTTTTGTTGTCAATATATATACCAGCATGTTCTCTACAACAATGCATTAGGTTCCCTAATTTGCATAAATGTTCAACAAATGTAACAATATATATGTATATATATATATTCCAGGTTCTTTGGCTGCTTGTAAGATTATTCTGGAGATAGGGGGTATGCAGTGTATCAATGATAAAGATTATCAAGGGAGAAATGCTCTTCATTTTGCTGCTCAAGGTGGGCATGGGGACGTCGTCAATTTTCTTCTCGACAACAACGGTAGGTCTAAAGACTTTGGGTTACCCCCCCTAGTCCATTATACCATACCTTTGTCACTTCTGCTTTAACCAATTACCAATCATTAACAACATTTCACCAGTTTGTTGCAGGCAACTCTGGAAAACATTGTGGGAAAAGGAGAAATTGCTTGTAACGAGCAATTTAACAAGCAATTTCTCCTTTTCCAACAATGTTTTCTACTCTATCAGATTATTACTTTACAATTTCATCCCATTTTGAAATGTCGTCTGCAAACTCTTTCAATTTGGGGCTGTTAAACATTTGGTGTTTGGTAAATGGTTAAAAGATTTCTTATACATCACTGTAAATTATTTTCCCAAACAAAATAATGATTTCTATCCTACCAGATAAGTATTTTATGGTATTAAAGACTGTTGTCAATGATAAAATGAAGAAAGAAATATTAAACAATGCCTGATTTTGAGGTAGTTTCTACTTTTCCAATCAATGATTTCTATTTAATTAGATAGACATATTTCAATTTCATTTCCTTTTTGTGCTGTCAGTAAATTCTTTCAACCATTGAAAAGCATTTGGTTTGCTAAAGTGATTGAATTGTTTATAAGAAATCTTTGTTCCATACCCTTGGAAAAAAAAGTACCCTCAGCTTGGATATATATCCAATCATCGTTGAAAATAGCTTTGAACATGTGAATGACAATCAGTATTTATTTTAAAAAAATCATATGTAGAAGAAAAGCTCTATTGAACATTGAAAATAGATGTTGAAAATTGTCACAAACATTATTAAAAAAGTCATCAATGAAAAATAATTTCGATTCTATCTATATACCATTCATTTTGTTTCATTTCTCAATTAGCTGACTTGACAGCAGTTGATAAGTACAACGCCACTCCTTGGGATTACGCCAAAAACCGCCAGTTACATTATTGTCAGCTAATCATCATGTCCCATCAACGACAACGACTTGCCAGCAACCCGACTAGTCCTTTACCAAACGGATTTGGACTGCTGATGAACGGGGGCTCGCTTAATTTCTCCCGAGACTTTGGTGGCTCGGAATATGATTTTGCAGTAAGTAATGCTTTCAGATCAGATAGACTTTACACAATCTTTTAGAGAAGAAGATAGTTTAGAGGACATGTATTTGTCTGTTTACATGATTCTTGCCATTTGAAGACTGCAGTTCGTATTTTTTATAGTGGACTCACTTTGATACACCTGCAGTAGAAGACACAACTGGGATTTTGTTACGATATTTTCTGCTCAATGCAGCAAAGCAAATATGTGAAAGCATAGTATGTAGGGCTGGTAAAAATTTATTTGGTTGTATGATCATTTTGACTTTATAATCTTTAATGATAAGAGAAATCTTGTGTAGCTATATCTGTCAAAATTACTGAGGAGTTAGATGAGATTAAACCGTCTTGCTCACAGATCAATGCACCCCTGGTCTTGTGGTGAAGAGGTGGGAAAGTTAGTGAAAGTTTCTTGTTGTTTTTAAAGCTATGTAGCTATAAAATACTAAATGCAATAGTACTGAATTATATTAAAGAAAAAACGCAACATTGGTGGTTATGTGTATATTTACAAAAACTATAATCATGTTATGATTTTGATAAACCTGTATTCCACATCTATTGTTAGTTGTGAATAAGAGTTATGGCATATAGATTTATCTAAATTATTAGGAAATTCATTGGCCCATAGGGTTGAGTATTCATAATTGAATGACTTATACTTGTTAAACAATGTTACCATTGTAAAACAGATGTCAGTATGATACAATGTATAACCTAATTACAGAGCACAAGAGGCAGCGTAGACAGCATGCCAATCACCCCACCCCACCCACCCAAACGCCCACGCACATCCCGGATGCCAGTACGACGGTCCCACAGTCTCGGCTCTTCCCAGGACCGGGAAAGGGAGAGGCTGACCACCTCTATAAGTAACAGGGAGTCTTACAGCAGGGAACAGTCGACCGTGGACAGGAGACAGATCAACAGTGCTGGAGACATGCAAGGCAGGCCAAACGAGAGAATAGAGGTAGGGTATTGTGTCAATTGTGTCAATATATTAGGGCTACATGTCTGTTTTAATCTGATCCTCTTGTAAGTCTTTCACGTTTCTCAGTGAGACCACATAGCAAGGCTCTTTTACTCACTCACTCATTCACTATCCGGTTTATTTGTTGAATTAGGCCATAAATTTATCGTCTGCTAAAGGTGGGGCCTGACTGTCCAGTCTCGAAGTGAGTCTTCCTCTCCTTAGATGAGGGGAGTCCATGCCCAGAGTTTTCCTGTCTCGCTTCATGACATTCTCCCAAGATAGTTTGGGTCTACCAGCGGACTTCTCTGCAGGTACCAAAGGCAAATGGGATAATAATCTAAAGCATGGCTTGATAACCTTTTCAATATAAGGGCAGCATTCATCTATTTTCTACACTGTTACATATATGAATTAAAATAATAATAATGATATAAATTGTGTACAATCTATAATTCATAAATCAATATTTTCCACAGATTTGTAAATTAAAAATAAAAACTTAAGAAAATGAACAAGACACAAAGTCCATGTTATGCTTGGCAAGATGTAAAAGATATGAATGCAAGAATGAGTTTGAAAATGTTTAGAAATGGGAGGAAACATAAAAAAATTGTTCTAAACTTGCCTTCTTTTCTGTTTAAATGACAGGTCACTGTCCATAACCGGAATACAGAGCATATGGATGGTGAAGACAATGCCATGGCTGTAGATGATAACCCATGTAAGTGCAGGATTTCTGTCTTTTCCAAATTCAAATAAAAAACAAAAGATGGAGATAAAGTATGATTTGAAACATTTATTTTTGTATACATGGTTAAATAATATTTTCTAATGGAGAACACTATTTCCTTTTAGTACAGTTGCCTTTTTATCTTTTACTGTCAAATTGATGATATTGGACGAGTTTGCATCAGATATTTGAAATAATTGGGACAAATGGAGAATCTCCTCATTTCTAGATTTTTTTTTATTATTTTTTGGGGGGGGTATAAAGTACAATTATTTAAGTTTTAATCATGCAATTTTTGTTTATTCTGGACATTCTTTCAAATTGATTAATGGATCAACATATCTACAGCAAACAACTGAAAGCATTGTGACAGAATGTATATATGCTCATAATTTAACAAACCCTGCTTACTCCAGATGAACCCCTTGACGAGGACCTAGACGGTGTAAGTGCGGGTGGAATGGATGTATCAGACATAGAGGACGATGAAGACGTGCAAATCTCTGCCAGTGCCCGAGGGCCCCCAGGGTCACAGAAACGGGGCCCTGGAGGGCCATTATACCGCCCACAAGGTCCCAGCGCGCAGCAGTCCAAGTTCACCCCCTCGCCCCCTCCCCCTAGATATGGACAACGATCGCAGATGTCTTCTCAAGGCTCATATTCGGTAAGCTTGAAATCTATTGATAACTTATAACAGAGAGTTGACATTTCCTTTCAAAGATGCTTATTAACAGGTGAGAAACTCAAAGAGAAATGTAGATATACAGTTAAAAGTATCTTTTGAAGGCATGATGAATTCATGAAGCGTCAATTTATTTAAGTATGTATGGTTTATGTACGGTTTATGGGCAGTAAATATCAAAAACAATGCCAAGCTTTTGGATTAAAAGAATGAAGAACAATCTAATCTTGCTTCCAATGAGTATAATAAAAATAGTACAGTTGTTGTACAGTTTTAGAGAAAAACTTTCCTATGATATTTCACATTTACACATAACATTCTACATAAGAAGTCAAACCTTTTCTCGACATATACATGTTCTCATTTTAAAGCGCCTGAAGAAAAATGTAGAAGAATTCATGACAAACAAAATATCCTTTTATTGGCCGCAATGACTTTATAGGTCATTTCTATTTTGGGTGTTGGGCCTTTAGTAAGGCTCTCTTCTAAATTCTAAGTGTGGGTTTATCCTGTTTGTAGATTTCATTAGTATTTTGAATTCTGTTGTAAACTTACCAATTAGAAATTGACGTTTGACAAGGAGAAATATTTATTTGTAACACAAACCATTTACTACTCCAGCAAGCATCAACATTTAGAAGAAGTGGGGAATTTGCGGACGAACCGCAAAACGGAGATGTACAGCCTCGTCCACCTTACAGAAACTCAAACCCAGGACCCGGTGCCCAGAGAGGTCAAAATAACCTGTACAACAGGTCCCCGTCTCCGACCCCAGCGGATAACTTTGGGTCCAATCGGCCCCGTCCAGCACCCCGGCCCCCGAGAATACAGCCCTCACCCCCGAAACCCCAGCCCAGACGGACTCCCTCGCCCACCAACAGGCCCGGGTCAAATACCAGGGACCAGTTATTGAGTCCACCTTCCGGGGATCAGATGAACAAAGATGGGAGCCGGCCTGATTCTGCTGGCAAACCTCCAGGTTAGGCTTGTTAGATATTCTTTTCCCCCATAATCCTTTTGTCCATTACTTATTTTCTTTTATTGTATTTTGTGACTGGTCATTTTTAATGTCAAATACAGGGCTGAAACTCAACTGCTATAATATGATTGCAATCAAACAATTGAATTCAGCCTTAATGATGATTGACTGACTAGCAAATCATGTTATGAGGATTTTGCGTCACTTACACCCACATGACATTCAATGATCTACAACATTACCAACATTATATAGATCAAAGTACTGAAAGTGGAGTGACGCAAAAAGAATTACCTCTGAAACATGGTCCTTATTTTCTTTGTGATATAGGGAAGAAACGCTGTAACAAAAGGAGAATTTTCCCAAGTTGTGCTAATCTCTTTATTGATCTGATATGCTTCAATTTTTCATGGTCAGACTATCTTATCCCCAGATTTTATTTTTATAGTGGTTTTCTAAATCTTCTCTAGAAGTAGTAGTATGGAGTAAGGTGTTGATCAGAGACAGCTTAAATCCCTTTCCCTATTATGGATTTGTGTGATTTGATTGATTTAGGGCAACAGCAATTATTTAAGTATAAAAGGATGTAGTTTTCTTGTGATAGGGGTCTATAGTTATCCTCGAGTCAGTACTGTGCAATATAATATGTGTATTATATTACATAGTACTGACCCAGGGATAACTAAAGACCCCTGTGATATTGTGTAGGACAAAAAGAGAAATTGCCAGTTGAGAGTGATTTCTCGATTTGATTCATAGGTTTCTTAAGTATATTGCAGCATTGGGGTGAAGGTACGTAAATATACCCAAATATACATGTACAGTGTTCTAACATTGAAATGAATGATAAAAAAGGCTCCCCTTACATTATAGGTATGTTGGAGGGTAAAAGGTAAAAAGAACATGCACCTCCCATGTTAATGAATAAACATTATCAAATTTCAGGTATGTTGGAAGGTAAAAAGATCATGCCACCACCCATGTTGATGCCTTTAGAGAATGCTCCCAAACCACCAAGTTTAAATCCAGTGCTCGCACAAAGTCTCGTGCCTCCAGACAAACCCCTGCGGAAGAAAAAGAAAAAGAGGAGAGATAGAGGAGCCACAGAGAGAGACATGGAAAGGGAACTAGATGTGAGATCCCCTCCAGAGCCCCCGGAGAATTTGACCCCACCCCGGGGATATGCAGCACCTCTCCACCCCCCACCCTCAGCAACATCGCGACCTCAGAGAGCACAGTCTGGTATTCCATCGCCCAAATACTCAAAAGGAGCCCCGCAGAAACATGAAAGTCAGAGGTTAGTTGGTGAGGGTTAAAATATTTAAGAGTGGTGGTCTGGTCTTCAGAGCCCCGCAGAAACATGAAAGTCAGAGGTTAGTTGGTGAGGGTTTGAATATTTAAGAGTGGTGGTCTGGTCTTCAGAGCCCCACAGAAACATGAAAGTCAGAGGTTAGTAGGTGTGGGTTTGATATTTAAGAGTGGTGGTCTGGTCTTCAGAGCCCCGCAGACACATGAAAGTCAGAGGTTAGTTGGTGAGGGTTTGAATATTTAAGAGTGGTGGTCTGGTCTTGTGAGCTACCCAAAAACATGAAAGTCAGAGGTTAGTTCGTGAGGGATCAGGACATTCAAGAGAGGCAGCCTTCAGACTGGCTTGTAAAGCTTGTTCGTTTTACCCAAATGCTTGAATAATGCTTTATCAACATTAGAATACACATGGTCTTCACCCATCCCTCATGAGCATAGTGGTCTATAGTTATTCAGGGGTCAGTAATATGTAATGTAAGAACATTACTATATTAGGTAGTACTGAACTGACCCCAGGATAACTAAAGACTCTTGTGCTTATGAGTGTCTCATTTAAAAATAACTGATGCAATATGAAAAATGTGCAATTTATTTTTCTTTGTGGAGCTTTTAAATATAAATGTTGGTATCATACCAATTTGATATAGCTTGCAGAGAATGATTTGCATTTTATTTCAAAAGGTTTGGAAGTTTGCCTTTTGTTGGATCAAATCAACTGTCAAAGATGTTTAATATGATATCTTATTAGCTTAATGCCTATAGATCACTCAACAATGGCATACTATCTGCAAGAAAACATACTAGCATGGTTTCTTTGATGGCCTTGTATAAAGATGTGAGTATTTAGCGATATTTATCTAATTTGACAAATTTTACTTCAAAGAAAGACAAATTAATTCCTTTTTGATCATTTTCTTCAGACAAGTAAATTCCTTTTTGTCCTCTTTCCTCAGATATTCAGAAGAAAACATGGAGGATGAGAAAGATGAGTTAAGTAATCGTGATGAGAAACCCCCGATGGTAAACGGAATGGCTGTCCCAATAAGAGAGGGGCCCATGCGGTCAGCTAGACCGGGGAAACGTTTACAGCCAATGGAAACAAGTACAGAGGATTACGAGATGAATGGAAATGTTGAAAATGGAGACATTTTACAAGTGAGGATACATAAAGCTTTGTTTTGCGTTATTAGGATACAGAAAGCTTTGTTTTGTGGTAATATTAGAAATGTCTAATTGGTTGTGTTTGCCATTTAACAAGTGTTCTGTGTTTGTTAGTTCAGTTTGCTGTGCTAAGATAGAAAAAATCTGTATAATGCCAGCTCCCATGTTTGATAGTATGTATGGCTTAAATTGAATTTAATTGAATGCATACAGTATTTCATGAAAAGTATGGAAAGAAACATTTCCTTTGTATTGCGATATTGGGTAGAAAACCTTTTAACAATCAAGATATTGCAATTGCAAATAACAATTTTCTTCTTTTGTCACATTGATTTCTATCAAATCATTCATTACCTGTGGCATATACAGATTGACAATTTAGAGCCCTAGCCTGGTACTGGTGGATCTAGGAAAGCTGTTTCATAGCCCATTACCAAAGACCAAATTTTTCGACTGTCCAAAATTGAAAGAGTTTGCAGACAACATCTCAAAATGTGATGAAAATGAAATTGAAAAACAATTTTCTGATAGTGAGAAAACATTGTGGGAACAGGAGGAATTGCTTGTTGAGTGCTTGTTGAGTGCAATTCCTCCTTTTCCCACAATACTTTCAAAAGTCGTCTGCAACAAACTTGTCAAATGTCGTTATTGTTTGGTGATGGGTTGACTTGAAAATTTGTTGGTATGATGTTAAACACCATACAAACAAACAAACAAATCAGATTGACAAAAAAGCTTTGATGCTTATTCCTGACTTTATTTTTGTGATATTCATGTTTTGTGAATGCTTCAGGATGATGTAATAAACGAGAATGAGGAGGTTGGACCTCTGATTCCCCCACCCCAAGGATTTAGGGGTCCATCAGCAAGACCCGGTCAAGGTCGACCCCTGTCACAGTCAGTGCCCCAGGTAATTATTTCCCTTTAAACCGTAACCTTCATATACCCCAGGTAATTAACTCCGTTTAAACTTTAACACCATATATAGTTTGTGATGGTTCCAAAATGGAAGCAGCCACATATTTCTAGTATGATTCCAAAGAATTTTAGTTCATCTGACAAAATAAGTAGATTTCTTACTGACAAAATGAGAATTTTTATGCCACAAGCTATTTTACTCCAAGTCACATAGTCGTTTCGGTTTCTTACTTTGACTAACACATGTGCATTAGATCTAAATTAAGGTGTTAACCTTTTGCTTGCAAATTCTGCATTTTATATGTTTGCTCTTTATATACTGTCTCAAATAGCTATCCTCCATGGACTCTTGAAACTATGGATAACATTTTCAGGTTCTATTTCGCCTTTTCATTCAACAACCATTGTAGATTTGAAGAATCTATTGATATGTTTACTTCGACTGTACTGTTAATTTAGAATTTAATGTCAACAGGTAATCTATGAAGATGTACAGTAAATAATGAATATCAAATGAACACCATGGTTATGAATAGTCATTATCTGTTAATTGAACTATACTTGATCATACTTCTACATAACATTCACTACACATGCCATACTTTTGGCCAATGTCTTAAATTAAAACCAACAATTTGAAGCCATCTGTTGGCTATAACTGTTCAAGGCGACAACACTCTTAACGCCCAAACAAAAAAATTTGGACTGTCCCAAATTGAAAGAGTTTGCAGACGACATTTCAAAATGTGATGAAATTGGAAAATAATCTTCTGATATGCCAGAAAACATTGTGGGAAAAGGAAAAATTGCTCGTCATGAGCAATTTCTCCTTTTCCCTCAATGTTTTCTTAAGTCATCTGCAACAAAGTGGTCAAATGTTGTTATTGTTTTGGTAAGGGTTAAGGCAATTTTGTCAAAAAAACAAACACAAAAGTGTTTTAGTGGTTTTACTATGTATAGTTTAGTTTGAAGGGAAGGTTAAATAAAACAACTGAATTGAATTGATGAATTGCCTGTGGTGAGCAATTCTTTCTTTTTGTTGCAATATATGCTAGACAGGAAATGATAGAATGATGAATTGTTGATGGATGGATCATCATATGAACCCTTCTAGCGCTGAAACCAACTTCATGCTTATGCAAACATGTTAGATCCAGGCCAGCCGCCAAGTAATTTGTCAGCTGGCCTGTTATCTAATCTGTTTGCTACTCTGGGTATCTTTCTTCATCAAAATTAATCAGATATTCAAGATTTTGGAAAGCAGATGACACACAAATATATCTGTAGTAAAATACCCAGCATTCTAAGGGTTAACAAAAAAAAACACTAAATAGAAATAATGAATTGTCTGTTGTGAGCAATTCCTTCCTTTTGTTGAAATATATGCTAGTTAAGAAATATTAGAATAATGAATTGTTGATGAATGGATCAACTTTTTAACACATGAAAAATGTGATTGCAGACAACATACAAATGGCCAAGTATCTTTAAGTCATATCAGGTACATTGACATACCGTGACATTTGTAATGTGATAAGTTGTTTCACTTTAAAATTACTACAGTAATTACAAAATTCATGCCAATGTCGTATCAGTACTCACAATTTGTTAGTTATTGTGACCAAAGCGACACAGCTTGTGTGTCTGTTTTCAATTAATTTTACCAATTTGTGTTTCTGTCATTGTTTAAAGCAAAGATTCACATAAGATGTGAATCAGTTGTCTTTTAGTTTTTGGAACCTGATTTAAGTTAACCTTATTTTGTGGGTAGGTATCAACCTTGTCTCAAGATACAAATTAATGATTGTCCACTGTAGATGATTCTAATAAGCAACATTTATGGTTAAAACAAAAAATATCCATGGTAGTGTTTGAAATAGCTGTCTTATCATGACTTATAAAAACACCATATTATATATGTTTATTAACATTAAATTGCTGCTCCTTTTTACATTAATCAGATTTTGATTCATTTATCAGTGGCTTTTGCTGGAATATGAGTTGTGAAGTAGAATTGCTAAAAAATGATTACCCATTCCGCCATATGAGTATTTGTGATTGTTTCACATCAAAAGAAAAAGCAGACTTTAGGGAAAAAAAGAACTCAACAGTTTTCTTTGAAATACCACAAAAAGATTATTGAGCCAAAAAGACAGATTGCTCCTTGTCAGAAATCTATCCTTTTGTCACCATGGTTTCTTCAAGTTTTTTCCAGCAGTTGTGGACAAAGTGAGATATAACGTATGAAGGGTTGTAGGCAATAAAGAATGAGAACTGTTTACTAAGTTTTTAAGTTGAATTAAAGTAAAGAGGGGTGAAATTTCTTAATTCAAATAATTTATCTGTTTGTTGTGAGTGTTGCTGTTGGTTTAAGTGAAAGTCTCACAGCTGTGTTACACTTGATGTTGATTTGTTGTTAAATGTTACACGGAACATCAGGAATTTAATCAGTTCATACTGATTTTCAACTGGTAAATGGCATAAAAATTTTGTATTTCTTCTCGGACTGTATTAAAACAGAAGACAGGCAAGTCTCAACAGCTCAGTCAGTATTGTGTCCAGTTAGGAGGCCTGAGTTTGAGACACAACTTGGCCAGTAATTGTTTCCACATTTTATGGAGTCAATGGTTTGTACGCCTTTCAACACTGATCAATAAGGTTCATATGGGAAAGAAGTCTTTGCCTTAGAAAGTATATTGTGCAGTATTTTTGAGGAAAACCAGGATAGGTGTGCTACCCACTTAACCCTTGGTAATTTTCTAAAAATAGATTTTTGTGTCGTCTGTTTTCCAAAACCTGAAATAACTGCTTAATTTGTTGAGAAAAGATACTTAGAGTAGCAAACAGGTTAAATCACAGGCTATCTGCCTTTTTACTTTGTGGCTGGTCTGGATCTAACAAGTTTGAATAAGCATGAAGTTGGTTCCAGCACTTTAAGGGTTTATGACTGAAATACTGTTAAAAAATGGCCTCAAACATCAATCCAAGCAAATCAAATGTAATTCTTAAGAATGTTTGTCTCTTTTTTTTTTATACAATGTTGTAAGAAAAAGGTATCAATGATTTGGTTCAAAACTTATGTAAGACCTTTTCTTTTGTGAAGGACCTGCTATAGTCTCTCATTGCACCCGCTGTATGATTTTAAGATCACAATAACGTTGATGTCATTAAATGTAAGTATCTGTTTTGTGTCCGTCTCATAGGAACACAATGTCAGCATAATTATCGAAGAGGCTTCACAATGTTGATTGCGTAAGTTAAATATTGTGTGCATGGGAATAATAAGTGAATGCATCTGGCTTGAAATAAATTATAACAAACAAAAAGGCTGGATGGTTGGATGTAGCATACAAAATTTTATTGAATATTGTATCACAGAACACTGTATATTTTTATGATTATCACATTAGGATACCGTACGCAGTTTAGTTAGAAATGTTTTAATTTCTTTTAAAAACAAATAATCATTTTGATTACCTGTATATCTAGTTTAAAAAATATTGTCCACATTTACTTTATAATGATTCACTTAAACTAGATCAATTCAATTCTATCACTCATGGGAGATTCTAAGGCTAGCCTAAATTGAAAGCAAAACATAGCTGTTATATATTAGGGTGTAAAATAGCTTTTCTTATGATTTTCGGGGGGAAAAAAGAATAAAAAAACACAAAAAAAGCAATAATAACAGATATTTCTGGTTCCCTTTGTTTCTGAATTTATTTTTTTCCACATTCATGAAAGTAGAGCTACAAGATTAAAAAAAAGTTTAGTAACACAATATAAGTTTATATCTAATGCCAAAATGTGTGTTATTGTACTGTTGAATGTTGGCTTGTAGCTTTGTACATGGTTTAATTACTGGTTAATGTATGTAAACCTTTTCCCTTGTTATTTGTGAAAGTTGTTAATGAAAATCAAATTATTATGAAGGGTTGTTAAGCTATATATAAGACATTGCCTCACATTGAGTAGAACCTATTCTGTCAATTAGGCAAGTCTTCCTTTCATCCCAGTGATTTCTTAAATCTTCTACTGCTTATCTAGGGTTCAGTGCAAGACTATAGTAAGTGCTTCATAAACATGAAGCACTTACTATAGTCTAGCACTGAACCCTCGTTATATAATTTAATATATAATTGCTTGTTAAAGAGTGAAAGAAAATAACACTGAACTATGTCATCTTTTATTGAAGATTTGGGTTGGAAAAACAAGAGTAGAAAATTTGACTTTTTTCACTTTAAAGAATTTAAGGGAAACATATATATATATAAGCCCTGCTTTGGTGCATGAGGACAAATGCAATAACATTTTTGATTGGTGGAACTATTTGTTTGTTTAATTTCCATTTTAGATAACTACTCAAATTTGTTTTCTTGGATATTTCTGATTTTGGGTGAGATTTGAGGGCTAATTCCCATACACACCAAGTCTTTATTATGCTATTATGTGTTTAACAATACTCTTTCAGTTTTTTTATCCCATAAATGTTTTAAATCCTGACAATTTTCTTTATTCATACTTCAATTTATGCATTTGTAGCAGACTTTAAAAAAAAAAAACTAATCAATTTCTGCTTTTTTCTCTGACAGTTTCTTCCTGAAAAAAAATCACAAAAACATACATTTTCCTTAGACTTTATAATAACTTTTGATTTATAATTTGACTTGTTTTCACATATCCTATGAGGGAAATGGTCAATATGCAAAAATGGAGCTAAGATTGAATGAAACAGGAAATTAAAGATTGCTGACCTTTTTTTTTGTTGCACCGACCATTTGATCTTGGAAGACATTGTGACTATGAAGCAAATGATACTATGGTCCATCTTTTTATTTATCTTTGAAAATGTGTTTTTTGTACTTTGGATGGATATAATGATCTTGGTAATGCATTGTTTAACTCACATTTAAACTTCTTTTGATTTGAAACAAATTATAAGAATAAGAATGAGGAAATTTGTTGATTTCCTATTTTCCACAATAAAACTAGAAAGTCACCTTAAGCAGGGCCTTTGAGTCCTTTTGGCAAACAGTATTATGCCTGAGTTATTCATTTGTATTTTATATAGGAATTATATAGATACATTTTGATCTAAAAGAAAATCCTTGCATGACCATCAAGTATTATGCCTGTGTAATTTATTTTCCCAATTTTGTATAGGAATTATGCAGATATACATTTTGATTAAAAAGAAAATTCATGCATGAATATCTATTTCACTTGTACATCATAACATGTACCAGTATATCTATTTTTTTTCATGTTATTTATCTCTTCATAATCACAATAGCTTCCTCACTCTAGTTGAATGCATACATTGCACATTTTTAATATCTCAGAATGCAAATTCTTTAAATTAAACTAGAAAACAAAGGCATGAAAATGGTATTTTACATAAATCAATCCATATAGGCATCGACGTTTTAATGAATGTAAAGTATCAGAAGAACTTATTTATTGATAAAGAGTTTCTCTTTTTCACATTTTTTTCAAATAGCTGCCTTCATTCTTAAAGAGATAAAGAATTATCTACAGAATTTATAACACCTTTAAGCAACAATTACTATCACAACATCATCATCACGGATTTAATCTCTCTTTTTCTGCCTTTCCAGGATTCTAGAAGTCACGCAGTCAGACAAAGTAGTGCAAAACCTCCATTACCGCGAGGTCGAACTAGCGCCAGTACAACGAGTATGCGTTACAAACATCCGTCCCCGCCACGACGACCGTCCAGGCCACCCACCAATCACAATGATGCGTAATACATGACGTTGATAGCTCAAGTCTTTACATTCCATGGTGATATGTTGGTGGAGTATAACTGTAGTGAAAATGCGACTTCAGTATTGGTCTAAGTAATTGGTTTCTTATCCATGATGCAAATAACTGTTACTTTTTCATTTAAGTGAGCATAGATGCTACAATAGAATTCCATTGATGCCTTACCGTGTTACACACAATACTTTGTTGATCCTTCCCTTCATAAATCCAAGTTTTAAAACACCCATAACAGACAAACCTAGAAAAAAAATTGCAAATAAAGAATTGCTTGAAATGACCAATTTCTCTATTTGTCATAATTTTTTTTTCATCCAATGCAACAATCAGGTTTATGTGTAATGGCTGTTGCTTTTTATTTCGCCAGATTTCAAAAGGTGTATAGGATGCAACAGGCGCCTATGAGATCAAGGTATTGTTTGGTAAAGGGCTGATAGTAACAAGTTGATACTGCACTTATGCATATGTTATGCTTTTTGTAAAGGCAACAATGTAGGAATAACATGAAACATTTGTAACTCATGGATAATTCCTGTGAGTTAAGGAATTATATTTATTGACGCTTTCTTGTAGATTGCTAATGTTTTTTTACTTGATTATATTTTTGTAAGTTATTAGTGTAAATTAGTCAAAAGAACAGCTCATCCACTTTTTACTCACTTGTCACGCCTTCATTAGCTCAGGAATTATCAACATTATCTCGCTTATCTCACATGCATGGGACATTTGTTGACAATTCAACAAAAGGAGTATTTGCCCACGATCAGCAAATTGTCCTTTAAGGTAGAATACCCATAAACCACCATTTTGAATTTCCTTCCTTCGTTGGATTATTTAGACCATTCTCGGTATACATCGGTCTGAACCGGAACTGTTCACTTTACATCAAATAGTTCTGGCCAGATGTATACAGAGAACAAAGGAAGTAATCCAACGAAAGAATGACTTTCAAAATGGCGGATTATGGGTATTCTACCTTATACCTTAATATTGTGTTGGAACTGTTTTCTGTTTTTCTAGCAAAAGGTTAAAAAGTTTTCAACATTCTTGGTTTAGGACTTATTGACCGGTATCTGAAACAAGACAACCTGGTTCCTATGACATTACAATAGAATAGCCTTGTACCAATAGTTTACTCAGGAAGTATGAATAAGCGAACATTTCACCTTGTAGAATTAATAGACCTTTTGAAAATAGCGTTAAAATCCAATGGGAAATGGAGACATACTCCCTGTCACTTGCATGAGATATACAGTTAAATCAAGCCTTTTATACATAGCTGCTTAACATATCATGAGTTTATTGGCAATTGTAGAGTTATGACTTGAATTTGTTATATATTTGTTATGGCAAATAGTTGTACACTCTAAAAGGTCCTAACAAGGGTCTGCATAGGGAGTTTTCTTATTGAAGTATTTCATTACATGCCCTTTTGATAAATTCTGTTTTGTTTGTACTCATTAGAACTGTCTAAACAAGTTGATTCTAATCAGTTCAGTCAATATTGTTTTAACCCTTTCCCAAACAACAAATTTTCGACTGTCCAAAATTGAAAGAGTTTGCAGACAACATTTCAAAATGTGATGAAATTGAAAAATAATCTTCTGATAGGGCAGAAAACTTTGTGGGAAAAGGAGCAATTTCTCCTTTTCCCACAATGTTTTCCAAAGTCGTCTGCAACAAACTGGTTATATGCCGTTATTGTTTGGTAAAGGGTTGAACCACCTCTATTGAATAATGCATGAAAAGTTATTTAGTTTGAGGCTTCCTTAGTACAGGACACAAGTCATTAAGAAAGTCCCTTTTGACATCCTTGTTGAACTGTAAGTTGTATTACAGACAATAATTCTGGCTCCATTTGCTGTTCTTGCTTAACCCTCTACAAAACAATGATGGCATTTTACCACTTTGTTGCAGACTACTTTAGAAAACACTTTGGGAAAAGGAGAAATTGCTCATACAAGCAATTTCCCCTTTTCCCACATTGTTTTCTTCTATATCAGAAGATTACTCACCAATTTTATCACATTTAAAAATGTCGTCTGCAAACTCTTTAAATTTGGGACAGTAGAAAATTTGGCATTTGGTAAAGGGTTAAAACATGTTTGACTTTACCCACAATATAGGTTGTGAAGAGGAGATTGATGACCCTAAACTTGATCTCAGATAATTTCAAGGGTTCAATACGAGACTATATATAGAAAGTCCTTCACAAAACTGAAGGTCTTTTGATAATCTTGCTATAAACCCTTGTTATATTGTCATGAACCAACAAAGCTTTACTTACTGACATGAAAATGTTGGCTAGTATCAACTATTAACTAACTCCATTATATGGGGTTTTGTTACTGGCCTATAATGAAAGCAATTTGCATATCAACTTAAAAAAAACATGAACACATCTCGTGTTTCCTTTTGATATTGGATAAAAGCAATTGAGACAAAAGTAAAAATTGCTTGCATCAATCATTTCTCCTTTTGTCACATACATTTCTTAAACCTTTCAATAATGTTTAATTGAGAATATATATTATAATACTTATCTTCAGTTAACCCTTTCCGAAACAACAAATTTTCGACTGTCCCAATTTGAAAGAGTTTGCAGACGACATTTCAAAATGTTCTGAAATTGGAAAATAATCGTCTGATAGGGCAGAAAACATTGTGGAGAAAGGAAAAATTGCTCATCACGAGCAGTTTTTCCTTTTCCCACAATGTTTTCTGAAGTCGTCTGCAAGAAAGTGGTTAAATGTCATTATTGTTTGGGAAAGAGTTAAGATTAAAAAAGTCGACAGTTATGAGTTCTGCAAAATGCAGAAAATCCAAAAATAAGCTCATACAGAGCATTATGTAGTTGTTGCTTCTATAGTTATTATTAAAAGTCAGGTAATTCTGTATAATTACTGTGATGAGTTTAATTTTATAATGTATTTTTTTTTGTTTAGTGTATTATTATATTTTATTTCTTCAACTGTGATGTTAAACATTTTCCGTCCATATTTATCAAATTTTGATATTTTTTCGTAGTCAATGAAGTCCTTAAGTATGCTAAATGTCTGTGATTTTGCTTATATAGTCCAATTAATGAATGATTCATGTATATGAATTTATTTCATTGAGCCTATTCCGTTGTTTATTGTTATAATTAATGAACAGTAGAAGCTTTAAGAAAACGGCATAACAAGAGGAGAAATTGCTCACAATGAGCAATTTCCTCTTGTCACTGGTTCAGCTGAATTTTCGAAGCGAGATCTGCCTTGTGATCTTTCAATTTCCCTAGTACTGGTGATGTATCCAGGAAGCAGAATCGAGAATGATTTATCTGAATTGAAAGAACTTGTTTCACAATTGATGTAAAACAAACAAGTTTTAACTAAAGAGAGGATTTGAGATTATTTCTTTATTTGGTTAGAAATTATTATCTAAAGCAGGAGGAATTGCTCTTATGAGCAGTTCATGCCTTTCCTACAGGCATTTGAAATCTCGCCTTTTGTTGAAATATACAGAATCTTTGGTAAAGAGTAAAAACAAATATATGTATATACATATATATTTTTAGTCTTTTGAAACATTTTGACTTTCTTACACACACAAAAAAAATCAAAACTCCTTGCAAAAGTGTTTTCTCTTTTAAGCTTTACTTTCTGTTCAATAGTATTAATATCTATTGGAAATGATGTAAACCCAAATCAAATTTGTTGATTCAATATTCTCAGCCCATCATTAATAAAAAAAAAGACAAAAAGCATGATGATGAATTATAAACAGAAATCATTGTGTCAAAAGAAAAAAATACTCACAATGATGTAAACCAAATCAAATTGGTTAATACAAATAATATCTGCCCATAATCAAAGTTGAAAGAAAGGCAAAATGCATGATAATAGATTATAAACAGAAATCATTGTGTCAAAAGAAGAATTTGCTCTCAATGAGCAAATTCTTCTTTTGTCACAATGATTTCTAATGTTGTCTACTGCAGAGACACCTGTAAAAAGAAAATATTATAATTTTAACCAGGCCATAAGGGTCTCTAGTTGTCATGGGCTCAGTACTAGGTAGATTTCTAAAGTATATTACATAGTACTGACCCCATGATAACTAATGAATTCTATGAACCAGGCAAGCAAATATGTTCCTTCTTATATGGCTCTCATTGTGTTATGTACATGTACGTATTATTCATGGCACCCTAGTGCATATTTATTTATAAAAACAACTGTGATATGTATACATGTATATTTCATTCCAAAGTTAAAAGATTTGTCTTTTGTTTACTTTTCGTACATTTCATTAAAGGATATACATCTAGAGTAATTGAATATTGTCATTTTAACCTTATCCATTTGGAAAACTAAATTTCCCCACTTCTTCAGCTGGATGGCTTTTTGAAAAAGTTGTTTAAAAGTTGCTGTTCATGTCAGAGAAAATTTGGAATCAAGTTTGGAATTCTCAATTAAATGTCTTTGATACAATACAGCTTTCATATTGTTGTATGGTATACAATTAAGAATAGTTATTAAAAGCATTATTAAATCAGGAAGTGTCAATTTATCTAAGTTAATACAGTCTGAATGCAGAAAATCTCAAAACTAATGCAATGCTTTTGAAATTCTCTCTTTAAATATATTAAATCGTTGTATACATGCTCTTAAAACAATAATACAAACTCATTCTGATTTTGATGACTATTCTCCAGTGCAAATCATACAAAAGACTGCTGTTGTACTGTTTTCAAGAAATAAGTTTTTTAACTTCAAAATGTCCTCACATATGTTAACAAGTAGATTTTAAAGTGTCAATGCTAAATATAACTTTTATACTGCCAAATTGAACTTACATACATATATACATGGTGATTAACGTCAATAGGAAGAGATTGTAGTTATTCCAAACCCCACCAATGTGATCTTACCTAAGTTCTGACCAATAAGTTACTGGTGCATTGAAGGTTCCAGGTAGGAGGTTGAAATACTTTGAGACCATTTGCACATCTTAAGAGAATCTTACCTACTCTGACCTCTGATTTGTCAATGTTCAACATTTCAAATAATCATTTGAAGGCATGATAGAATAAAGGATTAAATGCTCAATAGAAACAATTCATCCTTTTTTCCCCATTGTTTTCTAAAGTTTCCTGAAGCAGATTCATGTGTGGTATAATTATGGAGATAGGAGTCAAGATTCTCTAAGGATCAAATTGTGTCGATTTAATTTTTATGTACACCATCCAATTCTAATTTCAAAACTCTGTGCCTCTTTTACAAATGAGAAACAAAAGAAAAAGCGGAATTTATTATAACCAAACATGTCTCTTTTATATTATCTATTTTGTTAGTGTCCATTACTTCATGATATTAAAATATTGCATTAAAATCCCCATTCTTGTTGTTAATAAGAATTAAACAGTGGTTTAAAAGTCCATACTTGAGGGTATAGTCATGCCTTATTAACCAACAAGGTAACTTGTCCGAGCTTGGATACAAGGGTCCTGAGTTCAAGACCTGTATCTTTAAATTTGTATGGTGTTTAATGTCGTGTCAAAAATTCTAAAGTTATGTAACGGCTTTCCAGCACTAGGCTAGGTCTCTGAAGTGACTTGCCAAAGGTCACTTCCACGATACCAGAGGTGTCGGTGAAGACCTGGCTCTGCCTATGTGCTTTTGGAAGCTTCATGAATACGATGCAACCTTTTTTTCCACTACTGATCAACAATTTCTCTTCTGGTAAAGCAGGAGATTTGAAATGATTTTGTACAGTACTGTTGAAGTATTCGGAGCAGTGATGGATGTACATATACTGCGATTTGACTGAAAATACTGTTGAAAAGCTTGTAAAGCCCTCCTCAATCATATTAACACTTTGGGTTTATATGACATAGGGAAAGGCCTTTGCAAGTTCGTTATCTATTTTAAAAATTCGATATCGTAGTCGACCAAATCAACCGTTTGATGAGGCAATTGCAATGGGTACACACAATATAGGGTTTAGAGAAATAGTAAAACGGGTTATAGGGGACATTTCTATTTAAATGCTGACCATGTGCAATCTGCTGACTGGCCTATTTAGAAAACAACCACAGGAGGCAACCAATTACATGAAATAGGAAATAGGATACATTTCCTGTAGTATTTGTCCACTGGGACAAAAATATACATTACTTATTGGGAGCAATATTTGTATCCCTTTGTCGCACTGCTTTGTAAAGAGGCATTTTAGAGTAATTTATTTATTTTTGCAATGTGGAAGTGTTTGTAAAATATCGCCGATAAATAGATAACTCTCTTTGTCAAGTGACCCAAATTGATAAGGAAAAAACAAACATTTTTTTGGCTGACGAAAAAGGGCTAAAAGTGTATCTGATCTTTGAGGTTATTCTATCAGTAGAAGACACTTCTTTTTACAATGGTTTAAATCTTAATACGTGGGATATTTCTTTTAAAATCCCATACAATAAAGATATTTCTGAACAATCACTTTCACCTGGACAAGCAATCAGTTGTTAAGATAAACTGCTGTGCAATACTTGTCAGGCAAGATATACAAAGATTACGGACAGGTGTAAACTGTATCCCTGATATAACTAAATACCGTTGAAAGCGACGACAAACGCTTATCCATTTATATTGTCTCGCAATCTGTATGGTATAAATGGCATAAACAACTTTTATATGAAAAAAGATGTACGTTTTGGGCGTAATTTAAGCAACGAACATGCAATTTCGTTACAATTTGTAATTGCAATGAACATGCGTTTTTATCTTGTATCTATACATGTTACAAGCGGAATATTGGTTTCAATAGTTCGCCGTTAACCCTTTCCCAAACAGTAACGACATTTGACCAACTTGTTGCAGACGACTTTAGAAGGCATTGTGGGAAAAGGAGAAATTGCTCGTAACGAGCAATTTTTCCTTTACCCACAATGTTTTCTGCCATATCAGAAGATTATTGTCCAATTCCAACACATTTTGAAATATCGTCTGCAAACTCGTTCAATTTGGGACAGTCCAAAATTTGTTTCTTGGGAAAGGGTTTTGGAACCGAATCAACTTTTATCTTTGGATACCCGACCCAATAAAACACATTTGTTAAACGCCTGACCTCAATGTGTAATGGGAGACGAAACTATTTGGCAAGACGCATTTCCTTGCTTAGTACTGGTAGGTCATTCAGGGAACATATACTATATAATGCTCAAGAGAGAGCGCTGAACATCAATAAATAGAAAAAAATGCCAAGGTCATGGTGTGCTGCACTGACCGCCGTGATATATTCAAACTGCTGAAAGATGCAAAAAATGCAATGCGTTCGCATATAAACAATTGGTTAACTCATTACCCTACGAGTGAGCCCTTAGCACACCTACTGCAAACGACCAAAGCAACCACTATGTGTTTGGAAAAGGACGATGCCGGAAAGAAGGTTCTTTTTAGAGTTTTTTTGTTTGTTTTTTTTGTTAATTGAAAAATTAAAAATCGCGATCAAATCAAAGTTCACAAAAGCAGCCAGGTTTGCATGCGCTATGAAGGCAATGCGACAATGATTTATTCTCCTCGCCAGTTTTAAAGGAATATGGTTATTACTGATGTGGAACTACCAGGATCACGAATAGAGATTTACCAATGTCAAATTATTGAAATACTATTGAAAACTTTATTAAACACCAGTCCAACCCACCAAACAACCAACCAGACAAACAACCAACCAAACAACCAACCAACCAGATTGCTGACATTTTGAATGTGAGATAAAGTCAAATTTCAGTAAACTGTAATAGGTGTGTTAACACTGCATTATTCAGTTATCCTACAGTGACATTAAACAAAGTAAAATGAAAAGAATAATACAAAAAATAGATTATTCTCCATTGTAATTGATAACTGATGAAATCATTGCAAAAACAGAATTTGCTTAGTATGCACATATCCCCCTTTGGACAATGTTATCAAACACGTTCTGTTGTGGTTTTGTATAAAAGGGCATTTACCGTGATAAGGGTTATTCCATGTGCTGATATGTCGTATCTTTCATGTTTGTTTTTTCTTTACAAATCGGTCGCCGAAAATCCTGCAAGTATTATCAAAGATGGCGCGGAACTCAGTTTTATTCTGTTTTGCGGCTTTAATTACTTTGATTAAGGTAACAGGTAAGATCTTCAAAGTTGTCTTAATTTGCTAACTGATTTTTCTTTAATCTTTCCTCTGAGCACTCTCTTCAGCAGACGACAAGGAAAATTTGCCAATGTGTTTTTACAAATGACTGGTAGCTCGCTGATCATTTTTCATTACGCAAACTTAGCATTAAGGAAGGTACAAGATGGGGGCATTAATTACATGAACGTCTTTCGCTAAATTCCTACAATGTATTTTAACTACAATGTATTTAAATGACGTCTACTGCAAAAGCATTTTGACGCTTACGAACTTGAAAAATATCGTTGTTATTTCAAACGATTCGCCCTATCAAAATGGTTTTATTTCTGGAACTATTGTCTTTTGCTTGGAAGAAACGAACTCGATTCTATGTATGCATTAGGTGTTTGCATCGCGCCAATAATATGGCAGTTACATTGTGGGTTGAGCTAGTAATGGATCAAAATTATGACGACCAAATGGATACAGTTGACGCATATTTGCGACAACGTACGTTTGCGACATTGTATTATATAGATCTAAATCTTCCTCAGAATGAAATTGAATACTTTGCATCATAAGAAATCTTATGTGAAACAATGAAAGATATAAATGAAAAAAAAAAGATATTATTTATAAAAACACCAATACCGTTCAACAGGCCACTTTACGGTTGTGTTAAAACTGAATCCGCTTTGTATATTCATGTGATCCATTACTAAATCGTCGTACATTGTGAAGTCCAGCTAATACTCCTGGCTCACTTGTCCAAACAGGCATCAATAAAAAGAGCAAACAGCCTAGAAAGGGGTTAGTTATATGTGCTTTTTCTTTTGTCTAGTTTGTCGATTTTTATATTTCTTTCGAATGAGCAGTGGATTTCTTAAAGTAACATGAGTAATACTAACTGTAGAGTAAAAAATGTATCAGCTTTCCAACAAAAAAACGTTTTGTAGGTATATATATAGCCTACATTATTTCCCTAATGAGTATAACAAAAGGTTACATTCATGGCATGTAATATCTTCTGATTTTTGTTAGAGTATGTGGGGATATATGACAGCATCAATACAGTGTATTTTTACGCCATACTCCTTAGTACCATAGTTAATCGAATTAGCCACAGAAGACTTTAAACCACTGTGGCAAAATTATGTTTTTAATTTACATATTTCAAAGGTGTATCCCCATTACCTGGAAGAAAATGCATTTTTTAGTTGTTGTTTTTACTGTCGTCTGCCCATACTTCCAATTCGGACAACTCACCGCTTTCTATAATGGACGAAATGGTAAATAAGGAAAAGGCTCTACCATTTTACATTGAATACGCTTATCTTACAGATACCCTTAAAGTCACCTTTCAACGGAAATGCAGATCTAGTTTCCAACCGATACCGAAATCACAGGCTCTGTCCTTCCTTGCAAACGGAAAACGAGCAACACCAAAGGCCTGCTGCGAGGAAGGGGCATGTGAAAATGACAAGGACCTTTGCCATGTAAGAATAACAAATAATTCAATAAGATCCTGGTTTATTACAATACAATACAATACAAATTATTTATTCGTTATAAAGGCCTCTGGCCCATTATACATAAAATTCACAATTTCGGGTAACAAAGGAGTGGTTTAACATGTGTGTTTTTTAGAAAAAATATCTCCGTTGTATCAAAGGATAACCAACTGATTTAGAAAATGTTAAGAAAGATTTATTTCGCTGCTTTGTCCAAGTAGTGCTAATGATGGAAAAGATCCAAAAGGGAAGGAATATTACACACCAAGTGAATTAAGTTTTTGTTCACGGTGGTTAAGGAATCATAGAGGATGAGTTTCACTTTCTCATAATATGTCCTCGTTAAAGAGACTTGTAGGGAAGTTATTTCCTTGATACTATTCAGTGGTACTTTTCGGAAAAGTCACTATCCTTCTTTGCATGGTTGTGTAACGAACCGAGGAAATACACATTAAAAAGACACAACATCAGATCAGAAAAAACACTATTATCCACACTAATCAGTTGTGTAGTCCATTTCTAAATACCCGCATGTTCTCTATGATAATGTATATGGTTCCCCAATTTGCATAAACGTTCCGCCAACGTTTCAGTTGTTTTAAAAACTTGGGCCCCATGTTTTGTTATATGTATATGTACTCTTTTTGTTATATTCTCCAGACGGAGCAGTTCCGAGTATTAATGACGGACTATTTTGGATGGAAATGTCCTCCAGGTCAGAGTGTCGGTATAAAAAACTGGTGTGTTGGCAATATACAACATAAATGTACAGGTATTCCGCTTGTCTAAATTCAGCATTTCAACTGTGAATAGAAACAAATCTTATGAATGCGAAAAGATAACTAACACTCAAGTTTCTCTGTCAAACCTGATGCAAATGGTTATAATGAATTTTAAGGATATTAATAATGGTCATAGACAGCAACTGGTTCTTTTCTCTTCGTGATTCTCAAAGGGTTCAGCAATTCAAATGTGAACAGAAACGAATCTTAAGCACGCAAGGAGATAGCTTACACCCAAGTTGCCCTGTCAAGCCTGGTGCAATTGTTAATTATGAATATAAAATATTACCATTAATAGGTTAGTCAATATATGTTGCCCGAGAGAGCAATTGATTCTCTTGTCTTGGTGATCGTCAAAGGGTTCTATCACAGTAATATATGTGACAAAGTGAGGATATATCTAGGAGTAAAGGGCTATACGTCTAAGTGGTAAGGTAACCCTTGCTATAATTATACCCTTAATACACCTTATGGCTTCTATACAAAAATAAAGAAATAGAATGACCTTGACCTTATCGCCCGATCTATTTTATAGTCTCTTTTGCTACTTTTGTTATCATTAGATCCTTGCGATGTACTTGGAATTCGCCAATGTATGAACGGGAAGTGTTTGGCTGATGGGTCCTCTTGGAAGTGCCTATGTCATCCAGGATATACCGGGAGTCTGTGCCAAACAGGTATGTGGTCATATACCTGCGACTTTGTAATGTATATAATGCCCATTGTCTCTAATGTAATTATCTTGTCGTTGTGTAAAAAGTAGAAAAAAGTGTTATATACATTTGGCTTTATGCTGAATCAACAAGTGGTTCAATTAATTTCTCAAATAATGGTATAAATTGGCCGTAACAATCGTCTCACTTTTTATTCTCTGTGTAGCCATGTGTACTACCACCGAACAAAGATCTGTACACTATCTGTCAAACTTGTAGAAACACTAACATTTGTTCATACACAAAGAAAAATAGTTCTGCAAGTGCTAATTAAACAACTATTGAGAGTATAACATGGCTTTCACGTATACAAGAAACGCATCGGTGAACTACCAAAGTTATCTCTTTTCAGAAAACTATGTCGAACGTCAGAATTTTAAAATGGTCTACTTAATAACTCTTTGATACTATTGGCTAAGCTGCCTGGTCTCATTGTTGTACCTATTCCGTATTTAACTCATCAACAGATATCGACGAATGTTCTAGTTCCCCGTGCCAAAATTCTGGAACCTGTATGGACCATCTCAACCTATTCAGATGTATCTGTGCACCGGGTTTCACTGGGGCCCTTTGTGAAAGAGGTAAATACACCGGATGTAGACTGGGGTCCTGACCCGGAAGTTGATATCAGTGCATTTTTCATTCCAACCCCCAATCTTAAAAGACATTGCAATATTATATGTTTTACTAGAAAGCCATTGACATATGCTTGTGTGTCTTAGCTTGACATACCAAACGAATGTGTTAGGAATGAAACATACCTTAATGATTTAACTTATCTTGTCAACACAGTAAAAAGCAGCAAACTATTCAAATCCATTCAGAACTTTAAACCCAATCAACAAATCGTGTCTGCCATTACTTGGTTTGAAATTAAGGATTGTGTGATAACAAGCCAAGCCGATTTATTTATACGCACTACGTTCTATAGAAGGAAGGTTAGAGAATTCATAAATAAAAACAAAATTCAATGACATTTTGAGAATATGTAGTGATAGGGCTATGCTATTATGCATCTGTGAAGAATGTAGAACTTGTTTCTTACGCCAAAGTAGAAACGTAACCATGGACAATTCCACATGCGTAGAGGTATTCTCTCAATCATTTTTTCTACCTTAAGGTCATAAGCAATCCAACTTCAAACGCTTGATAAAGTCTACTTTTAATTCCCGTTCAAGCCGGCTGTTCACTGGTCAAACTCAACGGGAACGGTAACAACATAACATTTCAATTCACGTATGCTGGAGAGACAGGCTTTACGAGAGAGCGATGTTTATCAGGTAATAACACTAAATATGATATTTCAGGTTTGAATTTACGCCGCTTTCAAACGTTTTTATTTGTCAAATCGGTGAACGTCCATCTCATCCACAGCTATGTGTAATACTCCTTCCGAGTCATCGACTGCTCACCATACATGAGCACAATGGCTCAGACTAAAGTCGGATTATTGATATGCATTGATGTCATTCAACCACATTAACTATCATTGACCAGTGATTATAATGCAAACCCCTTTCAGCAAAGTCAACTGAATGTTTAAGATAATCTGACCGCATCAGGTTTATCCAAAGGAAACACCTCTGTCATAATACGGAAGCCGCCTAATTGCTTCTAACAATACCTCTTTCGTTGTATTTTCAAATGAAAATGTCAAATTAAATATCTCAACAGTCATCTTATTTGATTAAGAAAACAAAAATATATCACAACTTATAATTTCATTATGATGTAAGAGTTATCGACCAAAACTAATGGTTTTAAATGATGTTCAACACTTCCATATAAACTGAACATCTCAACGTGGACGTGCAGAGGAAAAATGAAATAAGCCGGTGACGATTCACCCAAAATTAGTAACTAACTTTACGTACGAGGTGTATTTCTCAAATCACGCAAATACCCGAGTAGTTACAATTGCTACCATACATGACACAACGAGAATATTTACAGGTAGCGGCGCCTTTGCCTCCAGACAGTGCATGTTTGCCGACGATGGTGGGGGAATATGGGGACCTATTACGTATACCACCGGCTGTCAGGACCTTCCTGAACCGAGACGATCCGAGAGTACCCACAGACTCGAACTTCTCACTGGGGTATATGTTGTGTTTTGCTTAAGTCTGTTAAGCTATAGAAGTCCTCTCCTGAGAAGATTGGTGTTCCTGACATTTATCCAACCGTATCGAAAACTATGAAAAGATTATTTTGCCCTTGGTATGAAATGCTATTATATAAGACTAAAATATCTTCCTGGTTGTCCCTGTCCTACAGATGTAAGCATAATTGAAAAGAGATTTTTGATGGTAACCTTTAGAAAAAAAATAAAGTTTTGTACTGCTAACACCATTAACACAGGTATCGTCATTTCGTTAAAGCTATGGCAAGTTCATTTGTAACATTACGCGACTATTTGTATGCATTGGTATTGGTTTCAATTGGGTCAATATCATTTTCAATCGTAATATGATAAGATTACCGTGGTCAGTGTATCTAGTATTGTGATTTATCTTCCTTCATCAGTAACTTTTAATATTTATGCCAAGGCACAGATTGTTAAACCTGCCGATATGAACAAACTCATTCACTGATTAGAGACAAATAAGTCATGTCGCAACGCCTTTATCATTTTGAAGCTGTACCATAGTTGTATTTATATAGTATTGGACAAAGACATTCAAAACATTGCTTTTTGCCAAATAAAGAATTGAACTGAAGTTGTATTTATATAAAGATAAACCTGAGCGAGACAGAGATTCCAACTGTGTTCAGCGAGCTGGCAACCCTCACGAACAGTGCAGTAAACTTGACGGAGACCGACATCATGTTAACTGCCGAGGTGCTGAACAATTATCTGAATATCGAAGAAATTCATCCGCAGGTATACACCGATCTTCATATCATACAGATAACATCTTGAATGGTGACCAAACTCTTATGTACATATCTTGTCTTTTTATAATGTGATCAAAATATTGTTGATGGCCACATTTTCTTCGCGTATCTAATCATTTAGAGATACACCGATCTTTCTAAAACATCACATCGTCGTATATGATAGACTGTTTGTCTTGTAAGTACCTGAATATCATTGATGTAACGAACATTCATGAGTGCAAAACAACAATTTGTCTACAGATCAGAATAGAAAGTGGCTTTTCTTGCACAGAAAAGTAGCGTCTGCTAAAGCAGTCGTATTGATTATTGACTTTACAACTAGAAAAAACAAATCTTACAGTGTCCACAAATAGGCAGACTCGCAATGTATTGCAACACCTGTCTTGTTATAACACTAAAACCGTTCACAATTTGTCTTATCCTTTATCTGAAAGACTTGCTTCTTTTCCAATGCTCAGATTTTCGACCCTTGTTTGCATGTATTTTTGATGATGTAACAGTTAGTGCAACAACATAAACGTGCAACTACAGAACTGATTTGCAAGACGTTTCGAATACTGCATACACATTTTTAGTCATGAATGGTGTCATATTACACATAAAGTACCATTAAAACAGAATGCGGTTAATAAAGTTTTATCAAGTAACTACATTGAAAATGTCGTTTTTTGTGCTAACTTTAAGGTTGTGGAGGACATTCACAGATCAATTGTAAAACAGATTCAAAAATCAATTTAGTTGATGTAGATATAGTATAAAGAAGATGTTTAATCATCGCCATATGTATCAACTGAAATAACCAACACATACGAATTGTTTCCAGGTTCTAAACAATGTATACGATGTTGCTAACAATATCCTAGTGCGAGACGCTGATACCATTCAGGCAGCTCAAACAATGAGTACTGCAGCCAATAGGTTTGTATATTTAATACATGGTATATTGTATATTTGTTATTCTGAACAATATTCGTAAGTTGTAAGCTGATATTGCATGAATTTCAACATTGCATCTGTAATATTTCGACGATTAACAGCAAATATGCTCACTGCAGTTAAACGTTTCGTACATTTCGAGTTTCTGTGCTGTTTTGTGTTAGCTTATACAACAATATCTCCATGATAGTTCCAACCGTTTAGTAGTGACTATTGTATTTTCCAAAAAAGTCCATAAATTACACGTTCATGTTGAAATCATTATCTCTTCCATTCTAGAATACTGGAATCCGTCGAGGAAATAGCCATCAACGCCAACTTGATGGGGAACAAAACCCTGAGAATAGTAAAGGAACTCATTGCGACAGAAATATGGGACCAGCTTGGCCATGGAAACGATACAATTGGTTTACAGCTTTATGCTCAAACTGTCCATGCTGGTGATAATGATGGTGATGATGAAGATGAAGATGATGATGATGATGATGGTGATGATAATGAAACATTGTTTGAGAATCATCTGGAGAGCATCAAACAGTCTAATGACTCTGATTCTGGCATTATTGATGTAGCAATTTATCTGGATGAAGAACTAATCAAAGGTAAAAAATGTAGTTCTATCCTTATTGGTTTTTATGACGTACACATCAAGAGTTTTCTTGAGTAACACCAATATAATAATGAGAGCTTAGTGTAGGGGAAATAGATTCCTTGAATCAACAGATCAGTTATCCAACCTAAGACTTCTACATGAACATCAATTAACAAAAGATAATTTTCCAGCCATTGACACAGTTGATTTCAAACCTGAACGAAAATTGGTCATGATAGACCCAACTATGTTGACTGCCAGTGCCCCGAGGTATTGTTGAGATAAATACGAAAGATCTTCAAATAGAACAAAACTGTTTAAATTATAACGAAAGTAGTTCAACTCCCACTTGCCGTTTGAAAGACTAAGCCCTAGACATCTACATAGAACTGCCAAATTGTGATTTAGTAACAACAAGAACTGTTGGTAATATTACGAACATATGTCAGGTAAAACTATTGGTTTGTACAGCTATACAAGGATTTCCGTACAGTCACGTCACCCTCTTTAATCTGATATTGCAATGAGCGTTTGTTAAAGAAGAATTCAGCGATAAAGGTAGTTCTTAGTTAAATATATGACAGACGTGTCCGTAGTATAGAGGATACAACGATGGTTATAGCGGCGCTGCAGAAGTCACAGGAACTGTTAATAACTATATTTTTCTGTGATGTCAGTGCATGACCTAGCTTGTACCTCTGTAACTTAACAATAAATGATGTTGTTCAAACGGTTTCTTTTATATCTTTTCCCTAGACCGGAAGACTCGCACAGCTTACCAGATATACAGCAAAACAAGCCTGTTCACCGAGGGCCATCACTCCAAGTACGAGTTGATAAGTAAAGTGGTTGCTGCACAGCTGATGGTCGAGGGTATGCGGATAACCGCCCTTGGTCACAACACAGTTACAGCTATATTCAAACCGAAAAAGGTGAGAATCGTATTAAATGTTGTTTCCTTGTTATGTAAAGGAACCACATTTATAACCTTTCTGAAGCATCGACTGATTAACTGTTGGTTTGAAATGTCTAGTTCCCTTATATATTCGAGGAAAACTCTACACAGAAGCTTGTATCAACTTCATGAATGACTAAAAAATCCCCCATCAGTCTTGAAAGGCCATAAAAAGCTTTCTGGAGGAACTATTGATCCTTGCCATGCAAAGCAGCAATGACATTAGTTTATGAACGATATAAAGACAATGGTAGTATGCAGAACGACACAAACGTTCACGAACAAATATACATTTCCATTTTATAAATAGGTAGACGTGTGAATTGTGTGTACATTTTGACCTTTCTGTAGCACCAACTGTTATAGAGTTGGTTAAAATACACGGTTCCATTATATATATGTATTTCGAAGTACTTTACACAGACGCTTGATTCAGCGCTTAAATATTACTTTTAAAGATTTACCCAACAGTCTTAAAAGACTGTATAAAGCTTTGTGGTAGAACAGTTGACTATCACCAGGCATATCAACCTGAAACCTTGTAACCCTTAGAATACTGGATAATTTTCTAAAAATTGATATTTGTGTCGTCTGCTTACCAAAATTTTAAATATCTACTCAATTTTGTTGAGGAAAGATACCCAGAGTAGCAAACAGGTTAGATCACAGGTCAGCCGCTAATCGCGGCTGGGCTGGATCTAACCTGTTTGCAGAGGCATGTAGTCGGTTCCAGCACTATAAGGGTTAAGACAGCGCTATTCCAACAGAACGAAACAAACGTTCACTACCAATTGTTAATTCAATATTCCAAACAGGTAGACGCGCGAACCGTGTGCGCATTTTGGGATTACAAGGCTAATGAGGCGTCTGGTGGCTGGGATACTAAAGGCTGTAGTAAGGTTGTCATGTCCGATGACCGTATAGAATGTCGCTGTAACCACCTTACAAACTTCGCCATCCTTATCGTAAGTTTATATAGGCGTACAATACAGGGATATCTAACTTGTCTTTACCATGTAATGGACAGGGCAAAGAATATCTGAAAGACACAATCATATCCGATAAGTGGTAAACGCGGTCTTTCACTTATTGATGTTGTTGTCTACATAAACCCATATATACTCTATGGTAATGCATTGGCTCTCAAATTTGCATAAATGTTTTATAAATGTTATACAGCTTTGTCAAACGCAACATATGTGCCCTGCTGTGTGTAGATCGCAACAATATCTTGTATGTTGACGATATGCTTGTTGCAAAGCAGTAAAAATCAAAACAACGTTTTAAGTTAGTATCCTTACATTGAATATCCGTCATTGTTTTTTATGAATTCAAAGTGATATTTCCGTTCAAAATTCCATAGTCGTTTCATCTTAAAGTGAACATATCAAAACCTTGTTGGAGTTATTACACACGCTTAGGCTGTGGTCATAGGAATAACCTTGCAAGCTGGTTTGTGTTCAGAGTAAAATCAAGAGTTTAATTCAAATTCATTGTCATCGAACAATACTATAATCATTTGTCTCTTCTATTCCTTTCTGATACTTATCAAAAACTGCATCTGGGTTATACAGTTAACTACAACACCATACATGTAGAATCAAATTCACATGGTTTGACAAATTCTTATTAGCTTACTGTGAACAAAATAGTTCGTTAAGTTTTACTTGTTTGACACCTCTAAATTCTGTCTCATTTTACCACTTTTGTTGTATATGTCTCTAGAACCATTTGTGATAATTTGGAAAATAACTCATGACGAACAAGCAATTGATACATTTTTTTCACAATGGTGTTTACAATTTAAATACTCAAGAAACTAGAGAGACCGTATATGGTTTCGAATAGATTATGGACATATATGCATTATTTATATTTATTACGACAATACTATTCTAAACTTTGTTTTACAGGACCTAGAGGCTGATTTCATCTCAGATACTAACAAAAGAGTTCTAGAAGTTATAACTAAAATCGGCCTTGTTGCGTCTGTTATTGGACTTGGTCTCACAGTTCTGACCTTTCTCACATTCAAGTAAGTTAAGCACAGCATTTATATGAAGGTTGCATTGGAACCAATTCTTTGTTAACCATGATATATCTGCATCTTTGCTGCTAAAGATGGACATGTCTGTTTTAAAATCTCATTAAGATTTTATCATGGCCGCTGGATAAAATCGGATGTGTTCAACGTTTAATACCATTTCAGGGCAATGCAGTAGATTAGTTAGTTTATGTCCAATGGAAGATATGTAAACAATGCTGAAATGTTTCTCCTTGACACTTACTCGACAGATTCTGATAATTTCCAATGGCAACATCCGTTCATATTGGCATCCAATTCATATTTTGTCTTTTCTACTGTCTATTGCCAAATTCATTATTTCTACTCTCATTTTGTCATTGTTTTTCTATGTTTGTTTCTGCCCTCCTTCCAATGAAGTATTATTATAATGAGTTATAAATCAACATTCAAATTGAGGAAATATGTAATTGGAAAAGAGCAGCCTTTATCATTTTTGATTAAATGGGGTTCTTCTTTCCAAAGAAATCACAGAGATCGGGAGATTAACGAAATGTTCATTTATAAAAACGACGCCAAAATCCGAATTAAATATCAATATTTCATGCTACCTCAGTAACACCATGTTACCATTCCCAGACGGTGATCTCCCTTTAAGGATTGATCACTGCAACCACAAATGTCACATGACAATCTGATCAGAAACGAAAATGGCGTTTAAAGGTTGCGGCAACACCATAAAAATCATCCTTTTTGACTTTAATAATAAAGAAAACAAACGATTATTTAATTCATTTGGGGAGAAATCAACATTAAAAATCATTTAATTAAATACATTTCCATATCCGATAAGAATTTGAAAACAAAAGTCATCAATTAAATCTCATCCAAATCTTGATAACAATCTTGTGGTGGCAGTGATTGATGCAGGGTAGCAAAGGGAGATCACTGTGAGGAATTTGAGTAACACCGTGATATCGTTTCCAGACATTTACGGAGTGGACGTGGACACCTGGTTCTGGCCAACCTATCAGTTGCGATGTTTTGTTCCTCTCTCATATTCCTGGTCGGTATAGACCATCCTGAGAACAGAGCCGGCTGTAAGGTGACGGCGGCGCTCCTGTACTACTTTATACTCACCTCCTTCATGTGGATGCTGGTGGAAGGGGTCCTGCAGTATCTACGCTTTGTCAAGGTCCTCGGGACGTATATTCCCAGATTTATGAAAAAAGCGATGATTGTAGCATGGGGTAAGACAATTCATTGTGAGACGTCATTAATTATTTTAGCATTGGGAAGGGATATCTTTGTTCAGACCGCCGTTGATTGGACTCTTGTGGTTTCATGTTATTAACGGAAAACTTTAGCCACAATAATTTTTAGTTTTAACACCGTGTCAACAATGTTTCGGTTATTTTAAGGATTTACTTGATTAACTTGTATACTATGCTATGTCCTGCCAAAGCTCCCCCTCCCCCTCCCCCATGAAAGAAGAGGTACGTGTGGTGCTCGAAGCCGGGATGTCCGAATTGTTCCAAGAAAACCATCTTTATCTCTTGGACACCAAGAGAATCGTTCTAGTATGAAGAAAGGACTTTGTCCGAAGCCGAATTACCCTCCCTTTATACCACAAAGTTCATGTTCATAATTATCTTAAAAAAGAATATATGGTGTGATATTATGTCAGAAGTGGTTTGAACTATCAGGAGGTGAACATTATACAACTAAATTTTCCCTGAAAAAATCCTCTTTCTTTGAAATCATTTTCCTGATAAGTTTGAAATGCCAAGAGCCATAAACCTACGTATCTACTTTGTAGGTTCCCCAGCTATTCCAGTATGTGTTGTTGCAGCAGTCGACCATGAACTGTTTTACGGTGGCAAGGGATAGTAAGTGAATAATTATATACGTGGATTTAAACGAAGTTACTACAAAGCCTTCTATAAAATGATAGCTTTTCGTATCAAAGAAAGCATTGTCAATGAAAAAAAACAAAAGATTTTTTGCTGCTCCTTTTTTCATACATAGCTTTAAGTTAAAGTTTTGATGGCTTCTCAGATAGAAACGAACTAGGCCACACTTATCCTTGCATTTTTAACCTTAAACTGATGTCTCCATTTTTAGGAAAGGAAATGATCTGCTTAAAGTCGTTCTTCCACCAGAAGCTCTTGTTTCGAATACCTTATTTCGGTGTTGCCCGAAATACATCGATTTCTATCTTGTTAAACACCTTTAATGGTACATTCATGCAATAAACCGAATACAAGGGATGTAAGACGCAAACAGAAAACATCTATCAAACCTTACACTGGAAATGTGTGTCTTAATCCAACAAACTGCACATATCTATTGACTGGTGTTTGTAATATTTGTGAAAAGCTTTATGTTATCAATGCCCTTCATTTGTTTTTCAGTTGTTGGTTGGCCCATGACGCCATGTTGTACGCCTTCATCATTCCTATTGCCGCGATCCTCTTCATCAACATCATATTCTTCTCTCTTGTAATCGGGAACCTAGTACGGCGCAGGTCACATGGGATGAAATCCAACCAATCAGAACGAAAGAGAGCAGTGCTGCATCTCAAAGCAGCCATGTCGATATTTGTTCTTCTAGGTGAGTGATAACAAGAAACTTAGCTGCATGTATCATATATAGATATACTTTTCAAGCATTTGTATTTCAATTCAATATTGATCTCGGAATGATTCTGAAGTTCTATTGCAAGAGTATGCGGTTCCAATTTCAAATATAACGGATATCCGCATTGGGACAACGTCAAACTGTTTCGGTATTTGATGTACAAAAGATGTCAAGAACAGAATATTTAGTGATACTTCGAAAAATATGCCATGTAACCTCAACGTTTTCTGATGACTTCAGCGTTCGTAGCAAAAGTATTTTTTGCTAAGTTCATACTTGTTTAGTTGGTTAAACAGTTTCAAACATGTACCTATTTCAATAACATAATCAGTATATCACATACCCTAGTCATGTAGATTATATGATCTAAGAAAATTCAATTACCATTATACTTTGATAAAGTTCAACAGAGACCTCGATCAGATTCCCTTATTCGAACGATTTGGTTCATTTTCAGGCTTGACATGGACTTTTGGATTCCTCGCCATCTACAATGCCAGAGTCTTTTTCCATTATGTGTTTGCCTTTCTCAACGCCTTTCAAGGATTCTTCATATTCATCCTCTTTACTGCCAGAGAAAATGAGGTAAGTTTCGAGATCTATTATGAAATGATGCTCAAAGAGACACGTAATAGTAAATATAATTAAATATCATTGCGAAGGATTTTTTTTTTAAAAAGTTGTATACGTGGGTATCAAACAAGACGTGTCATCAAATATCTTAGATGTACATAGATATAATCATGATAGCTTTGTAATTGCAACATGTTTTCTCTTGCTAGTTTTAACAATTTCTATGTCATTCGAATTGGTTTTATATGAAACTTACGAAATGTCATATTTAAAAATACATATTTATGTTATTGATAATTGTCGGTAAAAGGAAATAAAATCGTTAAGCCACATGCATTTTATCCACTCGAAGATGAAGTAGTGTGCTCAAGAATTTTTCTATCAACAAAGACCACTAGTGTGTTAACTTGAAAAAGTATATGGATATGGAGCATCCATTTACATAAGAATGGATTACTAATTCAATTAAAGCGGTTTGAGGTTACATCACTTTCGAATTACTACTTTTTAACTAATATGACGTATTGACCGTCACATTTTTCTAATATCTTTATCTATTTTTTTTATAACTTTTTATGACGTAAGGATGTGTATTTATACTATGGTAGAACATGCATTATGGTTTCGTAGTGTTTCGGATGTTTACCAACAAACATAATTTATATACCTTCCCGATTGACTTTCAGACACCTTTCAAAACTTCAAAAGTGTTTATACAACCAAAGGTTTGCGGTATCATAGCACATGCTCTTAGTTGTAGTCTCTCGATTGTTCCTCAACAGATTTGCAGATCTTGGAAGAAGCTCTTTGGAATGGCCTCCAGTGGCATATTGACGTCATCAAGCGCGCGGGGCGGGGCCAGCCGACAGAAGCTAGACACGATATCCTCGGAGGTCTATAGTTCAAGGGATAGTTATGACGAGAATGGTCTAACGAGAAGTGATTCATCAGACCAAGCCGTTTTCACGAATATAGTATACCAGTCTAGACTGTAAAAATAGAACTTTGTGACGCAAAGGCTCAACGCTAAAGTCCACTTTGTAAAAGCAGATTTTAGTGACGCACAGCTGTATTCTTGAACGTGTTTTTATTGGTATGAGTGTGCTCGTGTTTTATACCGTTATAGGTATTTGATTTTTTCCTACGGCGTGTTTCAGTCTGCCTTTTATCGTCATCGATGTCTTCATCGTTAGGTAACATACAGTTTTCTTTAACAGTGACTACACGTATTGCATGGAATGAAAACAACTCGAAACCCATCATTACTAGCGGAGAATTCGAGCCATAATAAAACAATACTCCATGTCTGATATTTCATTCATCAGTGGCTGGGAATGTATATCGTTTTCATTTGCTATTTACTTCAAAACAGTTGGAATAAAATGTTATAAATTCAAATATCATATACCAGTATTAGACAATCGATGTACATATACATCACAAACCTATACTGAATAGTAGGAAAGACATCCTGCATATTGTTATAAAGATGCAACCGTTCTATTGTTAAACTATCGGTAGATATGTGACATATCATAATTGAATGGCATCAAATCATTGGGAGCTTTTTGAGTGATTTATATTTAGGTCCAGTTATGTTAACATCGCTCAAGTCATTAACCTTGTTTAAGTCATTGATTGTTTAAAAACGGGTATAGATTGATACAACGCTTTTCGTTTTATGTCAAATCTATTTTGATAGCCTGGTGGTTCCCGTCCCAGTGTCAGGTGATTTGCAAGATACGTAATAAGTGACAATGGCCAAAACGACAAGAATACACTTAACATATTCGCTCACATGGACTATTGTGACTGGTCCAAATTTAAAGCAACAATATGCAGATGCAGAGATAAAAGACACTATTTTTTTTATATTGGATAGACAAAAATGCGACAATTTGATAAATTCCTCGTTAAAAGCATGTGGTCAATAAGTCACAAATGTTTCTAAATTCTGCAACAGATGCAACAATGAAGGCAAAAAGGAAGACGATCAATATTACATACAAAAAGTGGCATATACTTTAGGGAAAAAGAAGCTATTTCGAAAAACAGACATTGTTCTGTTCTGTTTTATATCAAGTTATTTCTCCGAATGGCAAAACAATTTGCTTTCCCCAGTACCGGTAGACTTGAAATGATGTGAACATGTTAAATGTTGTCGTAAAATAGTAAAATATTATGTTTATATAATTAGATAAAAGATTGTTTCGACCACTGCAATAAATAAGTTATTCTTATAATGCTGTGCATGCTATATGGAAAACATCTGACTGACATAGTTTAACAAGTTGTTGTGTGTATTTAACGTTTTAATAGAAAAACAAAATAAATACATGCATCGAACATTTCAAAGATGGTAGCTTAAGTGAAGTGTATATGGATTGAACATTTCAAAGATGTCAGCTTAAGCCTTTACGAAACGCCAAATTTTCGACTGTCCCAAATTTAAAGAGTTTGCAGATGACATTTCAAAATGCGATGAAATTGAAAATATAATAATCTTGTAGGGCAGAAAACATAGTGGAAAAAAAGAAGAAATTAATCGTCACGAGCAAATTTTCCTTTTTCCACAATGTTTTCCAAAGTCGTCTGCAACAAAGTTGTACTGTTGGGTAATAGGTTAATTGAAGTTTAGTGGTATTATGCATGCCTACAATACCACACACACTCAACAATTACACAGAATCAAATCAGGTCATCATAAAAAGTGTGTGTAGAAAGGGTAAATCCCAGGGTTTTTTGGGTTGATAAGGAGGTTTATTCGGGTCGATTAAAATGACAAATCTTGCGTTCATCGATTTATCCTTTACCCTGAATAGAAGGTCTATAAACCTGTTATAACTTTCCAAACATATTGTATTCATTAAAATCATGCGGAGACAGTCAGTATTGATGACAAGTTATATATGCCATTTTTATCACAGGAAAGTGTCAGAGCCAAGCCAGCTTTGTATACTTCGACATTGTTGGTATCGAACATATCCCCTTTGGTTATAGTGATTTATTGAAACATATGCAACTGTGGGTTGGTTCACGATATCAGTATAAAAGGAATGTGTTAAATAGAGAGTTATCCCTTTCCCAAACAACACATTTTCGAACGACACAAATTGAAAGAGTTTGCAGACGACATTTCAAAATGTGATGAAATCTGAAAATAATCTTCTGATATGGCAGAACAAATTGTGGGAAAAGGAAAAATTGCTCGTTACGAGTAATTTCTCCTTTTCCCACACTGTTTTCTAAAGTCGTCTGCAACAAAGTGGTCAAATGTCGTGATTGTTTGGGAAAGGGTTAATACGTTTTACAAAACGATAAAAGAAGATAGGACTGCAGTCAGAATTAAGAGTCCACTGTTTTAAAAAGATTCCTTTGTAAGCTTTAAAAAAACGTAGCAATTTCACTTCTTAGTTAGATCTAGTTGGAATGCATTGTAGCACAGTGAAAGTTTGCGTTTGATGATCAAAGTCTCATTTTCTATATCAAGTATCGATCACTACTTTTTTAATGGTTTCGTAATGCTTGTGTCATCTCATAAACTGGTAAATACTTTTTGGTCATAGAAAAAAATTAAAAAAGAAAATGAAAAACATAATACGACATTGACATGAGTAAGAGCAAACCACCAATCCTTACCTAAAAACAACGCTTAAAAGCCAAGCTAAGGTGCCTCTCCTGAAAAATATTAAAGGCGTTATCGAAAACATAACAAAAGATGGGTTTGGGAGATTCAAAATAAAATCTTTACGCCGCATTCTTTTTCTTTCCATTTATCAAGCAAACCGCATTGTCACCAGAACATACTTCATTTTAGACATGTCTTCAATAAGCTTTCAACTATTGTTCAAACAAAAGGGCTGCGTTTCTCGAGGATATTGGTTTTCCAATATTGTATTGGCCATGCATGATTCAATAATCTACTATCTTAATAACCCATCACCAAACAATAACGACATTTGACCAGTTTGTTGCAGACGACTATGCTCGATAAGAGCAATTTCTCCTTTTCCCACGATGTTTTCTGCCCTATCAGAAGATTATTTCCAATTTCGTCACATTTCGAAATGTCCTCTGCAAAATCTTTCAATTTGAGACAGTCGAACATTTGACGTTTGGTAAAGGATTAAGGGTTAGCAAAGCGGAAGTGTGCTTATCTAGAGGTGTCTCGGGTGTTATGGACCATGTTTGGAGAGCACATTAGTGTATTCGAGTCAAGTGCTCGGTGGGCTCAAAATGAAGACAATGCTTTTAAACGTGTTATTCATCCTAGGTGGTAAGAACATTTTATATTAGCATTTCTCTCACCCTTGACTCCATTGCACACCGCGTATGACGAAGAAATCTTTGGAAACCCCTGTGACAAAAGGAAAAATTGCTCAAATAGAGCAATTTGTCCTTTAGTCACAATGGTTCCCATCCTATAACATCATACAATGGTTTTTTTATCTATTCTTTTTCATTCACTTGTCTGTTTTTGCTTCAAATTTGGAACAGTCATATGCATATGTATTTATTTTTTTACTCATATCGGATAATAGGGTTTAAAGGCTCATAAAAGGAGATTAATGCTATATGAAAATATATCATTTGATAAACTTTTGGTCTGATTAAAACAGTTATCACCAAATAAAACCCACCAGCACAACTAAAACCTGAAAGTCAACCAGAAACAACCCAGATTAGCAAGTTTAATAATTCAGATTACCGGATTCTTCACCTCTGACCTTGACAGTTGATACACAATTTCTTTGAACCAACCAATCAGAATTTGTTAATTTGAACATGTAAACAAACAGGTTGTTGATAAACATGATTGAGTCGGAGACAACCATATTTCAAGCCCAAAATAACTTATGTAACAGGAGTCTATTAGGGTATCAATGCATTCGTTAATTTATTCTAATGACTTTTATGAGCATAATAAAAGAACTTCATATATTTTCCCCAGTAATATATTTGTACTCATCTCCTTTTACGTGCCTTTAAGCAGGTTCTCTGTGCTTTATGAGCAATTGAACATTTTTCTGCAGCAGGTGCGTAAAGCTAACTTTTATAGAGCAATGGTTTGAAATGTGTCTACGTGTAAACATTGATTGTAATCGAAAGAGTTTTATTTTGTAAATAATGATTATTACGCAGGCGATAATGGCACACAAATAAATTAGGGTGAGGGTTGATGTATTCATTCAATACAGTATCGACGAATGTTAATTGACCCTGTTTAAACAAGTTCATATTGCTATTTTGACTGTCTGCTGTTTTTAGGTTTTTGCTCTTGTTTGAGAACACCAACAAAATAGCTGCTCTTGGTTCGGTAGCTACAATGCTAATGTTGCTACACGTTCCTTTAAGTATAGAAACAGAAAACCATTATGTGGTAATGGGAATATGGCTTGCATGTACGATTCAAGTCACGACATGTCCACAATGCATTAATCAAAAGGTATTTTCTTTAAATAGACGCTATAAGAGAATGAGATTTTAACTGTTTGAAATAAGTTGTCCTCTACCGTAAAAATACCAAGAAAGATTTCTACAGTAACATAGAACTAGGTTATTGCCAGCTTTCTAAGCCTGCTCACAACAGTACAGACAAGATATAGAACATTAGACTCGCAACTATTGCAGTCCGTTTAAACGGATTCATTTTGTAAACAAAGATCTTAACTTAGAGTAAGAGGTGGTAATTCTAGATACCACCGTCACATGGGCCTTCGCAAACGTTTACTGCGCATGGACGTATACCTCATTTCCGTCAAGCGAAAATGGGTCGAGCGAGAAGGAAACAAACAGCGAAAACATTAATTTATTTGAGTATTTTCTTAATTTGATAAGGAAAATTGAAATACTCACACTTTCTACATTGGATGTTGAGGATTATATATAAACCGGTTTTCCCAAGGAAGAACAAACATGCGCGAAGGCTCGCTTCAAATTAACAAACAAAAACACGGGGCTTTAGCACCTTTTAAGTAAAGAAATTGAAAATGGTCTTTGATTTAGTGACAAGGTTTGTGAATATCAAATTTTTAACGTCTATTACTCCAAAAGCACATATCTCTAAGAAAGTATCTTTAAATATTGGACAAGACAATTAGTGGTGAGTATAAATAACCTAACGAAACTCATTGACAGGAGTAATTGACCTTGCCTTCCAAGCCCGGTGCGAAGCTACTTACTATGATATACCGAAGTCCGAGGCTCTGACTTTCCTTGCGAATGGCAAGCGAGCAACACCAAAAGCGTGTTGCGACGAAATACTTTGCGAAGAATACGGGGACCAATGTAAAGTATGCTCTATTGTATCACTTTTGATGTTAGCTCATGTTTAAATATTTTTGTACAAATAACCTATTGAATTTGTTATAAGATCTATGTGACTATGTGGCTTTAATCCAAATACAATCTTTGAACACCTTTTGGTTCGTCAGTCAAACAATAGTTTAATCTCTTCTCGCACACCAACTTTTTCGAATTAATTAAATGATTCTAGGTGACCAGCAGCCATTTGTATAAACAGTTTAACCCACGGTTAAATCTTACCATGGGTTAATTTCCTGGTTAAAACGCAGAAAGCGATTGTATAAAACTCGCAGGTAACTTTAACCGCGAATTAACCCAGGTAAAAGTAACCAACCTCTAGGACCAAGGTAAGTTGTTTAACCAGAAAAGTTACCGCTTTAGATATGGCCGCCATCTTGTAAATTCGGCCCCGCTTCAAACAAATTTTTGACGAAATGACCGCCTACTGACCAGCTATGGGGAAACAAAATTACGCAGACCCTCCAGTTTTTTTTATAGAGAAGCTTACGAGACATGTGAGACCATTGTTTATTGTTTAAATCAACGAAATTAGATTGTCGAAAAAGTAACGAGACATGGCCCCTGTTTAGCATGTAGACATCAACAAAAGATCTTGTATAATGACATAGGCGTAGGAGCGTTTTCAACATTGGGGGGGGCCAACTTCAGATGAGGACCGGTCTAAGAACAAATGTTCCTAAACTTTTTCATGACTATTCATGCATGTACAAATTCAATAACATTATAAGAATTAAAAGAAAGAGTATGAAAAACATGTATCTTTAATAAAAAAAAAAAAAAAAAAAAAAAAAAGGATATGCCAGGTCTCGATCTCACGCGGAAATCAATTGTTTTGAACTAAATAAAAAGTGGTAGCGACCAGACTGTCACAGCCACGGATCCAACTAAGCTTTACCTAACAATTAAAGACAATATAGAGTCTGACACCTTTTAAAGAACATGTTTTACACCACTGTTTCCGTCGATCAAAACTTCCCGGGTATTTTAGTGAGCTGAGTTTTCATTGGATAAACCCGATGTGTTCAGATTGCCATTTGCGATGATGACGTCAAAAAGATTTTGGTTATTGTTCGTAACAAAAGGCGAATTGGTATTACATAGAGCACAAAAATACACATTTATTTTTATTCTGCTGTTAAATTTCGTTTCTTTCATTTTTCTATACAAATATCTTCATTTGCCACTGTGAATATTGGGGGGGCCAAAGTATACTCTGGCCCCCCCAGTCTGGATATTGGGGGGGCCGGGCCCCCCCTGGCCCCCCCTGCTCCTACGCCTATGAATGAGGCCTATTAAGCACCCCGCATTAACAGTAACAACTTCATTTGCGTTGTCTCTTAAGTTTAAAGTTTTCACTTTTGATAAAAGCTATTCGATTATCAATCCGATACATTTTATTGCGTGGGATTATCCTCTACCTTTCGAGGACTTCCTGCTGAAAACGAAACAATAACAAACAAAAACATTTCCTCGTAACGCCGTTCATGTACAATCATGTGCAGGTAGGGAGTTGTAGTCCAGCTCTAATTTAAAAAAAAACACATATCAGTGTTTTATTACCATTAAAACCAGTTTCCCCATGGGATTTTGAGGAATCTCGAAATTCAAAGCACACCAAGGACACAAAATTATGAGATCATGAAAAGTCATATTGTGTTTGTTTGAGATTGACATAGTGGCAGCGAATTTGAGTATTGTTGTGATTTATGGTTATTAACAGATATGGAGAAAGACCACAAGCTTAACTGCCCTTAAGGAAGAACCATCTCCATTCCGTATGTCAGTCAAGAAATCTGTTTGAAAACCCATATGCCTTCATTGATCTTAACCCAGACAGAGATGACAGGGATCTTAGTTACATACCATTTTGATAAAAGGAGAAATTGGTCTTGAAGGAAAGTCCTTTAAATAACATAGTTTCCTTTTGCTTTCAAAGATCCATTATGGCAGAGCTATCACTTTGACCATTCTTTAAACTTTTGTACATGTTACCTGAGTTCTGTTCTAGGATCACATCAGAATACATCAATTATGAGAAATGCCCTTTCGACTATAAAATTGGGAATAAAATGTAACATTAAAGCAGCTCATGCTGAGCAATTTCACTTATTGTCACAATGGTTTCTTATGTATTCTGCTTCAAGTGCATTTAAAGGTAAAACTATGAAAGGAATGGTTTAATCCTATATCTGAGATCAAATACTTTTAAGTATTCCACTTTTGAAATAAGATATATATTTGCTTTTTTATGAATTGATGTTTATACTGTATATGGCAGACAATTTCCTCCAAAGCTCATATATAGTAGATCAAAGACATGGTCTTTACCTGTTTATTTTGTTTCATCACATGTTACATATGTTTAAGATAGATCACATGGCTGATGGAAAAAGGTTTCTTATTTTCAGACTGACAAACGTGTTATCTCTGGAGATAGTTGGTACACATGCATACCCTTCCTTCATATCAAACGCTCAAATCCAGGTAAGGCTGATTCTATAAATTTGGCATAAGTACTTGTGAAACTCAGAAAAGCTGTAATATAACTGAAAAAATGTTGACACAGCAATAAACACTACACAATACTGTGCAGTTAAAACACTGAGAAAAAAAACAGTAGTCAACAGTGTATTGATTATAATATTTATTATAGGTCATTTTATACAAAATATATCTTTCCACTGTATACATGAAACTAAATGACAGACTTTACAGAATTCCAAATCTAGATGATATCTCTTGAGGAATAGGTAAAAAAAGTCTCTTAAATGATAACACCTGAAATAAGATTATACTCCATGACTCCTGCTCACTCCTGCTTAACTAACAATAGAATATATGGCATGTTTTCATGATGATTTTTTAATTTTCATACTATGTTTGAAAGTTTTAAACTGAATTTTCATTGAACATGCTTCTTTTTTTTCAGATGCAGCACAGCATACAGTGTCCAGAAGCTTACAAAGACCTACATTTATCAAATTTGCTTGTACAACATAATTTATGATAAATTCTACAAAAAGGATTTGTGTTTAGCATGGTTTATTTATTTATATGGACTTTACATTGTGTCAATATTTCTGAAATGTTGTGATGCCCAGTACACTTTAAGGAAGAAATTCCCCAAACATGAATGCCCATAAGGGTTGGACAAGATTGAACCCTCCACATTCTTCTTGTCAGTCAGAAGATTATCTCATGAAGATCCAAATGCAGTCACCAGGGATTTGAGCCCATGCAGAGAAGGGTCATGCAATTTCAAGTGTGTTACTCTTAAGCCACAGAGGCCCCTAGCATGCATTACATTCCCTCTATTTAACACACAATGTAGACTGGAAGGAAAAATGATATTGAAATATGTTGTCTACAAATATTTCATGAATGGATATTGAAATAACTTGGAAATGTTGTCCACTTTAATACACCCTTAGAATAGTTTTCCATGTCTACTCTAGTTTCTGCTGTCCTGGAATACCTGCTTTCTGCGAAATCAAAAATATAAGTAGATAATAGAGTACATTTGACATGTTTAGAGGGAGTGATACAAACAACATGGTTAAATACCAACTGACCTCATATATAAGGAGGAATACCAGTATTTCTTTTGACTTAATGAAGCTCAGGCCCAATTAAGAAATAATCTTTGTAATGGAACTGTTTAATATGATATTAAGCAAAGAGACCTTCCAAAGACACAAACACATTTCATCATAGAAACCATTGTCAGTCACAGAAATAGTTAGATATCTTTAGAAATACAAGTACATGTATGTTTGTTCTCATATTTGGGTATCTCCCACAATCTTTTCATGTGACAAAAAAGGAACAATAATTGATAATGATGAGCATTTATCACTTTGTTAAAAGGGCTATTTCCTGAAGATTTGTTTTACCCTTTTTTAATTGGGAAAAGAGTTGTAGTAAAGGCATTATGAAGAATAATGGTAATTAGATGATCAAATACATTTACTCTATCTGAGATTGACAGAGGGACATGTGTTTTGAGTCGACATTCATGTATGGTCTGTTTCAGTTACTGAAAAGCTGAAATTATATAAAAACAACTTCTGAAAAATGTAAAACATGAATTGTTTGAGAATGCTTTCATTTACTACTTTATACTTTATATGCTAACCTCCTTTGTCACAACTGCAGCAGAAAAATATAGAAGATAGTGTGACAAATTAAGAAATTTATTTCCATGAGCTATAATGGTGTTCACTTTTGTTCCAATAGTTTCAATGTAACATCTCTGTCGCATCACTAATGAAATGCAGAACTTATACTCTTTAATTGCCTTATAAAATCATAAACTCCCTAATGGAGTAATAGGATGTACATTGAAACTCACGGTTTGCCACAGCCGTGTCAACATTGTTTTATTACCCCTTCTTGGGATGCAATGATACCAGGCTAGGACTCTGAAGTGTTTTGTAAAAGAATATTCGTACAAAACCAGTGGGCTTGAACCCAGAACCCTTGGGTAACGAGTCCATCACCTTGTCCACTTACACAGGTCCCCCTGTGGCTCATGAATAATGTTTTGAACACATATACTGTAACCAAGGACAATGTGTCGCATTTAAAATCCACGTTTCGTACTTAGTATATCATTTGACATACATTGTACATGTATAAACATGAACAGGCGATCGTTTAGTGGCGTGCGTGGAAAGACAAATTACTTCATACCTCAATTGTTAGATAGCTTTTACAGTGATGATTTGGAGCTAAGCTACCTTACGTAGCTAATACACTAATTCCTTATAGTTTTCTGTTGCAATCTTCTCTTCCCCATTCACTATTTGACGACGAGCATGTTTTGACAATTTTTAATTCATCTCTAGGGCTGTTGTCGATAACGTAATAAGTACAGTTGTGTACCTACTCGAAGTGTTATTTTGGAAAACCATAATGAACACTAACTCGAATGATCTAAGCTGTAACTGTGTTTTTTTTCTTTAAATGGGTTTTACATCACATCAACATTATTTCAGTTATGTAGCGATGCCCGACTCTTAATGATGGAGGAAGACCCATACTCAACTGCCCACAAGGGCTGGTCAAGGCGGGTAGAACCATCGGCATTCCGTAAGTCAGTCGGGAGACTGCCTCTCATGAAAATCCGTCAGTCGGGAGACTGCCTCTCATGAAAATCCATATCCCTCATCAGGATTTGAACCCACGCCGAGAGGGGCCATGTGATGTAACTGTGTTGCGGAGAATGAAATATCTACGTCTGGATCATTCAGACTAAATAAACAATCAGTATTTACCTTTCACCTGACAGCTTTGCGGGAAAATGACGTCACGATTGTGTTGCATTTTGGGATTTTTGGTAACTTTAACCGTGGGTTAAAACATACCATTTCTGGTAAGGTTACCGTTGAGTAAAACGCGTTTATACAAACGATTTAACCGTCGTGGTTACCTAACCGCGAATTTAACCGTCGGTTAATTTTAACCGAGGGTATGTTTTACCATCGTTTATACAAATGGCTGCAGAACCCTTTCAATCCAATACAATTGTACCACGTGGTCCATGAATACCTTTGTTCCATTGGCCAAACACTTATTAAAAACTGGATGCACAATGACCCTATCGAATCGGTTTAGAGTTCTGGGTGACTTGAAGACAACGCGACTAGATGTCTAAGGTCAAATACAATGATACAAGAAAGTACATCTTTAAGTAATTTTGGTCCGTTGACCGAACACTTATTTAAATATCTATGTACAGAAACTTGATCGAATTCAATAAAAATTCTAGGTGACTTGATGTCTTCAAGTCGAATACAACTAATGCTTAACATCACTAGGCATTTTGGACTATTTTTGGTACGTTTGTTGCCATCCTGAGGGGTACAACCAGATTGAGTCATTTATTAATTTTCCTATCTCCTTTATGAACACAAAAAAAACCGATATCGACTCATTACAACTGTTTTATGTTTTGTTAAATGAATAGACGAATCGTTCGTTTCCACAGGACCGACATATCACTTCAATACTTCATTATTTCAAACAACGGGCCCAAAGCTTCTTGTAATATACTTTCAAAACACATTGCTACCTCTGTGTTTTACAAAGCTTAGTTGTTGTTGTTTGAAAAAAAAAAATATTGTTTTATATGATTATTACAGACTGAGCAGTTTCGATCGCTCATTCTAGACTACTTTAAGTACACATGTCCGTCCGGTCAGAGTGTTGGTATCACGAGTTGGTGCATAGGTCACATAATGAAGAAATGTACAGGTACATGTATTTATCAATATATTTCGTGTGTTTCTGCATTTCCACCCCTTTTACCAATGTTATCTGTTGGTTTTATTACGAAGAAAGGAAAGAGTGGACACCAACATTAATTGTGAAGATAGAGAATGTGTAACACAGCAGCAGCTTGGGTGTGGTATGCCTCTTTCCTTCTTTGTAAGGGGTTTATTAAGTCATTGTGACTACCGCGAATCTTTCCTTTTTACGAGAACAACATCCAAGCCTGAATTTAAGAAAAAATAGAAATGGCATATTTCCCACTCCATCAGAGAGCAGTCTCTTATTCATTAATATTTGAACATGTAACATTTACAAGGTTTGAAAACGCATAAAACTACATGTACATTTAATAGATAATACAGTTGTATCACTGTATCTAAATACAATACGTAGGTAAATCAGTCCCAATAAATTTATTCTGAAGTTATATCCAATTGGTTGTACGCTACAATAAGTAAAGAACACGACCTTTCAAAAAGAAAACATTGATTTATCTAGGAAATAAAGTTAACTAACTTTTTCTTACCTGAAGTCAAGAAAAAGAAGAAACGATGCATTTCCCACAACATCAGAGAACAGCCTGACGAGTGGGCGCTGTGCATGGCCTTTTAATCAACACACAATCCCATGGAAAGTTCTAGATCTTCCAAATATCGACATGTGCACTGAGTGTTTGTGATTTGATACCAGCAGCGCTAATTGAAATAATTGTTTATAGCTTATTTAAACCCCGCATCCAGCGTTGCGGTTCGCTGATGTATTTACAGGCGGCCAGGCAGAGAATTAGACACAGGGGCACACAGGCACACATTTACATAGACAGACAGACACACAGACACGCAGACAGACACACAGACAGACACACAGACACACAGACAGACAATCATATGAGACAGATACGTAGAAACTAGCATGCTAATAGGATCAGAATACATCTCATCTGATGTAAACATAAAACAGTGAACCATAGCTATAGATGTAGGGTTTGCATAAACTAAAGACAATTCCATCCAAGAGGGAGGATGTTGAAATACACTTAATTTCACAGTTCAAGCCATTGTATAGAATATCTCACTGCTTTTGTATTATTATTCCATTAGATCCGTGCTCCGTACTTGGCATAGTACAGTGTGAGAATGGCGGCACCTGTAAACCAGAAGGCTCATCGTGGAAATGTTATTGTACGCCACAATACAGCGGTACCATATGCCATATAGGTGGGTTATGCTTTGATTTTTGGATTGATAAAGATCAAGGAATTAAGGTAGAATACCCATAATCCGCCATTTCGAAACTCATTATTTCGTCGCTTTAGTTCGTTCGCTCTCGGCAAACATCGGTCCGAGCCGGAGCTATTTGGTTTCGATCTATACCGTGAACGGCCGAAGAAATATTGAGTTTCAAAATGGCGGATAATCAGTATTCTACCTAAAGTTGTGCCTTTGTAAGGTTATCTTTTAACACACGATTACCATTGCTCAAAGGAAGTTTTAATTCGCAATACACTTTGTTTTGTCAATGACTAAACTCAACTCCTTTATTAAGTACTTGTCCATGAACGGTAGAGTACCTCTCTGGTATGGGAAATATATCTTTGAATCATAAAATATCTTAAATCTCTCTTCGTTTACTGTTTACCCCTCTTTCGAATAGTACAGCCAAGAAAAATTAACTTTTCTATGGTAAGATCCCTGGAAACATAACCGGTACTTATGCCGTATGTAGACTACTGAGAGGTCGCAGGATAGTACAGCTACTCATGGGATTCAAACCCACGACTTTCGTACGCCGGGGTCGACATTCTACCCATTGACCACCGCCCTCCATAATAACTTTAATTTTCACAAAGGCAAGCGTAGCTTTTGTAGAGAAAGGAAATGTTTGCATCATCTTTTTTACATCGGCTTCCAAAAAGGTTAAGAAAATAACATGATTTAGTAGTCGACAAATCGTATCCTAATATCGGCCCCGTCCAAAGTCTTGATGTTGCTTATAACAAAGGTCTTGTTATCTGTATTTGATAACATTTTGTTCGAGTTTTGTATTAAAATATGGATAACGATATTGACCTTGAAAATGGTTCTTTATGATCTGCGTCTATGGAACAGGAAGGATGCGAGCGCTAATTTGCCATGGGTTGAAATCTTTACGGACTACACGAGTTGGAGACAGAAACTTGGCCAATATCTATATTGATGTTTTAAAAAATGCATTGTCCTATTCGTTTTAAACCACTTATCAACTTTGTTCAATTATGGAAGCAACATGCGTATTGGATCAGTCTCGTGTAGTATTGCGTATTGGATCAGTATCGTGTAGTATTGCGTATTGGATCAGTATCGTGTAGTATTGTGTATTGATCAGTATCATGTAGTATTGCGTATTGGATCAGTATCGAGTAATATTGCGTATTGGATCAGTATCGTGTAGTATTGTGTATTGATCAGTATCGTGTAGTATTGTGTATTGGATCAGTATCGTGTAGTATTGTGTATTGATTAGTATCGTGTAGTATTGTGTATTGGATCAGTATCGTGTAGTATTGTGTATTGGATCAGTATCGTGTAGTATTGCGTATTGAATCAATATCGTGTAATAGTGCATGAGAAATTATTTGATTATTAATAAGTATGCATTGATTTACATAAAACAACTCGAATAGTGTTAAGAAAGTCGCTAAACTCAAATTTGATCAATATTTCATCCTTCTTTATGCATTAGATATAGACGAGTGCGCAACCAACAACCCATGTGATCCTAATAACAGTGTTAATTGTACAAACACCGATGGCTCGTACATGTGCTACTGTAAAGCTGGTTTTACTGGGAAAAATTGCCAAACAGGTACGTAAGGGTAATTCAATTGAAATGCACTGTGAACGTAATTTGTTTTATTATCTCACTTATGCAGGTTTTAGCCCGATAATAGTTCTAACAGTTTTATCATCGAGATAACTCATGAAGTGTTTGTTCAGAAAACCGTTAAACACTTCATGTGTGATTGTGATTATTAGGCCATCCAGAGGAAAACTTTTGAAACTCACTGAAACCGCTTTCGACTGGCCCTATGATAGGCGTTATCCGATGAAAAACAAGTAAGTTATAGGAAAGACGTACATGTATGAAAACCCGAAAAGAGGCGACCATTTTTCCTCAAATCTGACCACTTTATCCACTATCATTGCAAGAAGATATCTGACAGACCATATATTTTATGAGCTCACGTTAAAATCGTCCCAAGACAATCCTGATGAATGCATATATAATAAAGGCTATATATAAGAAGCAAGAAAGAAAAAAAAGCAATTTGAAAACGCCTGTTATTTGCACCTGTGTAATTGTCTTGCATTTTTTATTTTGGAATCATCATTATCAATGTTATTCATCTAATGCTTTTTATCAATGCTCTTTACAGAAATTAATGAATGCGCCAGTAATCCCTGTCAAAACTCCGGTACTTGTATTGATTACGTGAACAGATTTGAATGTGTGTGCAGGCCAGGCTACGCGGGACCTACTTGTGGGATTGGTAAATACTAGCACATTAACCCTTAACTAAACGACAATTTTTCAACTGTCCCAAATTGAAAGAGATTGCAGACGACATTTCAAAACGTGATGAATTGAACAATAAATTTTCTGATGGGGGAGAAAATATTGTGGGAAAAAGAAAAAATGCTCGTTACGAGCAATTTCTCCTTTTCCACAATGTTTTCCATAGTCGTCAGCAACAAAGCCGTTAAATGTCGTTATTGTTTGGTAATGGATAAATCAAAATTAGATGTGCTGTTGTTGCTAGTTAAGCCGTCATATGCAGAAATACATGTAATCTTATCGAACGCATTTATTGCTTTTCCCAGACGTATAGTTTAAGTTCATTAAAATCGTCTCGACGATGCGATTCTAACGAGTTAACACAGCAAAAGATTTTATGTTGAATTTGAAATACTGCGTGAAAAAAGACATCTACACGCCCAATGATATTTGTCCCTGGATTCGTTTATTGAGTAGCATTTTTTTTTTATAGTAAGCGACTTATTATTTACCAGTACTGCAGAGATCATTCGATAGACATCTTATTTACCAATCTCTACCAGAGTAAATTGGTTCCCGCTACGCTCCCACATTTATCTCTGTAACGGGCTCAGAAAATAGTCCCACTTTTCCGGCATGGTCACGTGGCCGAAACTGACGTGTAGTAGAATACTAGCGGCTTGCGAAAAGCGAGCTCCGAACTAACGCTCAGATCAATAAAGAAGTTAGACGAAAGTCTCTTTAGTCGTATCACAATATAAAGATAGATAAGATAGGACAGTTAAAATAAAATAAAGACATTTATTTACACACAAAGTAGCTTACATTTGAAGCGTAACAGCTTACTGAGTAGGATTTGAGGCGACGCTCAACCCACCCCCTCGATCAAAACAAAGTGAATGGCAGCAAGAAAATACATTCTTCAAGACAAATCAAACCTCCACGTAGTTAGACAAATGTGTCGTCAGTCAGAATGAAACGTTCGCAAAAAAAATCAATGAATCAATATTATTGACGACCTTCTCAACGACAAATAGCACCATTCCTCTTCGTTTCGAGTTTAAATCTTCCTTCAGTCATTTCAGACCTTGATAATACCATGCCTCAATAGACTTATTTGAAAGGGCTTTCTCACATGGTGTGCTTTTAACAATTTTTATAAGAAGTTTTCCTTCAATAAAATGAAAAAATGAAATTCTGGGGTTAGAAAGCTGTCGATAATCTAGTCTTATATTAGTTTAGAAAATATGTTGTCATTTCAATTGAAGAAGACAATTTTTCTAAAAAGTTAAAGATCCGAATCTGTGAGATTGTCCTTTTCATATCAAATCATTAATATTTATTTCACGAAAAACACAACTCTGAGTTATAGTTGCTTTAAAACCATTTTCTACCATCTGCTTTTGATTTCAAATTGATCAAGTCACAATTTTTACATGGAGGAATGGGTGAAGCAGATGTCCAGATAAAAGGCATATTCAGCCATTATTGATTCTTTAAATCCTTTGTTGTGGGTACTCATTTGAGACATTAGAACGAACGAATGAATTATTAACCAGATTAATTCATCGAACAGATCCAAGCATTATTTTATTTCAGATCAAACACAGCTTTTCATTACCTAGTAAGAAAGTTCCTATCTTATCTCTTCACCTACACCATATTCTTCAATCATACTTTGATAATGCACATGATGGACACTGTTTCTATTTGTTTGGTGACCCTCAAGTGGCACTGTAATTTGTTGAGAAATTTTGCTTTAGTTACTTTTCCATATTATACAGCAAACAATATTTATAGTTGAAAGGCTGTCAACCTTTATGAACACTGTTCTGACATCATGTTTCTTGAAATATAATGAATGAAACCCATTATGTATCAAATAGACAATGTTTCTAACAAACAACAGTTCAGCTAATTTGTTAATTCAATATTTCATCATCATATCATTAAACAGTAATAATATTCTCATGATGAGAACTTGTCTTGTAAAGAATTTGATTGTTGTATATATGATATACCGGTACATGTTTATATTTGTCTTAACAGATTAAGATTATTCATAGAGAACAATTGAATTATAAAAGAAAACTCTTACAAATTCTGTCATTTAAGTTCCTATTAACAAGCAATTCAAACTGTTTGAAAACTAAGTAGCAATTATAATCATATCTGGGGATGCTCCCTGTATTCATCTTTTAGTCACTTATTGTGAATTTATTATAAGTATTTATGACAGAAACTTAAGAAATAAACTGTTGTCATAATTGTTATGACATTGCTTAGCAGTTATAAAACTTATGATGAATTTTGAGGGAAGAAATCATTTTGATAAAAACTATTATTGTCACACTGCAACATATAAGCATCAAAACAGAAAAAAAAGTCGAATAAGACGATTAATAAATATTAAAGTAAGTTGTAACACATTTAACAGAATATCTGATTGTCCTTTACATGTAAGCATAGAGGTCTCTAGTGTGCAGAGGCTGCACCATTCATTGTTCACTACATCAACGATAATATAACATATATGGCATATGGGTCTGGACTGTGTAGGGGATGCCCTATCGTTCATCTGTCCTAGTGTGTGATAAACATGTACTAAAATATTTAATATTAACTGGATGTGGGGTTCTGGGACGGTGTAGGGGTAGCCCTATCGTCATAGAGCCCTACTTTTCCAAAGCATTAATGAATTAAATAATGATAAAAGTAGTACGAATAGAAATATATGAACTCAATGTCAGTAATATCAAACATAAAAATATAATAATCATTATACTGGTTGGAAAATGGATAATGGGTTAAAGGCTGTGTAGGGGATACCCTATCGTTTGAAAGCTCATCATCCCGAATCCATCATTTTAATTAGTAATAAAGTTACCACAAAGTACTTCATGTACTCAAAGCTGTAAACAACTAAAATAATCTGAAAGAGGGAAAACATAACCAAGGGCCTAAAGAATCCTACGGATTATGTGAACAATGTTCACATCTGGCTAAAAAACTATATTAACTATTATGATAAAGGGATTTGATATAACTTGACAATCTGTCAATCACTTTAAGTATTGTTCCTATGCTTTGCTCACTATTGTTGGAGGTTTTACCACTTTACTAAAATGCCCCGAAGTGTACTTATTCAAGCATAAATTTGCCTAATCCATTGGGGTGACAGTCGTTTCCCCAAACGAACGTCTCCCCGTAGTTGATTTATATAGTAATCAAGGAGTCGTCTCCCCGCAATCATTTTATATTGTAGCGGAGGGTCGTTTCCTCGAAGTTAATTCATATAGTAATTTTATTTATCTAATATAAACTGCTAAATATTAATATAACAACTAAGTTAATTAGGTTTCAACAAGCAACAAACATCAAACAAATAAATGATCACCATTCATGTATGTTAAAGGTATCTGATTAAGAATTAAACACCATTCATTTGTTTTTGTTTTTCAAGATAGATATGAATTAAAATAATCCCTTTGTATGTTTTAATTTGCCGACTGATCAAATTAGCATCCTGGTTATTAATATGATATCTAGCGTAATTATGTGTCAACAAACACGAAACACATCTTTCGGTATCACTTATGTACGTTAACGATGTCTGATTAAGCAGTTTATAAACTTTATATAATAAACTTAATTAAGATAATCGCTTTACCTCACTTGATTAATCTTTTTATTTGATTTGTGTACATTGCCACAATTTAACTCATCTCGTCGATGTCCCAAACTTACCTGCATCTGTTGTGATATGTGTACAAACATGTTTTAGTTAATAACATGTAGTGACAATAGAGAGCATAAAAAATAACAAAAACCGATACACTTTAAAAGATCGAAACTACTTTATGATATTAGTTCCCTATATGTATTAACTTCGGGGAAACGACCCTCTGCTACTATCTAAATGATTGCGGGCAAACGACCCCTTGATTAATATATAAATCAACTTCGGGGAAACGGCTGTTCGGGGAAACGACTGTAAATCATCCATTGAACCGTTTTGTAATAACTTGGTCCTCATTTAAAATAACCGGGGCGTCACTCCACCTTCAATCCCCCCCCCCTGCGAAGATTGACAGCTGTGGCAGTTTTAAAGAGGGGAGAACCAAGGGTGTAAAGCTTTCTTATTTTTCAGAATCATTAATGGTTTCTTTTAATCTTTTGCACAAAGTATGAGCATACATACATCATAAAGTTACCAGTAAACCATGAATTATATACTAAAAATACAAGCATAGTTAGAAAAGGTTAATTGCAATTTATTCAGCATGGTTCTTTCCTCTCATCTTTATCTCTATGTTTATGCCTTTCCTGTGGCCCCATAAACCATGAACACATCATGCAAATATCATAACAACTCATTGATATCATACATTCGTGGAAGTTTTCAGAACATCGATTTGAAGAGATCTGAGTCCATTTAGATGATTAGAATGTGCCATTTAAGAAGCTTTTGCCTTTTCCAAAGACAATGATATCACGTATTTTGAAGTTAATCCTTGCAAGTAGCAAAATCTCTAAAAATCACAGTTGTAAAGTGAAGACATCGTACCCAATTTCTATCTCGCGTTTGTTTACATCACTGGTATCCAAGGTGTCCGATAACCAAGAATTATTATAGATCGAGCGGGAGACCAAAGATGTAAACATTCCGCGTATTGATTCTCAATAGCGTAAAAAGGCTTTAGAATAGTTCTAGCAAAAATCGGTGAAATGTATATTCAATTTGTACTGTATGGATAAAGTAAAAGTATTTTTGCCTTATTCATATATTTCTTTACTTAATTGTATGCATAGAACAGTTTGGATCGCAACGTTACAGAGTTTGCCACGATTCGTGGCAAAGATGGCGTGAGCCCGTTGCAGAGGTGGTATCCGGGGGACGATAACTCTGCATGGGAGATTGCTTAATTACAATTAACGATGTTCTCGGTAGTTTTTTCTGCGCATTTTATCTGCGCATCTAAGGGATATAATACATCTGTGACCGAAGAGGTAGTTGCATAGTAGTCGGATAAACGTTTTTATTTGGATGAAGTTTACTGAATGCATTTTTTTTCCCGAAAAACAATCATATTATCCATATAACCATAAAATGTTATTAACATTTTTATACATTTCTCAAGCATATTAAGCCTCAAGCTTCTACTTTTTTTTCAAGTTTAAAGTTATTTCAGTTGTTTTTATAAATATATTTTTTTTCTAAACTGTTACCATGGAAGCTATCTATATACAGAAAAACTAACGCGTCAACATATACTTTTTTTGCATTTTTTATTTCAAGATTGAATTTCGCTTTACATACTTAAAAATAAGAAAATTCTATGTGAGGAATCTTTAGACATTTTCCTTTTTTTTGTAATATACATATCAATTTTCATTGTTTTTTGTCGATTTAGATTACACAAACTCTTCAGTTTGTAATATTTAAAAATATCATTGAATTATTAAGTATTGGATGTATGAATTCATGTTTTTTGTGTTCTTCCAGAAATTATTTCTTTTACCTTTGAAGATGGTATGGTCATTTTGACATTTCTGCTCCGAACAGTAACCATCGAAAGTGTCATTTAAAAAAAAAATAACTCGTCGACCTGCCTTTTTCTTTTCTTTTTTGAATTAACAATACAATTCTAAATATCATATCAAAGATTTAGAAAATTCTATGGAAAGATTATTTTCTTATAAAACTGTAGTAAATGTCGTTAAAAAAGTTAAATGGCTCAAGTCAAGGACAACAGCCTACTGTCCTTAGAGATGAAAGTTTGTCGATTCAAACGTACGGTTGGCCGTGACATGAAGTTTCCTTAATGCAAATATTGGTCGAAATGATAATAATTTTGACAAACCTTTGATACAAAGCGGTGGGTGATAAAAGTCTGATAAAGGGCTGTCTATTTCGAAAATCGAAAAGCAAAGGTTCAGGGAAAACACTTCTGTTCAAGTAGGGACGTAATCTATGGATTGTGTCAATATTGTGAAGTATTGCAGGAGAAACGTTTGGATTATAAATACGTATGCATTAACCGAAATTATATTACTCGAATAATGTTTAAAAAAAAGTCGTTTTCTCTTCTTTATACGTTAGATATAGACGAGTGCGCAACCAACAACCCCTGTGATCACGATAACAGTGTTAGTTGTACAAACACCGATGGCTCGTACATGTGCAACTGTAATTCTGGTTTTACTGGGAAAAATTGCGAAAATGGTACGTAATAGTGTAATAGTGTACGCAATACCTTTAAAATGCATTTCAATAATATCACTATAACGTTTTATAATTGAAATGCATTTTGAATTATTTTTTTAAGTTGTATCCTGTTACTAGTGAAATTGTCAGGCCGATGACAGAGTGTCGTATAACATTTTTGTTATCCGCTACTAGATAACGGGATTGCTGCCCGCACCTATCAGGCTTATTTTTCATTTTTTTATTTTTTCAGTATTTTTATTTGAATCTAAATAATGAGCAGAGTCTTGAAAAGAACTTGTTATCGGGTTCAGCTTCGGAGGTTTATCCGATTTCTCTTTCTCCGATATATCTATTCTCGATGTTAAAAAGAATGACAGGACAAGCGCTCCGTTGATTAATGCATTATAATGGAAATTTGTATTGAGCTTAAAAGCTAACTGCAGTAAGTAAGATAGGGACGTTTAAAGCTATTTTACAAGCACAATTGGGGGTGGTGGTCACGTGGTGAGATTTGAGATGAAAAATGGCCACCAAACCCTCGATTCGGGTTTTTAAACAGATACGTCTTCCTTATTACTTAGTTGTTTTTCATCGGTTAATGCCTATCATAGGGGCCAGTTGGAAACGATTTCAGCAGATATGTACAGTTTCCGTCTGGATTGCCTAATAACCGAGATGACTCATGGAGTGTTTTGCAATTTACAATTAATTTTCTCAAGTCTGACCACGTGATCCCCCTCCCCACCTTGATGCAAGAAGGTATCTGACAAACCATATATTTTGTGGGCTCACGTTAAATCGCACCAAAGCAATATCTGACAAATGCACACAATAAAGGCTTAAAAGAAGCAAGAAAGAAATAAGCAATTTGAAAACGCCTCTTATTTGCACCTGTGTAATTGTCTTGCATTTTTTTCATTTTGAAATCATCATTATCAATACATTTACATGAAGAACAGCTCAGTACTTTTGTAAGGAAAGAAAACAGGAAATAACAAAAAGACATTAATTGAACGCTTTTTATCAATGCTCTTTACAGAAATTGATGAATGCGCTAGTAATCCCTGTCAGAACTCCGGTACTTGTTTTAATCACGTGAACAGATTTGAATGTGTTTGCAGACCGGGCTTCACAGGACCGACTTGTGGGACAGGTAAATACAAGCACATTAACCTTTAACCAAACGAGACCTTTTCAACTGTCCAAAATTGAAAGAGTTTGCAGACGACATTTCAAAACGTGCTGAAATTGAACAATAAATTTTCTGATGGGGGAGAAAATATTGTGGGAAAAAGAAAAAATGCTCGTTACGAGCAATTTCTCCTTTTCCCACAATGTTTTCCATAGTCGTCAGCAACAAAGTGGTTAAATGTCGTTATTGTTTGGTAATGGATAAATCGAAATTAGAAGTGCTGTTGTTGCTAGTTAAGACGTCATATGCAGAAATACATGTAATCTTATCGAACGCAATATTTGCTTTTACCAGACGTTTAGTTTAAGTTCATTAAAATCGTCTCGACGATGCGATTCTAAAGAGTTAACACAACAAAAGATTTTCTGTTGAATTTGAAATACTGCGTGAAAAAAGACATCTACACGCTCAATGATATTTGTCCCTCGATTCGTTTAATGAGCAGCATTTTTTTTTATAGTTAGCGACTTATTATTTACCAGTACTGCAGAGATCATTCGATAGACATCTTAATTACAATTAAGGATGTGCTCGGTAGTTTTTTCTGCGCACTTTATCTGCACATCTAAGGGTGATAATAAATCTGTGACCAAAGAGGTTGTTGCATAGTAGTCGGATGAACGTTTTTATTCGGATGAAGTTTACTGAATGCCTTTTTTTTTTTAAATATCCATATAACCATAAAAGGTTATTAACATTTTTATATATTTCTCACGCATATTAAGCCCCCAGCTTCTATTTTTTTTCAAGTTTAAAGTTATTTTAGTTGTTTTTATAAATATTTCTTTTAAACCGTTACCATGGAAGCCATCTATATACAGAAAAACTAACGTGTCAACATATACTTTTTTTGCATTTTGTATTTCAAGATTAAATTTCGCTTCACATACTGAAAAATAAGAAAATTCTATGTGAGGAATCTTTAAACATCTTCATGTTTTGTATTAAACATATCAATTTTCATTGTTTTTTTGTCGATTTAGATTACACAAACTCTTCAGTTTGTAATAATTAAAAATAACATTGAATTATTAAGCATTGAATGTATGAATTCATATTTTTTGTGTTTATGAACCTTCCAGAAATTATTTCTTTTACCTTTGAAGATGGTATGGTCATTTTGACATTTTTGCTTTGAACAGTAACCATCGAAACTGTCATTAAAAAAAACCCTCGTCGACCTGCCTTTTTCTTTTCATTTTTGAATTCACAATACAATTGTTAAAATTAAATAAAGACAATTATTTACACACAAAGTAGCTTACATTTGAAGCGCAACAGCTTATTGAACAGGATTTGAGGCGACACTCAACCCAACCCCTCGATCAAAACAAAGTGAATGACAGCTAGAAAATACATTCTCCAAGACAAATCAAACCTCCACGTAGTTAAACAAATGTGTCGTCAGTCAGAATAAAACGTTCTCAAGAAAATTCAATGAATCAATATTATTGACGACCTTCTCAACAACAAATATCACCATTCCTCTTCATTTCGAGTTTAAATCTTCCTTCAGTCATTTCAGACCTTGACAATACAATTAAACGACATAGATCATACTGCCAAGCCTCAATAGACTTATTTGAAAGGGCTTTCTCACATGTTGTGCTTTTAACAATTTTAATAAGAAGTTTTCTTTCAATAAATGAAAATATAAATTTCTAAAGTAACAGAAGGTTAGATTATTGACAGCTTTCCAATACCATTCTTAACTGTTCAGAAAAGTTTATATAGAACATTTACAGTGTATATTAGCTTAACTTAGAGTCATTACCCAACACAGGTCCCATATGGGTCCTCTTCGTCGGCGCCGTTCCAACGGCTTATTTCTGATATTGCAAACCCTTTAACCCTTTACCTAACGCTCAATTTTCACCTGTCTCAAATTGAAAGAGTTTGCAGACGACATTTTAAAATGTGATGATATTAAAAATAATCTTCTGATAAGGCAGAAACATTGTGTGAAAAGTGAAAATTGCTCCATAAGAGCAATCTCTCCTTTTCCCACAATGTTTCCAGAGTCGTCTGCAACAAATTTGGTAAATGTCTTGTAAGTTTAGATTGTTGTTTTTTTTACAGAAAAACCAGTTTAAACGGTTTGTGATATCTGGGGTTAGAAAGCTGTCGATAATCTAGTCTTATATTAGTTTAGAAAATATGTTGTCATTTCAATTGTAGAAGACAATTTTTTCTAAAAAGTTAATGATCCGAATCTGTGAGATTGTCCTTTTCATATCAAATCATTAATATTTATCTCACGAAAAACGCAACTCTGAGTTATAGTTGCTTTCAAACCATTTTCTACCATCTGCTTTTGCTTTCAAATTGATCAAGTCACAAATTTTACATGGAGGAATGGGTGAAGCAGATGTCCAGATAAAAGGCATATTCAGCCATTATTGATTCTTTAAATCCTATGTTGTGGGTACTCATTTGAGACATAAGAACGAACGAATGAATTATTAACCAGATTAACTCATCGAACAGATCCAAGCATTATTTTATTTCAGATCAAACACAGCTTTTCATTACCTAGTAAGAAAATTCCTATCTTATCTCTTCACCTACACCATATTCTTCAATCATACTTTGATAATACACATGATGGACACTGTTTCTATTTGTTTGATGACCCTCAAGTGGCACTGTAATTTGTTGAGTAATTTTGCTTTAGCTACTTTTCCATATTATACAGCAAACACTATTTATAGTTGAAAGGCTGTCAAATTTTATGAACACTGTTCTGACATCATCTTTCTTGAAATATAATGATGAAAACCATTATGTACAGTTCAGCTAATTTGTTAATTCAATATTTCATCATAATATCATTAAACAGTTATATTCTCATAATGAGAACTTGTCTTATAAAGAGTTTGATTGTTGTATGCTATAATGATATACCGGTACATGTTTATATTTATCTGAACAGATTAAGATTGTTCATAGAGAACAATTGCATTATAAAAGAAAACTCTTACAAATTCTGTCAATTAAGTTCCTACTAACAAGCAGTTCAAACTGTTTGAAAACTAAGTAGTAATTATAATCATATCTGGGGATGCTCCCTGCATTCATCATTTAGTCACTTATTATGAATTTATCATTAGTATTTATGACAGAAACTTTTGTCCCAAAGATTTATTCGAAAGGCCCACTATCTAATTAAGTCTGTCTTCTTAATACAAATTTATATCACGATACTCAATAATATTCCTTTTCTGCATTGAATGAATCAAATATGGCATGTTTTATCAGTCTCTTGTTCCTTATTAAGATTGTTGACATGGTAAAGAATGTGAGAAAATATAAGGACATCTGAATTGAAAGACTAAATGTTATGTTATGTTCAATTTACAATTAACAGCAGCATCAAATAATTCCCTCAGATATGAATTGTGAAGATTATCCAAATAGTAAGCAACTAAAGATAACATTTATTCCATCGAAAAGGGTAGAAATCAGTTTGATAAAAACTATTCTTGTCACACTGCGACACATAAGCATCAAAAACAGAAAAAAAGTCGAATTAGATGATTAATAAATATTAAAGTAAGTTGTAACACATTTCACAGAATATCTTATTGTCCTTTATATGTGAGCATAGAGGTCTCTAGTGTGCAGAGGCTGCACCACTCATTGTTCACTACATCAACTACAATATAACATATGTGGCATATGGGTCTGGACTGTGTAGGGGATGCCCTATCGTTCATCTGTCCTAGTGTGTGATAAACATGTTTTAAAAGATTTAATATTAACTGGATGCGGGGTTCAGGGTTCGTCATAGAGCCCTACTTCTCCAAAGCATTAATGAATTAAATAATGATAAAATAAGTACGAATAGAAATATATGAACTCAATGTCAGTAATATCAAACATAAAAGTATTATAATCATTATACTGGTTGGAAAATGGATAATGGGTTAAAGGCTGTGTAGGGGATGCCCTATCGTTTGATAGCTCATCATCCCGAATCCATCATTTTAATTAGTAATAAATCTACCACAAAGTACTTGATGTACTCATAGCTGTAAACAACTAAAATAATCTGAAAGAGGGAAAACATAACCAAGGGCCTAAAGAATCATACGGATTATGTGAACAATGTTCACATCTGGCTAAAAAACTATATTAACTATTATGATAAAGGGATTTGATATAACTTGACAATCTGTCAATCATTTTTAGTATTGTTCCTATGCTTTGCTCTCTATTGTTGGAGGTTTTACCACTTTACCAAAATGCCCCGAAGTGTACTTAATCAACCATAAATTTGCCTAATCCATTGGGGTGACAGTCGTTTCCCCGAACGAACGTTTCCCCGCAGTTGATTTATATAGTAATCAAGGAGTCGTTTCCCCGCAATCATTTTATATTGTAGCGGAGGGTGGTTTCCCCGAAGTTAATTCATATAGTAATTTTATTTATCTAATATAAATTGCTAAATATTAGTATAACAATTAAGTTAATTAGGTTTCAACAAGCAACAAACATCAAACAAATAAATAATCACCATTCATGTATGTTAAAGGTATCTGATTAAGAATTAAACACCATTCATTTGTTTTTATTTTTTCAAGATAGATATGAATTAAATTAATCACTTTGTATGTTTTGATTTGCCGACTGGTCAATTTAGCATCCTGGTTATTAATATGATATCTAGCGTAATCATGTGTCAACAAACACGAAACACATCTTTCGGTATCACTTATGTACGTTAACGATGTCTGATTAATAAACTTAATTAAGATAATCGCTTTACCTCACTTGATTAATCTTTTTATTTGATTAGTGTACATTGCCACAATTTAACTCATCTCGTCGATGTCCCAAACTTACCTGCATCTGTTGTGATATGTGTACAAACATGTTGTAGTTAATAACATGTAGTGACAATAGAGAGCATAAAAAATAACAAAAACCGATACCTTTTAAAAGATCGAATCTACTTTATGATATTAGTTCCCTATATGTATTAACTTCGGGGAAACGACCATCTGCTACTATCTAAATAATTGCGTGCAAACGACCCCTTGATTAATATATAAATCAACTTCGGGGAAACGGCTGTTCGGGGAAACGACTGCAAATCATACATTGACCTGTTTTGTAATAACTTGGTCCTCATTTAAAATAACCGGGGCGTCACTCCACCTTCAATCCCCCCCCCCCCTGCGAAGATTGACAGCTGTGGCAGTTTTAAAGAGGGGAGAACCAAGGGTGTAAAGCTTTCTTATTTTTTTCATAATCATTAATGGTTTGTCTAATCTTTTGCACAAAGTATGAGCATACATACATCATAAAGTTACTAGTAAACCATGAAATATATACTAAACATACAAGCATAGTTAAAAAAGGTTATTTGCAATTTATTCATCATGGTTCTTTCCTCTCATCTTTATCTCTATGTTTATGCCTTTCCTGTGGCCCCATAAACCATGAACACATCGTGCAAATATCATAACAACTCATTGATACCATACATTCGTGGAAGTTTTCAGAACATCGATTTGAAGAGATCTGAGTCCATTTAGATGATTAGAATGTGCCATTTAAGAAGCTTTTGCCTTTTCCAAAAACAATGATATCACGTATTTTGAAGTTAATCCTTGCAAGTAGCAAAATCTCTAAAAATCACAGTTGTAAAGTGAAGACATCGTTCCCAATTTCTATCTCGTGTTTGTTTACATTACTGGTATCCAAGCTGTCCGATAACCAAGAATTATTATAGATCGAGCGGGAGACCAAAGATGTAAACATTCCGCGTATTGATTCTCAATAGCGTAGAAAGGCTGTAGAATAGTTCTAGCAAAAATCGGTGAAATACATATTCAAATTCTACTGTATGGATAAAGTAAAAGTATTTTTGCCTTATTCATATATTTCTTTACTTAATTGTTTGCATAGAACAGTTTGGATCGCAATATTACAGAGTTTGTCGCGATTCGTGGCAAGGATGGCGTGAGCCCGTTGCAGAGGTAGTATCCGGGGGACGATAACTCTGCATGAAAGAGTGCTTAATTACAATTAATGATGTTCTCGGTAGTTTTTTCTGCGCACTTTATCTGCGCATCTAAGGGATATAATACATCTGTGACCGAAGAGGTAGTTGCATAGAAGTCGGATAAACGTTTTTATTTGGATAAAGTTTACTGAATACATTTCGAAATACAATCATATTTTTTTTCTAAACGGTTACAATGGAAGCTATGTATTTACAGAAAAACTAACTCGTCAACATATACTTTTTTTGCATTTTGTATTTCAAGATTGAATTTCGCTTCACATACTGAAAAATAAGAAAATTCTATGTGAGGAATCTTTAGATATCTTCATTTTTTGTAATATACATATCAATTTTCATTATTTTTGGCGATTTAGTTTACAAAAACTCTTCAGTTTGTAATAATTAAAAATATCATTGAATAATTAAGTATTGAATGTATGAATTCATCTTTTTTATTTTTATGAACCATCCAGAAATTATTTCTTTTACCTTTGAAGATGGTATGGTCATTTTGACATTTTTGCTCCGAAGAGTAACCATCGAAACTGTCATTTTAAAAAAAAATAACTCGTCGACCTGCCTTTTCCTTTTCATTTTTGAATTCACAATACAATTTTGAATAACATATCAAAGATTTAGAAAATTCTATGAAAAGATTATTTTCTTATAAAACTGTAGAAAATGTCCTTAAAAAGGTTAAATGACTCAAGTCAAGAAAAACGGATTACTGTCCTTAGAGATGAAAGTTTGTCGATTCAAACGTACGGTTGGCCGTGATATGAAGTTTCCTTAATGCAAATATTGGTCGAAATGATAAAAATTTTGACAAACATTTGATACAAATCGGTGGGTAATAAAAGTCTGATAAAAGGCTGTCTGCTTCGGAAATCGAAAAACAAAGGTTCAGGGGAAACACTACTGTTCAAGTAGGGACGTAATCTATGGATTGTGTCAATATTGTGAAGTATTGCAGGAGAAACGTTTGGATTATGAATACGTATGCATTAACCAACATTATATAACTCGAAAATTGTTTTAAAAAAAAGGCGTTTTCTATTCTTTATACGTTAGATATAGACGAGTGCACAACCAACAAACCCTGTGATCACGATAACAGTGTTAGTTGTACAAACACCGATGGCTCGTACACGTGCAACTGTAATTCTGGTTTTACTGGAAAAAATTGCGAAAATGGTACGTAATAGTGTAATAGTGTACGTAATACCTTTAAAATGCATTTCAATAATATCACTATAACGTTTTATAATTGAAATTCATTTTGAAGTATTCTTTTAAGTTGTATCCTGTTACTAGTGAAATTGTCAGGCCGATGACAGAGTGTCGTATAACATATCTGTTATCCGCTACTAGATAACGGGATCGCTGCCCACACCTATCAGGCTTAGTTTTCCTTTTTTTCTTTTTTCAGTATTTTATTTGAATCCAAATAATGAGCAGAGTCTTGAAAAGAACATGTTATCGGGTTCAGCTTCGGAGGTTTATCCGATTTCTCTATCTCCGATATACCTATTCTCGATGTTAAAAAGAATGACAGGACTAGCGCTCCGTTGATCAATGCATTATAATGGAAATTTGTATTGAGCTTAAAAGCTAACTGCAGTAAGTAAGATAGGGCGTTTAAAGCTATTTTACATGCACAATTGGGGGTGGTGGTCACGTGGTGAGGTTTGAGAACGAAAAATGGCCACCGAACTCTCGATTCGGGTTTTTAAACAGAGATATCTTCCTTATTACTTAGTTGTTTTTCATCGGATAATGCCTATCATAGGGCCAGTTGGAAACGATTTCAGCAGGTATGAACAGTTTCCGTCTGGATGGCCTAATAACCGAAATGACTCATGGAGTGTTTTGCAATTAACAATTAATTTTCTCAAGTCTGATCACGTAATCCCCCTCCCCACCTTGATGCAAGAAGGTATCTGACAAACTATATATTTTGTGGGTTCACGTTAAAATCGCACCAAAGTAATATCTGACAAATGCACACAATAAAGGCTTAAAAGAAGCAAGAAAGAAATAAGCAATTTGAAAACGCCTCTTATTTGCACCTTTGTAATTGTCTTGCATTTTTCATTTTGAAATCATCATTATCAATACATTAACATGAAGAACAGCTCACTACTTTTGTAAGGAAAGAAAATAGGAAATAACAAAAAGATATTCATCGAATGCTTTTTATCAATGCTCTTTACAGAAATTGATGAATGCGCCAGTAATCCCTGTCAAAACTCCGGTACTTGTTTTAATCACGTGAACAGATTTGAATGTGTTTGCAGACCGGGCTTCACAGGACCGACTTGTCGGACAGGTAAATACAAGCACATTAACCTTTTACCAAACGACACCTTTTCAACCGTCCAAAATTAAAAGAGTTTGCAGACGACATTTCAAAACGTGCTGAAATTGAACAATGAATTTTCTGATGGGGGAGAAAATATTGTTGCAAAAGAAAAATTGATCGTTACGAGCAATTTCTCCTTTTCCCATAATGTTTTCCATAGTCGTCAGCAACAAAGTGGTTAAATGTCGTTATTGTTTGGTAATGGATGAATCGAAATCAGAAGTGCTGTTGTTGCTTGTTAAGCCGTCATATGCAGAAATACATGTAATTTTATCGAACGCAATAATTGCTTTTCCCAGACGTATAGTTTAAGTTCATTAAAATCGTCTCGACGATGCGATCCTAACGAGTTAACACAAAAAAAATTCTGTTGAATTTGAAATACTGCGTGAAAAAAGACATCTACACGCCCATTGATATTTGACCCTGGATTCGTTTATTGAGTAGCATTTTAGTTATCGACTTATTATTTACCAGTACTGCAGAGATCATTCGATAGACATTTTATCACTTTTTCTGCGCATCTAAGGGAGATAATAAATCTGTGACCGAAGAGGTTGTTGCATAGTAGTCGGATGAACGTTTTAATTCGGATGAAGTTTACTGAATGCCTTTTTTTTTTAAATAAAATCATATTATCCATATAACCATAAAAGGTTATTAACTTTTTTTTATATATTTCATAAGCATATTAAGCCCCCAGCTTCTATATTTATTTTCAAGTTGAAAGTTATTCTAATTGTTTTTATAAATATTTTTTTAAACGGTTACCATGGAAGCCATCTATATACAGAGAAACTAACGCGTCAACATATATTTTTTTTGCATTTTGTATTTCAAGATTAAATTTCGCTTCACATACTGAAAAATAAGAAATTTCTATGTGAGGAATCTTTAGATATCTTCATTTTTTGTAATATACATATCAATTTTCATTGTTTTTTGTCGATTTAGATTACAAAATCTCTTCAGTTTGTAATAATCAAAAATAGCATTGAATTATTTAGTATTGGATGTATGAATTCATGTTTTTTGTGTTCATGAACCTTCCAGAAATTATTTCTTTTACCTTTGAAGATGGTATGGACATTTTGACATTTTTGCTCCGAACAGTAACCATCGAGAGTGTCATTTTAAAAAAAAAATAACTCGTCGACCTGCCTTTTTCTTTTCTTTTTTGAATTCACAATACAATTTTGAATAACATATCAAAGATTTAGAAAATTCTATGAAAAGATTATTTCCTTATAAAACTGTAGAAAATGTCATTAAAAATGTTAAATGACTCAAGTCAAGGAAGACAGCCTACTGTCCTTAGAGATGAAAGTTTGTCGATTCAAACGTACGGTTGGCCGTGATATGAAGTTTCCTTAATGCAAATATTGGTCGAAATGATAATAATTGTGACAAACCTTTGAAACAAATCGGTGGGTGATAAAAGTCTGATAAAGGCTGTCTGCTTCGGAAATCGAAAAACAAAGGTTCAGGGGAAACACTAATGTTCAAGTAGGGACGTAATCTATAGATTGTGTCAATATTGTGAAGTATTGCAGGAGAAACGTTTGGATTATGAATACGTATGCATTAACCAACATTATATAACTCGAAAATTGTTTAAAAAAAGTCGTTTTCTCTTCTTTATACGTTAGATATAGACGAGTGCACAACCAACAACCCCTGTGATCACGATAACAGTGTTAGTTGTACAAACACCGATGGCTCGTACATGTGCAACTGTAATTATGGTTTTACTGGAAAAAATTGCGAAAATGGTACGTAATAGTGTTAATATTGTAAAAGTGTACGTACTACATTTAAAATGCATTTCAATAATATCACTAAAATGTTATATAATTTAAATGCATTTTGAAGTATTTTTTTAAGTTGTATCCTGTTACTAGTGAAATTGTCAGGCCGATGACAGAGTGTCGCATAACATTTCTGTTATCCGCTACTAGATAACGGGATCGCTGCCCACACCTATGAGGCTTAGTTTTCCTTCTTTTCTTTTTTCAGTATTTTATTTGAATCCAAATAATGAGTAGAGTCTTGAAAAGAACATGTTATCGGGCTCAGCTTCGGAGGTTTATCCATTCTCTCTATCTCCGATATATCTATTCTCGATGTTAAAAAAAATGAGAGGACTAGCGCTCCGTTGATCAATGCATTATAATGAAAATTTGTATTGAGCTTAAAAGCTAACTGCAGTAAGTAAGATAGGGACGTTTAAAGCTATTTTACATGCACAATTGGGATGGGGGGGGGGGAGGTTGGTCACGTGGTGAGGTTTGAGAACGAAAAATGGCCACCGAACTCTCGATGCAAGAAAGTATCTGACAAACTGTATATTTTGTGGGCTCACGTTAAAATCCCACCAAATCAATTTCTGACAAATGCACACAATACAGGTTTAAAAGAAGCAAGAAAGAAATAAGCAATTCGAAAACGCCTCTTATTTGCACATGTGTATTTGTCTTGCATTTTTTCATTTTGAAATCATCATTATCAATACATTTACATGAAGAACAGCTCACTACTTTTGTGAGGAAAGAAAATAGGAAATAACAAAAAGATATTCATCGAATGCTTTTTATCAATGCTCTTTACAGAAATTGATGAATGCGCCAGTAATCCCTGTCAAAACTCCGGTACTTGTTTTAATCACGTGAACAGATTTGAATGTGTTTGCAGACCGGGCTTCACAGGACCGTCTTGTCGGACAGGTAAATACAAGCACATTAACCTTTTACCAAACGACACCTTTTCAACCGTCCAAAATTAAAAGAGTTTGCAGACGACATTTCAAAACGTGATGACATTGAACAATAAATTTTCTGATGGGGGAGAAAATATTGTGGGAAAAAGAAAAAATGCTCGTTACGAGCAATTTCTCCTTTTCCCACAATGTTTTCCAGAGTCCTAAGCAACAAAGCCGTTAGATGTTGTTATTGTTTGGTAATGCGTTTATCGAAATTTAGCAGTGCTGTTGTTGCTTATTGAAGACGTCATACCTCGTGAAAAAAGACATCTATACACCCATCGATATTGGTCCATGGATACGTTCATGAGATAGAATTGCACTATAGTGAACGACTAATGTTTAACTAGTTGTGCAGTTATCACTCAATGTACATCTTAGTTAGAATACACATATTTATTTCGCTCAAATCCAGTTTTACAAGACAAGTTTAACAAGAAAAACATCATCCAAGAGAATGTGAGATTTCATAAGCAACATTGTAAGACCGGAATGAACGACTAGGGACATGGCATGCAATCATTACTCAGTGAGTGATGTAAACACTTTACCACACACATTACCATAACATAACATAACTCTATAAGAACCTAAAAGTACATAGGTTCATAGTTCAACACATTTATAGTAACATTCACAAACATGTGTAAACATGAAAGAAAAGTCAACAACGTACAAATAATGATATATTTGAGATGATTCAAACGTATAGTACATATTTGTTACAGTGGATAAAAAGGATCATATTGCTTCTCATGATTGAATCTATGTTCCGTCTCAAGAAAGTCATTCATAGCCAACGCCATGCACGTCTATCTAATTATATACTGATATGTACGTATCCGTGTTCGTACATCTATGAGCATGCCCAACGTTTGAACAACGTCCATCCACAGATAGCGACGAATGTACGAGTTCCCCATGCCAGAATGGAGCCACGTGTACAGACTTTGTCAACCTCTTCAAATGCGCGTGTGCTCCGGGGTTTTATGGAACGTTATGTGATACGAGTGAGTAATTCGTTTCAAGTACTATCAATTCTTAGCATAATTTACAATTAGCAATGCAGCTATATCTTGGCGGTCAGTGTTCCATCAATTTCCTTAAGAGGCTACTGTTTTACTAAACAACCTTATCTACTTCCAAGTCACTAAAGCCCCATAGATAATGTGAAGTGAGCCTTTACTTACATCAAAACAAATAGTTCTGAAATGACCAATAAAACAGACACTGAGCGTATCACATGGCTTTTAGATAAAAAAAAGAAACACATCAGTCAACTACCCGGTAATCTCTTCTTATAGAAGACCATTTGCAAAGTCAATTTTTCTTAATTTATCTTCTTTGATAACTCTTTGAGACTATTGACTAAGATGCCTATTTTTATTATTTTACCAATTCCGTGTTTAACTCATCAACAGAAATCGACGAATGTGCTAGTTCTCCGTGCCAAAATTCGGGAACCTGTGTGGACCATTTCAACCTATTCAGATGTATCTGTGCACCGGGTTTTATTGGGGTAATTTGTGAAAGAGGTAAATATACCGGATGTAGGCTGGGATACTGGCCCGCACTTTTACCCTGCACAAGCGCGTGGTAAACGTATGGGCCAGGACCCCAGGTTATAACAGATGTTACAATCAGTGAATAATTCATCCCAACCCCCTATTTTAAAGACACGACTATATTATTTGTTTTAATAGAAAGTTATTGATACACAATTTTGTGTCTAAGCTTTACATGCAAAACGAATGTGTAAGGAATAAAATATACATTTACAGATTAAATATCTTGACATATACCACGTTAATAGTAATTACGTATTCAAGTCCTTTCAGTTTTCTAACTGAATTCACAAACTGTCTCTGACATTACTTGGTTTGAAATTAAGGACCGTGTGATAACAAGCCCAGTAAATTTAATTATACGCACTACGTTCTTTAGAAGGAAGGTAAGAGATACATAAATAAAAACAAATTTCACGGAAATGTTGATAATATGTAGTGATAACGTTATGCTATTATGCATCTGTGAAGAATTAGAACTTGTTTCTTACGCCAAAGTAGAAACGTAACCATGTACCAGTCCACGCTATATACAACTATGTAGAGGAAAATATTGTCAATATTTGTTATTCTACGTTTAGGGCAAAGACACTTAAACTTGGAACAATTGATAAAGCCTAATCTAAATTTACATTTTAGCCAGCTGTCCACTGGTCAAACTTAACGGGAACGGTAACAACATAACATTTCAATTCACGAATGCTGGAGAGACAGGCTTTACGAGAGAGCGATGTTTATCAGGTAATAAAACTAAATATGATATTTCAGGTTTGAATTTACGCCGCTTTCAAACGTTTTGTATGTGTCAAATCGGTGAACGTCGATCTCATCCACAGCTATGTGTAATACTCCTTCCGAGTCATCGACTGCTCACCCTACATGAGCACAATGGCTCAGACTAAAGTCGGATTATTGATATGCATTGATGTCATTCAACCACATTAACTATCATTGACCAGTGATTATGATGCAAACCCCTTTCAGCAAAGTCAACTGAATGTTTAAGATAATCTGACCGCATCAGGTTTATCCAAAGGAAACACCTCTGTCATAATACGGAAGCCGCCTAATTGCTTCTAACAATACCTCTTTCGTTGTATTTTCAAATGAAAATGTCAAATTAAATATCTCAACAGTCATCTTATTTGATTAAGAAAACAAAAATATATCACAACTTATAATTTCATTATGATGTAAGAGTTATCGACCAAAACTAATGGTTTTAAATGATGTTCAACACTTCCATATAAACTGAACATCTCAACGTGGACGTGCAGAGGAAAAATGAAATAAGCCGGTGACGATTCACCCAAAATTAGTAATTAACTTTACGTACGAGGTGTATTTCCCAAATCACGCAAATACCCGAGTAGTTACAATTGCTACCATACATGACACAACGAGAATATTTACAGGTAGCGGCGCCTTTGCCTCCAGACAGTGCATGTTTGCCGACGATGGTGGGGGAATATGGGGACCTATTACGTATACCACCGGCTGTCAGGACCTTCCTGAACCGAGACGATCCGAGAGTACCCACAGACTCGAATTTCTCACTGGGGTATATGTTGTGTTTTGTTTAGGTCTGTTGAGCCATATAAGTCCTCTCCTGAGAAGATTGGTGTTCCTGACATTTATCCATCCGCATCGAAAACTATGAAAAGATTATTTTGCCCTTGGTATGAAATGCTACTATATAAGACTAAAATATTTTCCTGGATGTCCATGTCCTGCAGACCTACGCATAATTGAAAAGAGATTTTTGATGGTAACCTTTAGAAAAGAAAGTTTTGTACTGCTAACACCATTAACATAGGTATCGTCATTTCGTTTAAGCTATGGCAAGTTTATTTGTAACATTACGCGACTATTTGTATGCATTGGTATTGGTTTCAATTGGGTCAATATCATTTTCAATCGTAATATGATAAGATTACCGTGATCAGTGTATCTAGTATTGTGATTTATATGCCTTCATCAGTAACTTTTAATATTTATGCCAAGGCACAGATTGTTAAACCTGCCGATATGAACAAACTCATTCACTGATTAGAGACAAATAAGTCATGTCGCAACGCCTTTATCATTCTGAAGCTGTACCAAAGTTGTATTTATAAAGTAGTGGACAAAGACATTCAAAACATTGCTTTTTGCCAAATAAAGAATTGAACTGAAGTTGTATTTATATAAAGATAACCCTGAGCGAGACAGAGATTCCAACTGTGTTCAGCGAGCTGGTAACCCTCACGAACAGTGCAGTAAACTTGACGGATACCGACATCATGTTAACCGCCGAGGTGCTGAACAATTATCTGAATATCGAAGAAATTCATCCGCAGGTATACACCGATCTTCATATCATACAGATAACATCTTGAATGGTGACCAAACTCTCATGAACATATCTTGTCTTTTTATAATGTGATCAAAATATTGTTGATGGCCACATTTTCTCCGCGTATCTACTCATTTAGAGATACACCGATCTTTCTAAAACATCACATCATCGTATATGATAGACTGTTTGTCTTGTAAGTACCTGAATATCATTGATGTAACGAACATTCATGAGTGCAAAACAACAATTTGTCTACAGATCAGAATAGAAAGTGGCTTTTCTTGCACAGAAAAATAGCGTCTACTAAAGCAGTCGTATTGATTATTGACTTTACATCTAGAAAAACAAATCTTACAGTGTCCACAATTAGGCAGACTCGCAATGTATTGCAACACTTGTCTTGTTATAACACTAAAACCGTTCACAATTTGTTTTATACTTTATCTGAATGACTTGCTTATTTTCCAATGCTCAGATTTTCGACCCTTATTTGCATGTAGCTTTGATGATGTAACAGTTAGTGCAACAACATAAACGTGCAACTACAGAACTAATTTGCAAGACGTTTCGAATACTGCATACACATTTTTAGTCATGAATGGTGTCATATTACACATAAAGTACCATTAAAACAGAATGCGGTAAATAAAGTTTTATCAAGTAACCACATTGAAGATGTCGTTTTTTGTGCTAACTTTAAGGTTATGGAGGACGTTCACAGATTAATTGTAAAACAGCTTCAAAAATCAATTTAGTTGATGTAGATATAGTATAATGAAGATGTTTAATCATCGTCATATGTATCAAATGAAATAACCAACACATACGAATTGTTTCCAGGTTCTAAACAATGTATACGATGTTGCTAACAATATCCTAGTGCGAGACGCTGATACCATTCAGGCCGTTCAAACAATGAATACTGCAGCCAATAGGTTTGTATATTTAATACATGGTACATTGTATATTTGTTATTCTGAACAATATTCGTAAGTTGTAAGCTGATATGGCATGAATTTCAACATTAAATCTGTAATATTTCGACGATTAACAGCAAATATGCTCACTGCAGTTAAACGTTTCGTACATTTCGAGTTTCTGTGCTGTTTTGTGTCAGCTTATACAATATCTCCATGATAGTTCCAACCGTTTAGTAGTGACTATTGTATTTTCCAAAAAAGTCCATAAATTACACGTTCATGTTGAAATCATTATCTCTTCCATTCTAGAATACTGGAATCCATCGAGGAAATAGCCATCAATGCCAACTTGATGGGGAATAAAACCCTGAGAATAGTAAAGGAACTCATTGCGACAGAAATATGGGACCAGCTTGGCCATGGAAACGATACCATTGGTTTACAGCTATATGCTCAAACTGTCCATGATGGTGATAATGATGGTGATGATGAAGATGAAGATGATGATGATGATGATGGTGATGATAATAATGAAACATTGTTTGAGAATCATCTGGAGAGCATCAAACAGTCTAATGACTCTGATTCTGGCATTATTGATGTAGCGATTTATCTGGATGAAGAACTAATCAAAGGTAAAAAATGTAGTTCCATCCTTATTGGTTTTTATGACGTACACATCAAGAGTTTTCTTGAGTAACACCAATATAATAATGAGAGCTTTGTGTAGGGGAAATAGATTCCTTGAATAAACAGATCAATTATCCAACCTAAGACTTCTACATGAACATCAATTCACAAAAGATAATTTTCCAGCCATTGACACAGTTGATTTCAAACCTGAACGAAAATTGGTCTTGATAGACCCAACTATGTTGACTGCCAGTGCCCCGAGGCATTGTTGAGATAAATACGAAAGATCTTCAAATATAACAAAACTGTTTAAACTATACCGAAAGTAGTTCAACTCCCACTTGCCGTTTCAAAGACTAAGCCCTAGACATATGTATTTCGAAGTACTTTACACAGACGCTTGATTCAGCGCTTAAATATTACTTTTAAAGACTTACCCAACAGTCTTAAAAGACTGTATAAAGCTTTGTGGTAGAACAGTTGACTATCACCAGGCATATCAACCTGAAACCTTGTAACCCTTAGAATACTGGATAATTTTCTAAAAATTGATATTTGTGTCGTCTGCTTACCAAAATTTTAAATATCTACTCAATTTTGTTGAGGAAAGATACCCAGTGTAGCAAATAGGTTAGATCACAGGTCAGCCGCCAATTTACTTGGCGGCTGGGCTGGATCTAACCTGTTTGCAGAAGCATGTAGTCGGTTCCAGCACTATAAGGGTGAAGACAGCCCTATTCCAACAGAACAAAACAAACGTTCACTACCAATTGTTAATTCAATATTCCAAACAGGTAGACGCGCGAACCGTGTGCGCATTTTGGGATTACAAGGCTAATGAGGCGTCTGGTGGCTGGGATACGAAAGGCTGTAGTAAGGCTGTCATGTCCGATGACCGTATAGAATGTCGCTGTAACCACCTTACAAACTTCGCCATCCTTATCGTAAGTTTATATAGGCGTACAATACAGGGATATCTAACCTGTCTTTACCATGTAATGGACAGGGCAAAGAACATCTGAAATACACAATCATATCCGATAAGTGGTAAACGCGGTCTTTCACTTATTGATGTTGTTGTCTACATAAACCCATATATCCTCTATGGTAATGCATTGGCTCTCAAATTTGCATAAATGTTTTATAAATGTTACATCAGCTTTGTCAAACGCAACATATGTGCCCTGCTGTATGTAGATCGCAACAATATCTTGTATGTTGACGATATGCTTGTTGCAAAGCAGGGAAAATCAAAACAATGTTTTAAGTTAGTATCCTTATATTGAATATCCGTCATTGTTTTTTATGAATTCAAAGTGATATTTCCGTTCAAAATTCCATAGTCGTTCCATCTTAAAGTGAACATATCAAAATCTTGTTGGAGTTATTACACACGCTTAGGCTGTGGTCATAGGAATAACCTTGCAAGCTGGTTTGTGTTCAGAGTAAAATCAAGAGTTTAATTCAAATTCATTGTCATCGAACAATACTATAATCATTTGTCTCTTCTATTCCTTTCTGATACTTATCAAAAACTGCATCTGGGTTATACAGTTAACTACAACACCATACATGTAGAATCAAATTCACATGGTTTGACAAATTCTTATTAGCTTACTGTGAACAAAATAGTTCGTTAAGTTTTACTTGTTTGACACCTCTAAATTCTGTCTCATTTTACCACTTTTGTTGTATATGTCTCTAGAACCATTTGTGATAATTTGGAAAATAACTCATGACAAACAAGCAATTGATACATTTTTTTCACAATGGTGTTTACAATTTAAATACTCAAGAAACTAGAGAGACCGTATATGGTTTCGAATAGATTATGGACATATATGCATTATTTATATTTTTTTACGACAATACTATTCTAAACTTTGTTTTACAGGACCTAGAGGCTGATATCATCTCAGATACTAACAAAAGAGTTCTAGAAGTTATAACTAAAATCGGCCTTGTTGCGTCTGTTATTGGACTTGGTCTCACAGTTCTGACCTTTCTCACATTCAAGTAAGTTAAGCACAGCATTTATATGAAGGTTGCATTGGAACCAATTCTTTGTTAACCATGATATATCTGCATCTTTGCTGCTAAAGATGGACATGTCTGTTTTAAGATCTCATTAAGATTTTATCATGGCCGCTGGATAAAATCGGATGTGTTCAACATTTAATACCATTTCAGGGCAATGCAGTAGATTAGTTAGTTTATGTCCAATGGAAGATATGTAAACAATGCTGAAATGTTTCTCCTTAACACTTACTCGACAGATTCTGATAATTTCCAATGGCAACATCCGTTCATATTGGCATCCAATTCATATTTTGTCTTTTCTACTGTCTATTGCCAAATTCATTATTTCTACTCTCATTTTGTCATTGTTTTTCTATGTTTGTTTCTGCCCTCCTTCCAATGAAGTATTATTATGATGAGTTATAAATCAACATTCAAATTGAGGAAATATGAAATTGGAAAAGAGCAGCCTTTATCAATTTTTGATTAAATGGGGTTCTTCTTTCCAAAGAAATCACAGAGATCGGGAGATTAACGAAATGTTCATTTATAAAAACGACGCCAAAATCCGAATTAAATATCAATATTTCATGCTACCTCAGTAACACCATGTTACCATTCCCAGACGGTGATCTCCCTTTAAGGATTGATCACTGCAACCACAAATGTCACATGACAATCTGATCAGAAACGAAAATGGCGTTTAAAGGTTGCGGCAACACCCTAAAAATCATCCTTTTTGACTTTAATTATAAAGAAAACAAACGATTATTTAATTCATTTGGGGAGAAATCAACATTAAAAATCATTTAATTAAATACATTTCCATATCCGATAAGAATTTGAAAACAAAAGTCATCAATTAAATCTCATCCAAATCTTGATAACAATCTTGTGGTGGCAGTGATTGATGCAGGGTAGTAAAGGGAGATCACTGTGAGGAATTTGAGTAACACCGTGATATCGTTTCCAGACATTTACGGAGTGGACGTGGACACCTGGTTCTGGCCAACCTATCAGTTGCGATGTTTTGTTCCTCTCTCATATTCCTGGTCGGTATAGACCATCCTGAGAACAGAGCCGACTGTAAGGTGACGGCGGCGCTCCTGTACTACTTTATACTCACCTCCTTCATGTGGATGCTGGTGGAAGGGGTCCTGCAGTATCTACGCTTTGTCAAGGTCCTCGGGACGTATATTCCCAGGTTTATGAAAAAGGCGATGATTGTAGCATGGGGTAAGACAATTCATTGTGAGACGTCATTGATTATTTTAGCATTGGGAAGGGATATCTTTGTTCAGACCGCCTTTGATTGGACTCTTGTGGTTTCATGTTATTAACGGAAAACTTTAGCCACAACAATTTTTAGTTTTAACACCGACAATGTTTCGGTTATTTTAAGGATTTACTTGATTAACTTGTATACTATGCTATGTCCTGCCAAAGCTCCCCCCTCCCCCTCCCCCTCCCCCATGAAAGAAGAGGTACGTGTGGTGCTCGAAGCCGGGATGTCCGAATTGTTCCAAGAAAACCACCTTTATCTCTTGGACACCAAGAGAATCGTTCTAGTATGAAGAAAGGACTTTGTCCGAAGCCGAATTACCCTCCCTTAATACCACAAAGTTCATGTTCATAATTATCTTAAAAAAGAATATATGGGGTGATATTATGTCAGAAGTGGTTTGAACTATCAGGAGGTGAACATTATACAACTAAATTTTCCCTGAAAAAATCCTCTTTCTTTGAAATCATTTTCCTGATAAGTTTGAAATGCCAAGAGCCATAAACCTACGTATCTACTTTGTAGGTTCCCCAGCTATTCCAGTATGTGTTGTTGCAGCAGTCGACCATGAACTGTTTTACGGTGGCAAGGCATAGTAAGTGAATAATTATATACGTGGATTTGAACGAAATTACTACAAAGCCTTCTATAAAATGATAGCTTTTCGTATCAAAGGAAGCATTGTCAATGAAAAAAAAAAAAGATTTTTTGCTGCTCCTTTTTTCATACACAGCTTTAAAGGTCAAATTTCCCGAAAAACCATTTTTACTTTAATTTAGGCTATTTAATTGTGTTTTGGTTTTGTTACGACGTACAATATATTTATTTTTTTATACCGAAGCGAAAAATGATGATTTTGACCACTTTTATTCCGTATATCGATTTTTGTCGAATGACTTATCTCCCCTGTTGTGACGTCATTTGTGATGCAGTGTCGGCCATGTTGTATTATACGAAAGAAGAAGGTAGTTCTAAGTTACAGGTGTTACCGTGTTTTTCCCAAATTTGAGACATTTCAAGTGTTGTATTGTGATTTATGCTGACGTAAATTAGATATTGAAGATGGTGACTTGTGCTGTCTTTGGATGTAATTCCACTTCGGGCCGCAATAAAGTGAATTTCTTCAGTTTTCCGAAGGACAAGAGACTGAAAAAAGTTTGGAGTAATAAACTCGGCCGTGCTAGCTTTACAAATAAACACAAGATTTTTTCACCAAACAAATACAATAGGTTGTGTTCTCTGCATTTCGAAGAAGACCAGTTTACGTATAGTTTGACGTTTCTAGAGAAAATTGGTTTTAAAAAAAGGTTCAATAGAAAGCTGAAGAGTGACGCAGTGCCAACGATCTTCCCTACACTAGCAAACGGAGCCAAACTTCAGAGAAGGCAGTCTACAGAGGCTCTGCTTGAAAAAAGGAGGAAAAGTCAAGTAAGTTTTTTCTTCTTTTATGTCAATTTGTAAATGTCAACTTCATGATAGACTGGCAGCAACACTGACCTATTCAAACTAATTTGACTCGATGAGTAAATACTTTAAAAGTTTTTACATGCTAGTGCAATATCTCCCATCAATTGCCCCTAAGAAAAAAAGCACATCTTCACATCAAATTATTTTCACTTACACTTTCCATGAAATCCCTGAATCTAATTCCAATTTACTTTGACAAGAAATTGCATGGGGCAAAAGATTTTGAAGCCATGTTGTTTACAAGTGTCAAATTTCTAAAATCTAACCAAGGCATTCTTAGTTTAAAAGCTAGAGTAACAGACAGTCATGTAGTCCACAATGTTTCGTATTTGTTTTTACGAAGGAAGCTTGTACAAAGCCACTCTCGATGATTGCTTCCTGGATACTTAACCAGTAATCGCGCCGGTTTGTGGGTTAGTCCTGGAAATTTCCACCCCGCCTAACGGGGACTCGAACCCGGGACCTTCGGTACAAGAGCCTGACGCTCTACCCCTACACCAATGTCGCCCACAAGTGTGGAGGAATATTTAACGATTCGCCACAAAGGAATGTGTGGCAAATCGTTATTTGGCTTGGGGTGAATCGTTATGAATTGTGGCAAGTCATGATTATGGCAAGTCATGATTTTGGTGAATCCTTTCATTACAGTGTGATGTAATCGTTGTAAATAAGATAAAGTTAACAAATGTTTTGTTCTGCTTTCAAAGTTATTTATATACTTCAGTTATTTTACAATACACTTATTGTAGGTGATTTTCAGCATGATGTGTCTTTGTTTCCATTTCGCAAATCATAAACATATAAAAAGAATAGATTATTTCACATTCATTTCATTTAATGACAAAAAGAATATTGGTTTAGTTAGGTCTTGAACTCCTGAAACCTGTTTTCCAAGTTTGGTCATGCTAACCACTGAGCCAACAAGGCTGCACAGAATGTTCTGTAGGTTTACTTTATATTATAATTGATTCATGAATTTGATTGTAAAGATGGAATAGTTCCATATGTAACCTATATGATTATACTTTGGCAATGATTATACATCAAATTACATTTCACAGAGTATTTGCTAACCAATCATTTTGTTGTATTAGTTTGACTGTATGATCATATTATAACTTTCATTTTTTTATTGATAGATCCTATGTGGAATCAACACTCCTAGAATCCATGTGGGAAGAACAGAGACACAATGCATCGAGTCAGTACAATCATCAGACTTTGAATTAAATTTGTCACCGACAGCAACTCCAGTGCAACCAGCAGTTTGTGATGGTGGTGGGGTAGATTTGGAGACATTGGCTTCAGTGGCTTGCATCAGGCCATCTCTTCCAGTTCATCGGGTCTACCATGTTCAATGCCAGACGCCTGATTTGGTAAGTTGCAATTTTTTTTATCAAAATTAGGTTAAAACCTTTATTCATTTGTGTTGAAGGTGTTGATGTTAGTGTGATTACAGGATTTTCCCTTGACACAATGATTTATGCTAATTTGGGGAACTTTTGACCCCTAATATATGGATTTGTGAAATTTAATATAATGATCTTCAGGGGTCATATTGAGGAACTGGGGGAGGGGTGAATTCGAAGTTGCCATTAAAAAACAAAACCTGAGCGATTATAACTTTTATGAAAAAGGGGGTTTTATTTGAATACTTTATTATTTTGCAGTCATTTCTTTTCTTAACATTTAAGAAACGTTTACCAACTTATCACATTTATTTTTTTACAAAAAGCATAAGTAGAAAGAGAAAATCTAAAATTGATTTTGTCATTCATTCAAAAATAAGACATCAGACAATTTTAATTCAATCAATAAATTGTAAGTAACTCAAGATGGTATCTTTTACTTGCATCATTGTTGTAATTCAAAGGGTGTATTTCATGACCCCAGACACTAGCATAACTAAACATACAGGAAATGGTTTGATGCACCCATGTATATCACACAACCCTTTTTCCTGTGTGACACACTGGGTGGAATAACACCTTTTTATAGGACCATAAAACATTTCTTTGAAAGGAATATTATCCATAATAGCAAGGAAGGTCAAATCTAGTGGCTACATTATTTATCCTTTTGATCCTCATGGATTATGAAGAGAGGCGACACTGAAGGCGTGAAATTAACTGCCAAATACATCTCCTAATTAGGCCATGTAAATTACAAGTTTGGCCAAAAACATGATATAACCTATTTAAAGGGCCTTACTCAGAGATTCATACTCTAAGCTAATTAACAGTTTTAACTTCAAGAACACGTATGGAAGTAAGCCCCTAAACATAAAAAATAATAGATAATAATATTACATTTAATGTCGATTATATTTACAATGACTTGTATAATTGTCGCTTAAAATTCCAATCATTAAAAAGAATCTTTACATGCAAAGAATTAAGCCACATTATAAAGGGAAACAAACCTTTCAAACATTGTAACGTAATGATAGGTGTTATTTTCGTTCAATAATTTGGTTTTTATTGATATTGACAAACATAGAAGATCAGGGACAAAAATGCTGTATAATGTTATGGATTTGTCTTATGCTAACTTTGTAAAGTGATGAAGGGGCTTTATATGGCACTTGTAGAACAGTGAAGGTGCTTTTTCCGCCCTGTAATTTTAATGATGTAGCTTTCTTTTGAAGGGACTTTATCAAGAATTTCAATTAACAATTCACTAAACCAAAGACAATTTACACTGTCTTTTCTCAAAACCTTTTGGAAATCCCATGAGCTGTCAATAATCTAGTCTTAAGTTGCTTAAGAAGTCTATGTAATCATCTTTTCAGTATCCTTTTTGAAATTGATCTTTAAATACAGTCTACTCAATGTTGTGATCAACATAACCAAAGTAAATAAAATTAACTTTTTTCTGTATAGTTCCCTACAAAAAATCCCATTTGGTGTACTTAAACCTCATCAACTACAATTTGCATTGCTCATTTGAAATAATCTTGGATGTTAAGTAGTCATTGTTTTATGTCTTGATATTTATTATTAATGTGTAAGTCTGTTTATCATCTGAAATATTATCTTTCAGTGGAATGCTGCTAATCTTGTGTCATCCGGAACACAAACAGACTGGGCCGAAACAGACCAGGAGAAAGACATCAAAATTGACCTTGTGATTCCAAAAGCAACTCCTGTGTGTGAAGACAGCTTTCTCTCTAGCTTAAATGCTACCAGGGAGGAGGAGAGTTCTGATCAAACTTGGGAACAATCAGATGACGATGTGATTGATGCTGGTGAACAGATGGAGTGGGACGATAGTCAATGTCAGTTTACTGAACGGAAGTTCATAGTGTCGGAGTCTTGTTTAGACTTGTTGTTAGAAAAGTGTGGTATTTGTAATAGGCCAGTGACAGTAACCAAAGATGTAAAAGGCTGTCTCCTTGTTTGTTGGAAAAGATGCACTTACTGTGACGAAACAGAGACTTGGTCAAGTCAGCCTGACATCAGTGGGCTAGCTGAAGGTCATTTGGACCTTTCAGCAGCCATTATGTTTTCCGGAAGTGCTACCGCCAAATTCATTCGCGCATTAAGATTTGCAGGTATAGCATGCTTTGATGAGACAACTTTCTACAAAATTCAGAAAAATTACCTTTCACCGGCCGTCCATGATGTCTGGAAGAAGCACCAAAATGACCTCATGGAAGACATTAAAGCCAGGGGGTCACCACTAGTGCTAGGAGGTGATGGAAGGTGTTGTTCACCAGGCCACACTGCCAAGTTTGGTACTTACAGCCTGATGGACCTAGAATCAGGGAAGATTCTAGACATTCAATTAGTGCAGGTAAGTCTCTTGAATTTATTTGTTTTTCAGGTTTAATGACAATCAGAAGAAAAGAACTGTAACCCTTTCCATATCTGTCCTTACTAATATTTATCCTGTGTAATACCTATTTGGATTTGATAAGGACAAGAGGATTGGACCAACATTTAATATGTAGAGATTGATATATAAGGTCTTATGTCACCTAGTGTCTCGTGATATGAGTATCATATTGTTATCTATGAATTCCACAAAAGTTATATGGCACTTGGTTATCCATTTTGATAGGACACTAAGGACAGAATGGTAAGAAATATCTATTTGCAAGTGTTCTGCAGAAACTGATTTCCTTAAAATGAACCTTTGATTATACAATACGAATAATCATTTACAGAGTAATGAGGTGAAGAACTCCCATGCCATGGAGCTTGAGGGGCTGCAGAGGTCGTTGGCTTTCCTACTCGAGGAATGCAGCCTACAAATATCTCACCTGGTGACAGACAGGCACTGTTCAGTGAAAAAGTATATGCGAGAACAACAGTCCGATATTATTCATTGGTTTGATGTCTGGCATGTTGCAAAAGGTGAGTAAATAGGTCGTTTAATCTTATCTGTGTTTTAAGAATTATTTTTTGATTTTCCTTTGGAAGAAAATCATTGTCATTACAATTTATTTGAATATTGAATGATAAAGGCACTCAAATACAGTTAAATCTTGGGAATTCTAGTACTACAGAAATTAAATATCGAAATACACTTCATATCCTTTTCAAAGGTAACTAGAACAGTAACAAAGTTAAATAATGCTTTTGCAAGTGTGAAATTGATGGGGGTATGTTTACAGTTAGTGATAGAACAAAGGTCAGTCAAAATAGCAAGGGGGTACATGTGTGCATCACATGACTTTCAAACAGATGATCATTTTGGGATGGTTTTTTTTACAGAGCGCGCTTCAGTAATTTTTAATAGATCTGTTATGTATACAGTCGTTAAATTGTCTGAACATTTTGGGAAAATATGACATGAAATCGATTATAAATAAAGCAGATGTTATGAAGTCATGAACATGACTGTGCTGGTATGCTATGTTTATGTACATACATGTATACATGTTTATATATATATACATATTTTTTTTATTATTTATACCTCAATGTACACAGTTCAACAGGCCAACATTTTGACTTATGCATACTTTTATTTCGTAAATGTGTAAAATGATTAGTAGATAATTTGTATATTGTCATCATAGGAATCTACAAAAAACTTGAAGCAGCAGGAAAGAAGAAGGGGTGTGAGAAGGTGAAGGCATGGTCGAGGTCTGTTAGTAATCACTTGTATTGGTGTGTGGCCAGCAGTGGTGGTGATGGCGAAATGATTAAACAGAAGTGGCTTTCGATCCTCAACCATGTTGTAGACGTACATGAGGGACATGGTGACAGGTTTACAAGATGCCTCCATGGAGACCTTGAAGATCGTCTTTGGATGAAAAAAGGTACAAACCAAAGCAGCAAAACATAAGTTAACTGCATTTGGAAAAAAAGATGACCCTCACTTCAAACAGATTGAGGGAGGTTATTGCTTTTACCATACACTTTGCCCAACCTGTGTGTCTGTCTAATTTTGTCATGTATTTTTGATACATTTGTTTAAATTGAGTTTGGAATGTTTGATCAAAATCTATATACCATTCAATCTCATCTATGACAAAGCTGCTGGTGGGAATATTCAAGCTTTAGTGGTTGATTATTAGAAAAGATTTACATGTTAAAGGAAAAATGATTTGGAACAAACAACATTTCATATAGACCAAAAGAAAATCCTTGCAATACAGGACTGCCTATTTTCAGGCCTGGTCCGGCTTTCAGATTTTAAATTTTCCTTCTTTGTTCATATAGATGTTTAAATTCAGGCTTCAAGTAATGATTCACAGGCTTGGGCATTCCTTAATATCAGCAGGCCTGACATTATGGATTTGAAAGATAAAATAAACTAAAAAAAAGTAAACATCAAATGCCTACTTTAGAAATAAAGAATGCTTACTTAAGAAATGATTATTTGACATTTCATTTTTATATGTGTTTCACTTTTTTTTAGGTTTCAAGCCACATGCAGAATTGTCAAAGGTTGTGGCTAATAAGCTTCTACTAACTGACATCCAGAAACTCTCGCCAGCTCAACAAACATCTGATCTGGAGGCTTTCCATAAAGTACTGTGCAGTTGGGTTCCAAAATCTGTCCACTACATGTATACCTACATGGAAACGAGGTAATACATTCAAAGTTGTCTTATGTTTGCCGTTGGGATTAAGAGGTCATGGGCTCAAATCAAGTTTTGTACACCTGTATATTTATGAGTTTAAATGTTCCCTTTTCACCTACTCTACTAAGTGTATAAATCTGTTCAACAGGAGAAAGTATGTCAATGGGCTATAGTAAATGGTCAACTGATGACATGGTGGGAAGTAATAGTTATAAGTTGGTTGAAAATTACAGGAATACCCAAGAGACTGTAAACTATGAACTGACTTTCTTAATTTGCTTAATTATTAATGTTCAGAGCCCACTTATTGAGTTTATTTTTCAAAGGTTTGTAAACAAAGTAAGAGTTTGTGTTTTTCTATAGAAAATAATTAATTTGAACAACTATTTGCTTATTCTTGTCAAAAATAGTTTTATTATACAGAATATATTTTTCTTAGGTCCAAGGTGGCTGCACTCCACTTTAACGAGAATGCAAAGAGGGAAGTACGCAAGACGAAGAGCGGGGAGGAGCAGTACAGTGTATCCTATCCTAAGAGTCGAAAAGGCGAGCCAGTTGTGAAAGAAGTGAAAACAGAACAAACATTTGGTAAGTGATAGCAATAAAACATATTATTTCAAGATGACATGTCCAAATGGGATTTAGATGAACCATACCGAACCATACCTCACAAAACGATACGGTCAGACTTGAAAATATTGGACCGGGGAGTTTTTTGGATAACCTTTTTAGAAAGGTTGCATTATTCTCATGTCATAATTCATATGTCCTCGAGTGAGGGGATCTATCATATTTTGTTAAAGAGTTAAACACACCAAAATGGGATGTTTGTATAACACAAAATGTGCTTCATAAAAAATCATTCATCTTGGTGTTGAAGATTACTTCATCAAAACAATGACATATAGGTGTTTATCATTTACTTTATTTGTGTTTCAGGGTATGTTGCAGACTTGATAAAGTGTACAAAAGACCTTCGACAAAAATTCTCTTCGTACAGAATGGCACATAGCATGAAGGAGGTTAACTCTACACCTTTGCCATTGGCTCAGAGTACACCAAAAAGAGCAGGCGTTTCAAAACAAGAACTTGTGAGGAACCATATAACTAGGGTCAACTGTTAGTTTGTCTTAGAAACTATTGAATGTAAAAGTTTACTTTAGTGTATTGCAAGAGGCCTCCATGACATAGTGGTTAGAGAACAGAACTGGAAATCACATGGCCTCCTTTCTGTGTGGGTTCAAATCGCTGTGACAGCATTATGATTTTTATGAAAGGCAGTCTCCCGACTGACTGAGTGCTGATGGTTCAGCGCCGCTTGATAAGCCTTTGTGGGCGGTTGAATATGGGGTCTTCCACCATCAATTAGATATTGGCAATGCAACATAACTGAAATGTTGATGTGATGTAAAACCCAATACACTGTATAAATCATTAAATAGTGTACTGCAGTGTACAATCTACCTATAAAAAAGAATTAGCAATTTTAGGGGTTTTTTTATACTAAAAAAAGATTAACATTGTCAGTTTGTGTAAATAATGTAGATTATAAACCGTTTATACGGTCATAATTAAAATTTCCCTTTAATAGGCATTGCATGTATTTTGAAATTATCGATATCTTTCAAGATCATATAAATAGGGGAAAGATTGGTTATCCTCAAGCTGAATTGTTTCCAGTAAGGTGTATTAACTAGTGAGCCTAAGGCAAATCTGATAACAATACAAAGCCAAGGATTGAGGAGATTTATGTAAAATACAGCTCGCTTTCATCTGTTGTTTATTTATGTTAATATGTAAAAGAACAGTTCTGTGGTTTTCTGATACAAAATAAATAAAAAAGATAACACTTATAAGAGTACTTGTTTTTATTTTATAAGATTAATTGTACAGAATATTTTATTCAAAAAGCAATAGCTAAATGACAAGCAGTGAAATTTATTGGCAAATTCATGTAGGGTATTGAAACCCACAGTACTCTTCAGATGGAAACCCTTCCCTTATAGCATTGACAGCACACGCAGGAATGACATGTCTACACTTCTTCCCAAGTAGTCCGTATACCCATCTGGTGAAACGTCTGTAAGCCAGGTATCGATATAGACTGAAACATGATCATAGTTTTTTTTATTTACTGTAAATCACTTGTGAAGCAAAATCGAACCCATGATCCGCATGTTAAGAGGCTGACACTCCACTCTACTCGAGAACCAATGTCATCCATTATAACATAATTTTGGACTATTTGACTCAACGGCTTAAAGAAGTATACAGCAATAATTTACACTGCTGTGTGTTTGAATCCCAGGAAGGATGTTCCGATTTGAGCACTTTTTTCCGAAATGATATTCAGCCAAAGTAAGAACTTCGAAACCTAGTAATAAGCCTTTTTGGCATTTTAAGTCCAAAGAATAAGAGTACCAGTCAACAATATATATATATATAGAGAGAGAGAGAGCAAAAATAAAATCCTTTACACGCCTTCTATGTTTTAAATGATTTAGTTTGTATATTTAAAGAAATAAAACGCAAAACATGTTTCGCCTTACGGCTCCTCGTTATCATATATATATTTATTTCAAAGGCAATTGCCAATTTGCATGTCAAAACAGACCTTACCTTTGCAACACTTTTGGATTGGAATACATTTTTTACATGTATTTATTGTAAACAGACTCAAATGTAGCATCATCTTATACAACAGTACATGTTTAATGGAACGTTAAAGAAATACAATTTTAATGTTTCCTCACATTTCAGAAAGCTAACATATCTGTAAATTAATAAATGAGCAAGGCTAATTCCACTCACTCATGAATTTCCTGATCCTCCTCCCTAGGTCCATGGTCATGGACAAACTCGTAATATGATGTCTCCAATACGTGTTTGTTTAGGCAATTAACCCGAAACCCCTCATGCTGTGTGATGCAGGGCACACCTTCTGCCTCCGCCTTTCCATCCACAATATTTGTCAGTTGACAGCACTTTCTCTCATCTGCTGTCGGCATGTGAACGCAATATCCACATCGACACCTGTAAAAACAATAATGAAGAAGATAAAAGGTCGTCTGTATTTATTTGTCCAAAAACACATTCACTAGAAACAAGGTCAATATAGCATTGTTTGTCTTCTAAGATTCAGTTTTCATAAAAAAAATACGACGCAATTTTTATTGTACTGTTTCAAGCAGTAATCAAAATGCTTTACCACTATATTTATTTTCTATACAAAAACACGATTTGGTTTATATAACCGAAAGATAATGGTAGTGTAGGATAGATATCATTTTGAAACGTATTATTAAGCACAAACTTACCAATCGTCCACATTGTCGATGTACAAGTCATCCGGACTGTCATCGGAGTCGATCTCGCTTGAAGATTCCGTTTCGGGAAATTCCTGGTTATTTTTGTTTGTCCTTGGTTCATGCATATACGGCATGACTTGATCTTCACCCTCAGAATGGTCCGATTCATCAGAGAAGTCCATAGTTTTACTAGATTCGTGTCAGTATTTACTTATTGATAGACGTTGTTGATAGCTGTATAGTGTTTTCTTATATGGCGGAAGTTCAGTGGATCACGAATGACGTCACAGCAAAGGGAAGTAAGTCATACGAACTTTCCTTAAAAGGTGCATTATGCGAGTTTTATAAGGTGATTTATGACGTAATGCGTTATGCTAAAATGTTGAAAATAATTTCAATATGATTCTAATACTTCAAATTTTAATATTATGAAATAAACCCAACCTGTCTATATGACCTTTAAGTTAAAGTTTTGATGGATTCTCAGATAGAAACGAACTATGCCACACTAATCCTTGCATTTTTAACCTTAAACTGATGTCTCCATTTTTAGGAAAGGAAATGATCTGCTTAAAGTCGTTCTTCCACCCAAAGCTCTTGTTTCGAATACCTTATTTCGGTGTTGCCCGAAATACATCGATTTCTATCTTGTTAAACACCTTTAATGGTACATTCATGCAATAAACCGAATACAAGGGATGTAAGACGCAAACAGAAAACATCTATCAAACCTTACACTGGTAATGTGTGTCTTAATCCAACAAACTGCACATATCTATTGACTGGTGTTTGTAATATTTGTGAAAAGCTTTATGTTATCAATGCCCTTCATTTGTTTTTCAGTTGTTGGTTGGCCCATGACGCCATGTTGTACGCCTTCATCATTCCTATTGCCGCGATCCTCTTCATCAACATCATATTCTTCTCTCTTGTAATCGGGAACCTAGTACGGCGCAGGTCACATGGGATGAAATCCAACCAATCAGAACGAAAGAGAGCAGTGCTGCATCTCAAAGCAGCCATGTCGATATTTGTTCTTCTAGGTGAGTGATAACAAGAAACTTAGCTGCATGTATCATATATAGATATACTTTTCAAGCATTTGTATTTCAATTCAATATTGATCTCGGAATGATTCTGAAGTTCTATTGCAAGAGTATGCGGTTCCAATTTCAAATATAACGGATATCCGCATTGGGACAACGTCAAACTGTTTCGGTATTTGATGTACAAAAGATGTCAAGAACAGAATATTTAGTGATACTTCGAAAAATATGCCATGTAACCTCAACGTTTTCTGATGACTTCAGCGTTCGTAGCAAAAGTATTTTTTGCTAAGTTCATACTTGTTTAGTTTGTTAAACAGTTTCAAACATGTACCTATTTCAATAACATAATCAGTATATCACATACCCTAGTCATGTAGATTATATGATCTAAGAAAATTCCATTACCGTTATACTTTGATAAAGTTCAACAGAGACCTCGATCAGATTCCCTTATTCGAACGATTTGGTTCATTTTCAGGCTTGACATGGACTTTTGGATTCCTCGCCATCTACAATGCCAGAGTCTTTTTCCATTATGTGTTTGCCTTTCTCAACGCCTTTCAAGGTTTCTTCATATTCATCCTCTTTACTGCCAGAGAAAATGGGGTAAGTTTCGAGATCTATTATGAAATGATGCTCAAAGAGACACGTAATAGTAAATATAATTAAATATCATTGCGAAGGATTTTTTTTTAAAAAGTTGTATACGTGGGTATCAAACAAGACGTGTCATCAAATATCTTAGATGTACATAGATATAATCATGATAGCTTTGTAATTGCAACATGTTTTCTCTTGCTAGTTTTAACAGTTTCTATGCTATTCGAATTGGGTTTCATACGAAACTTACGGAATATCATAATTAAAAATACATATTTATATTATTGATAATTGTCGGTAACAGGAAATAAAATCGTTAAGCCACATGTATTTTATCCACTCGAAGATGAAGTAGTGTGCTCAAGATTTTATCAACAAAGACCACTAGTGTGTTAACTTGAAAAAATATATGGGTATGGAGCATCCATTTACATAAGAATGGATTACTAATTCAATTAAAACGGTTTGAGGTGGCAACACTTTCGAATTACTTCTTTTTAACGAATATGACGTATTGACCGTCACATTTTTCTTATATCTATTTTTTTTATAACTTTTTATGACGTAAGGATGTGTATGTTCACTATGGTAGAACATGCATTATGGTTTCGTAGTGTTTCGGATGTTTACCAACAAACATAATTTATATACCTTCCCGATTGACTTTCAGACACCTTTCAAAACTTCAAAAGTGTTTATACAACCAAACGTTTGCGGTATCATAGCACATGCTCTTATTTGTAGTCTCTCGATTGTTCCTCAACAGATTTGCAGATCTTGGAAGAAGCTCTTTGGAATGGCCTCCAGTGGCATATTGACGTCATCAAGCGCTCGGGGTGGGGCCAGCCGACAAAAGCTAGACACGATATCCTCGGAGGTCCAAAGTTCGAGTGATAGTTATGACGAGAATGGTCTAACGAGAAGTGATTCATCAGACCAAGCCGTTTTCACGAATATAGTATACCAGTTCTAGACTGTAAAAATAGAACTGTGTGACGCAAAGGCTCAACGCTAAAGTCCACTTTGTAAAAGCAGATTTTAGTGACGCACAGCTGTATTCTTGAACGTGTTTTTATTGGTATGAGTGTGCTCGTGTTTTATACCGTTATAGGTATTTGATTTATTCATACGGCGTGTTTCAGTCTGCCTTTTATCGTCATCGATTTCTTCTTCGTTAGGTAACATACAGTTTTCTTTTAAGACAATGACTACACGTATTGCATGGAATGAAAACAACTCGAAACCCATCATTACTAGCGGAGAATTCGAAGCATAATAAAACAATACTCCATGTCTGATATTTTATTCATCAATGGCTTGGAATGTGTATCGTTTCCATTTGCTATTTACTTCAAAACAGTGGGAATAAAATGTTATAGATTCAAATATCATATACCAGTATTAGACAATCGATGTACATATACATCACAAACCTATGCTGAATAGTGGGAAAGACATCCTGCATATTGTTATAAAGATGCAACCGTTTTATTGTTAAAATATCGTTAGATATGTGACATATCATAATTGAATGGCATCATACCATTGGGAGCTTTTTGAGTGATTTATCATTAGGTTCAGTTATGTTAACATCGCTCAAGTCATTAACCTTGTTTAAGTCATTGATTGTTTAAAAACGTTTATAGATTGATACAAGGCTTTTCGTTTTATGTCAAATCTATTTTGATAGTCTGGTGGTTCCCGTCCCAGTGTCAGGTGATTTGCAAGATACGTAAAATGTGACAATGGCCAAAACGACAAGAATACACTTAACATATTCGCTCACATGGACTATTGTGACTGGTCCAAATTTAAAGCAACAATATGCAGATGCAGAGATAAAAGACACTATTTTTTATATTGGATAGACAAAAATGCGGCAATTTGATAAATTCCTCGTTAAAAGCATGTGGTCAATATGTCACAGATGTTTCTAAATTCTGCAACAGGTGCAACAATGAAGGCAAAAAGGCAGACGATCAATATTACATACAAAAAGTGGCATATACTTTAGGGAAAAAGAAGCTATTTCGAAAAACAGACATTGTTCTGTTTTATATCAAGTTTTTTCTCCGAATGGCACACCTTTTTCTTCAGATCTTTGCTACATATGCGAGAAACCCGTACACTTCAAGGGTATGGTTAGCGAGAGGGAAATAATTTACAAAATATAAAACAGATTTCTTTTGTAGCGTCAAGTTCTTCACCTTTTCAAGAAAGGTCTATAAACACGTAAATAGGAGCATAAAAATAAAGCGAAATAAAGAACACCATCTTGTTCTTTCACTTTCTTTTTGTTATGATCCATGGTGGTCGTGTACAATCGAAGAGTATGGTCGCAATCTGGATGTAGACAGAGTACAACGACATTGTGACCTTTGTCATGAGATGTAAGTATTACCAGTAAGCGAAACAGACCAAATGGGTTTGTAAAAGATGCGTAAAAATATTTAATTATGAACTGGCCGCCTTGCAATATCACAACTTCTGTTGAAATAAGTAAATAAACAAAATAAAATACCATTGATGCACAAAGGATGTTTGTTTACTAGGTCAATATGTAGTTACGCTTGTGTGTATACATAAATCAATTGATAACGACAAACAGGAACAATAAATCAAAGATTTAGCCCAATAAGAGGCATGGATAAATGGGCTCATCAACATTTTGCTTAACTACTTCTAACACTATCAGGCAAATGCTTTTTATTGGAAATTTATTTGATTCTTCTCGATTCGGTGACTTTTCTCTACGATATGACTATATGTGGACACACAGTAAATGTTTAAGCGTAGAAATAAAAGAATAAGCTAAGGAAATATCCATGAAACATTTATCTTGACCTCTGACATTTATAGAAAGAACGCGTTTCGGAGTGCACCGTGCCTTAGATAAAATAGCTGTAGCTTGAGTCGTAGTGTTGAAAGGGGCTTACATTAAATCTAAAACATAAGGTCGATGTTAAAAGAAAATATCACGTCACACTTTTGAAAAATAGACTGAATGCAGCGTAAAAAAAGATAAATGGCTTACCAATGATAGTGTTATAGTTACACTGTTGTATTCTTCTAGATTTTGTAATTTGAAAGTATCATTGGTGAAATTCCAATATGATTGTATACATATTACTACCTTGGTGATGAAAGAAAAGGTGCCTGATACATACGACATATGAAAAAAAAACGACAACTTGATGTTAACGTTTGTTACACTAATGTCACTCGAGATGAAAAGTGGCTTTTGGTTACGGGGGTTTATAAATGCGACTTTCAGCATCAACTATTTCTTAGAAATACTTTTCTTTGGTAAAACAATTTGCTTTCCCCAGTACCGGTAGAGTTGAAATGTTGTGAACAAGATAAATGTTGTCGTAAGATAGTAAAATATTATGTTTATATAATTAGATAAAAGATTGTTTCGACCACTGCAATGAATACGTTTATCTTATAATGCTGTGCATGCTATATGGAAAACTCCTGACTGACATAGTTTAACAAGTTGTTGTGTGTATTTAACTATTTAATAGAAAACACAAAACAAATACATGCATCGAACATTTCAAAGATGGTAGCTTAAGTGAAGTTTATCTGGGTTGAACATTTCGAAGATGTCAGCTTAAGCCTTTACGAAACGCTAAATTTTCGACTGTCCCAATTTGAAAGAGTTTGCAGATGACACTTCAAAATGCGATGAAATTGAAAATTTGATAGTTTTATAGGGCAGAAAACATTGTGGAAAAAGGAGAAATCAATCGTCACGAGCAAATTCTCCTTTTTCCACAATGTTTTCCAAAGTCGTCTGAAACAAAGTGGTACTGTTTGGTAATAGGTTAATTGAAGTTTAGCGGTATTATGTATGCCTACAGTACCGCACACACTCAACAATGACACAGAAACAAATCAGGTTATCATAAAAAGTGTGTACCGAAAGGGTAAACCCCAGGGTTTTTGGGCTGATAAGAAGGATTATCCGGGTCGATTAAAATGACAAATTTTGCGTTCATCGACTTACCCTTTACCCTAAAAAGAAGGGCTGTAAACCTGTTATAACATTCCAAACGTAAATTGTATTCATTAACATCATGCGGATTTGTCAGTCAGTATAGACAACAAGTTATATATAGCACTATTATCACATGGACGTGTAAGAGCAAGCTTTGTTTACGTCGACATTGTTCGTATCGAACATATCCCCTTTGGTTATAGTGATTTATTGAAAGATATGCTCCTGTGGGTTGGATCAATCTATCAGTGAGTAAGGAATGTGGTACGTAGACAGTTAATACGTTTCCAAAAAGGTTAAAGAAGGATAGGTGTGCGGTCAAAATTAAGAGACCGGTCTTTTTAAAAGATTCCTTTGTAAGCTATAAGAAAAACGTAGCAATTTCACTTCTTAGTCAGATGTAGTTGGAATGCATTGTGGCACAGGGAAAGTTGTCTATTGATGATAAAAGTCTCATTTCCTCCATTTAGTATTAATCACTGTTTTCTTAATTGTTTCGTAATGCTTTTGTCATCTCATAAACTGGTAAACAACTATTGCACATAAAAATAAAAATAAAGAAAGAAAATGAAAAACATCTATACGACATTGACGTGAGTAAGAGCAAACCATTAAACCTTACCTGACAGCCAAAGCTAAAAAGCCAAGCTAAGGTGGCTCTAATGAAAGATATTTAAAAACGATATCGAAAACAAATCAGGAGAAAAGTTTCGCATAGTTTAGATAAATTCTTTTCGCCGTAATGATTTTTCTTTGTTTATAAAGCAAACCACACAGTCACCGAGAACAAACTTCACTTTTGACATGTCTTAATAGGCTTTCAACACTTGTTCATAAATAAGGGTTATACTTCTCGCGGATATTGGTTTTGCTTTATTATATTGGTCATGTATGATTCAACATTCAACTTTAACCGACTACATACCAATAACGACATTTGACCAGTGTGTTACAGACGACTATGGAAAACATTGTTGTAAGAAGAAATTGCTCGATAAGAGCAATTTCTCCTTTTCCCACAATGTTTCCTGCCCTGTCAGAAGATTATTTTCACATTTCGTCACATTTTGAATTGTCGTCTGCAAACTCTTTCAGTTTGGGACAGTCGAACATTTGACGTTTGGTAAAGGATTAAGGGTTAGCAAAGCGGAAGTGCGCTTATCTAGAGGTGTCTCGGGTGTTATGGCATTCGGAACACCTCGGCCATTTCTTAAAATAACCTCGGAGGTAATGGGGAGCCATTTTTGAAAGTAGGTCAGCAACGAAGGGCCAATCGTATCAACTCGGCAATCCCCGTCACAAGCCGGGGATTGCCGGAAAGAGCTGATTGGCAAAATATGAAACAAAGATGTGTTCATATGATCATCTTTAATGAAAAGGGTAAAAATACCATTCAATTGTGATATATAACCAATTTGTGTGTATCTAAATACATATTTAGTGCCTGTGTGCATTTTGCGTTATCCGCCGGAAATAAGGCGAATTACCCCAGGATTTCTGGTGTATTCATGTACTGCCTACGAGGTATATCTACCGACTTGTTACGGGGATTGCCGAGTAGATACGATTGGTGTTATGGACCATGTTTGGAGAGCCCATTAGTGTATTCGAGTCAACTGCTCGGTGGGCTCAAAATGAAGACACTGCTTTTAAACGTGGTATTCATCCTAGGTGGTTTTAATTTCTGTGTCGACGGTAAGAACATTTTATTTTAGCATTTCCCTCGGACCTTACTACATTGCACACCGCGTATGACGAAGAAATCTTTGGAAACCACTGTGACAAAAGGACAAATTGCTCAAATAGAGCAATTTGTCCTTTAGTCACAATGGTTCCCATCCTATAACATCATACAATGTTTTTTTTATTTATTCTTTTTCATTCACTTGTCTGTTTTTGCTTCAAATTTGGAACAGTCATATGCATATGTATTCATTTTTTTTACTCATATCGGATAATAGGGTTTAAAGGCTCATAAAAGGAGATTAATGCTATATCAAAATATATCACTTGATAAACTTTTGGTCTGATTAAAACAGTTATCGCCAAATAAAACCCACCAGCACAACTAAAACCTGAAAGTCAACCAGAAATAACCCAGATTAGCAAGTTTAATAATTCAGATTACCGGATTCTTCACCTCTGACCTTGACAGTTGATACACAATTTCTTTGAACCAACCAATCAGAATTTGTTAATTTGAATATGTAAACAAACAGGTTGTTGATAAACATGATTGAATCGGAGACAACCATATTTCAAGCCCAAAATAACTTATGTAACAGGAGTCTATTAGGGTATCAATGCATTCGTTAATTTATTCTAATGACTTTTATGAGCATAATAAAAGAACTTCATATATTTTTCTCAGTAATATATTTGTACTCATCTCCTTTTACGTGCCTTTAAGCATGTTCTCTGTGCTTTATGACCAATTGAACATTTTTCTGCAGCAGGTGCGTAAAGCTGAACTTTTATAAAGCAATGGTTTGAAATGTGTCTACGTGTAAACATTGATTGTAATCGAAAGAGTTTTATTTTGTAAAGAATGATTATTACGCAGGCGATAATGGCACACAAATAAATTAGGGTGAGGGTTGATGTATTCATTCAATACAGTATCGACGAATGTTAATTGACCCTGTTTAAACAAGTTCATATTGCTATTTTGACTGTCTGCTGTTTTTAGGTTTTTGCTCTTGTTTAAGAACACCAACAAAATAGCTGCTCTTGGTTCGGTAGCTACAATGCTAATGTTGCTACACGTTCCTTTAAGTATAGAAACAGAAAACCATTATGTGGTGATGGGAATATGGCTTGCATGTACGATTCAAGTCACGACATGTCCACAATGCATTAATCAAAAGGTATTTTCTTTAAATAGACGCTATAAGAGAATGAGATTTTAACTGTTTGAAATAAGTTGTCCTCTACCGTAAAAATACCAAGAAAGATTTCTACAGTAACATAGAACTAGGTTATTGCCAGCTTTCTAAGCCTGCTCACAACAGTACAGACAAGATATAGAACATTAGACTCGCAACTATTGCAGTCCGTTTAAACGGATTCATTTTGTAAACAAAGATCTTAACTTAGAGTAAGAGGTGGTAATTCTAGATACCACCGTCACATGGGCCTTCGCAAACGTTTACTGCGCATGGACGTATACCTCATTTCCGTCAAGCGAAAATGGGTCGAGCGAGAAGGAAACAAACAGCGAAAACATTAATTTATTTGAGTATTTTCTTAATTTGATAAGGAAAATTGAAATACTCACACTTTCTACATTGGATGTTGAGGATTATATATAAACCGGTTTTCCCAAGGAAGAACAAACATGCGCGAAGGCTCGCTTCAAATAAACAAACAAAAACACGGGGCTTTAGCACCTTTTAAGTAAAGAAATTGAAAATGGTCTTTGATTTAGTGACAAGGTTTGTGAATATCAAATTTTTAACGTCTATTACTCCAAAAGCACATATCTCTAAGAAAGTATCTTTAAATATTGGACAAGACAATTAGTGGTGAGTATAAATAACCTAACGAAACTCATTGACAGGAGTAATTGGCCTTGCCTTCCAAGCCCGGTGCGAAGCTACTTTCTATGATATACCGAAGTCCGAGGCTCTGACTTTCCTTGCGAATGGCAAGCGAGCAACACCAAAAGCGTGTTGCGACGAAATACTTTGCGAAGAATACGGGGACCAATGTAAAGTATGCTCTATTGTATCACTTTTGATGTTAGCTCATGTTTAAATATTTTTGTACAAATAACCTATTGAATTTGTTATAAGATCTATGTGACTATGTGGCTTTAATCCAAATACAATCTTTGAACACCTTTTGGTTCGTCAGTCAAACAATAGTTTAATCTCTTCTCGCACACCAACTTTTTCGAATTAATTAAATGATTCTAGGTGACCAGCAGCCATTTGTATAAACAGTTTAACCCACGGTTAAATCTTACCATGGGTTAATTTCCTGGTTAAAACGCAGAAAGCGATTGTATAAAACTCGCAGGTAACTTTAACCGCGAATTAACCCAGGTAAAAGTAACCAACCTCTAGGACCAAGGTAAGTTGTTTAACCAGAAAAGTTACCGCTTTAAATATGGCCGCCATCTTGTAAATTCGGCCCCGCTTCAAACAAATTTTTGACGAAATGACCGCCTACTGACCAGCTATGGGGAAACAAAATTACGCAGACCCTCCAGTTTTTTTATAGAGAAGCTTACGAGACATGTGAGACCATTGTTTATTGTTTAAATCAACGAAATTAGATTGTCGAAAAAGTAACGAGACATGGCCCCTGTTTAGCATGTAGACATCAACAAAAGATCTTGTATAATGAGGCCTATTAAGCACCCCGCATTAACAGTAACAACTTCATTTGCGTTGTCTCTTAAGTTTAAAGTTTTCACTTTTGATAAAAGCTATTCGATTATCAATCCGATACATTTTATTGCGTGGGATTATCCTCTACCTTTCGAGGACTTCCTGCTGAAAACGAAACAATAACAAACAAAAACATTTTCTCGTAACGCCGTTCATGTACAATCATGTGCAGGTAGGGAGTTGTAGTCCAGCTCTAATTTAGAAAAAAAACACATCAGTGTTTTATTACCATTAAAACCAGTTTCCCCATGGGATTTTGAGGAATCTCGAAATACAAAGCACACCAAGAACACAAAATTATGAGATCATGAAAAGTCATATTGTGTTTGTTTGAGATTGACATAGTGGCAGCGAATTTGAGTATTGTTGTGATTTATGGTTATTAACAGATATGGAGAAAGACCACAAGCTTAACTGCCCTTAAGGAAGAACCATCTCCATTCCGTATGTCAGTCAAGAAATCTGTTTGAAAACCCATATGCCTTCATTGATCTTAACCCAGACAGAGATGACAGGGATCTTAGTTACATACCATTTTGATAAAAGGAGAAATTGGTCTTAAAGGAAAGTCCTTTAAATAACATAGTTTCCTTTTGCTTTCAAAGATCCATTATGGCAGAGCTATCACTTTGACCATTCTTTAAACTTTTGTACATGATACCTGAGTTCTGTTCTAGGATCACATCAGAATACATCAATTATGAGAAATGCCCTTTCGACTATAAAATTGGGAATAAAATGTAACATTAAAGCAGCTCATGCTGAGCAATTTCACTTATTGTCACAATGGTTTCTTATGTATTCTGCTTCAAGTGCATTTAAAGGTAAAACTATGAAAGGAATGGTTTAATCCTATATCTGAGATCAAATACTTTTAAGTATTCCACTTTTGAAATAAGATATATATTTGCTTTTTTATGAATTGATGTTTATACTTTATATGGCAGACAATTTCCTCCAAAGCTCATATATAGTAGATCAAAGACATGGTCTTTACCTGTTTATTTTGTTTCATCACATGTTACATATGTTTAAGATAGATCACATGGCTGATGGAAAAAGGTTTCTTATTTTCAATCTGACAAACGTGTTATCTCTGGAGATAGTTGGTACACATGCATACCCTTCCTTCATATCAAACGCTCAAATCCAGGTAAGGCTGATTCTATGAATTTGGCATAAGTACTTGTGAAACTCAGATAAGCTGTAATATAACTGAAAAAATGTTGACACAGCAATAAACACTACACAATAATGTGCAGTTAAAACACTGAGAGAAAAAACAGTAGTCAACAGTGTATTGATTATAATATTTATTATAGGTCATTTTATACAAAATATATCTTTCCACTGTATACATGAAACTAAATGACAGACTTTACAGAATTCCAAATCTAGATGATATCTCTTGAGGAATAGGTAAAAAAAGTCTCTAAAATGATAACACCTGAAATAAGATTATACTCCATGACTCCTGCTCACTCCTGCTTAACTAACAATAGAATATATGGCACGTTTTCATGATGATTTTTTAATTTTCATACTATGTTTGAAAGTTTTAAACTGAATTTTCAATGAACATGCTTCTTTTTTTTCAGATGCAGCACAGCATACAGTGTCCAGAAGCTTAAAAAGACCTACATTTATCAAATTTGCTTGTACAATATAATTTATGATAAATTCTACAAAAAGGATTTGTGTTTAGCATGGTTTATTTATTTATATGGACTTTACATTGTGTCAATATTTCTGAAATGTTGTGATGCCCAGTACACTTAAAGGAAGAAATTCCCCAAACATGAATGCCCATAAGGGTTGGACAAGATTGAACCCTCCACATTCTTCTTGTCAGTCAGAAGATTATCTCATGAAGATCCAAATGCAGTCACCAGGGATTTGAGCCCATGCAGAGAAGGGTCATGCAATTTCAAGTGTGTTACTCTTAAGCCACAGAGGCCCCTAGCATGCATTACATTCCCTCTATTTAACACACAATGTCGACTGGAAGGAAAAATGATATTGAAATATGTTGTCTACAAATATTTCATGAATGGATATTGAAATAACTTGGAAATGTTGTCCCATTTAATACACCCTTAGAATAGTTTTCCATGTCTACTCTAGTTTCTGCTGTCCTGGAATACCTGCTTTCTGCGAAATCAAAAATATAAGTAGATAATAGAGTACATTTGACATGTTTAGAGGGAGTGATACAAACAACATGGTTAAATACCAACTGACCTCATATATAAGGAGGAATACCAGTATTTATTTTGACTTAATGAAGCTCAGGCCCAATTAAGAAATGATCTTTGTAATGGAACTGTTTAATATGATATTAAGCAAAGAGACCTTCCAAAGACACAAAAACATTTCATCATAGAAACCATTGTCAGTCACAGAAATAGTTAGATATCTTTAGAAATACATGTACATGTATGTTTGTTCTCATATTTGGGTATCTCCCACAATCTTTTCATGTGACAAAAAAGGAACAATAATTGATAATGATGAGCATTTATCACTTTGTTAAAAGGGCTATTTCCTGAAGATTTGTTTTACCCTTTTATAATTGGGAAAAGAGTTGTAGTAAAGGCATTATGAAGAATAATGGTATTTAGATGATCAAAATACATTTACTGTACCTGAGATTGACAGAGGGACATGTGTTTTGAGTCGACATTCATGTATGGTCTGTTTCAGTTACTGAAAAGCTGAAATTATATAAAAACAACTTCTGAAAAATGTAAAACATGAATTGTTTGAGAATGCTTTCATTTACTACTTTATACTTTATATGCTAACCTCCTTTGTCACAACTGCAGCAGAAAAATATAGAAGATAGTGTGACAAATTAAGAAATTTATTTCCATGAGCTATAATGGTGTTCACTTTTGTTCCAATAGTTTCAATGTAACATCTCTGTCGCATCACTAATGAAATGCAGAACTTATACTCTTTAATTGCCTTATAAAATCTTGTTTTAGTTTGAACCATTCATAAACTCCCTAATGGAGTAATAGGATGTACATTGAAACTCACGGTTTGCCACAGCCGTGTCAACATTGTTTTATTACCCCTTCTTGGGATGCAATGATACCAGGCTAGGACTCTGAAGTGTTTTGTAAAAGAATATTCGTACAAAACCAGTGGGCTTGAACCCAGAACCCTTGGGTAACGAGTCCATCACCTTGTCCACTTACACAGGTCCCCCTGTGGCTCATGAATAATGTTTTGAACACATATACTGTAACCAAGGACAATGTGTCGCATTTAAAATCCACGTTTCGTACTTAGTATATCATTTGACATACATTGTACATGTATAAACATGAACAGGCGATCGTTTGTTGAGGGGAGTGTGGCGTGCGTGGAAAGACAAATTACTTCATACCTCAATTGTTAGATAGCTTTTACAGTGATGATTTGGAGCTAAGCTACCTTACGTAGCTAATACACTAATTCCTTATAGTTTTCTGTTGCAATCTTCTCTTCCCCATTCACTATTTGACGACGAGCATGTTTTGACAATTTTTAATTCATCTCTAGGGCTGTTGTCGATAACGTAATAAGTACAGTTGTGTACCTACTCGAAGTGTTATTTTGGAAAACCATAATGAACACTAACTCGAATGATCTAAGCTGTAACTGTGTTTTTTTTCTTTAAATGGGTTTTACATCACATCAACATTATTTCAGTTATGTAGCGATGCCCGACTCTTAATGATGGAGGAAGACCCCATACTCAACTGCCCATAAGGGCTGGTCAAGGCGGGTAGAACCATCGGCATTCCGTAAGTCAGTCGGGAGACTGCCTCTCATGAAAATCCGTCAGTCGGGAGACTGCCTCTCATGAAAATCCATATCCCTCATCAGGATTTGAACCCACGCCGAGAGGGGCCATGTGATGTAACTGTGTTGCGGAGAATGAAATATCTACGTCTGGATCATTCAGACTAAATAAACAATCAGTATTTACCTTTCACCTGACAGCTTTGCGGGAAAATGACGTCACGATTGTGTTGCATTTTGGGATTTTTGGTAACTTTAACCGTGGGTTAAAACATACCATTTCTGGTAAGGTTACCGTTGAGTAAAACGCGTTTATACAAACGATTTAACCGTCGTGGTTACCTAACCGCGAATTTAACCGTCGGTTAATTTTAACCGAGGGTATGTTTTACCATCGTTTATACAAATGGCTGCAGAACTCTTTCAATCCAATACAATTGTACCACGTGGTCCATGAATACCTTTGTTCCATTGGCCAAACACTTATTAAAAACTGGATGCACAATGACCCTATCGAATCGGTTTAGAGTTCTGGGTGACTTGAAGACAACGCGACTAGATGTCTAAGGTCAAATACAATGATACAAGAAAGTACATCTTTAAGTAATTTTGGTCCGTTGACCGAACACTTATTTAAATATCTATGTACAGAAACTTGATCGAATTCAATAAAAATTCTAGGTGACTTGATGTCTTCAAGTCGAATACAACTAATGCTTAACATCACTAGGCATTTCGGACGATTTTTGGTACGTTTGTTGCCATCCTGAGGGGTACAACCAGATTGAGTCATTTATTAATTTTCCTATCTCCTTTATGAACACAAAAAAAACCGATATCGACTCATTACAACTGTTTTATGTTTTGTTAAATGAATAGACGAATCGTTCGTTTCCACAGGACCGACATATCACTTCAATACTTCATTATTTCAAACAACGGGCCCAAAGCTTCTTGTAATATACTTTCAAAACACATTGCTACCTCTGTGTTTTACAAAGCTTAGTTGTTGTTGTTTGAAAAAAAAAAATATTGTTTTATATGATTATTACAGACTGAGCAGTTTCGATCGCTCATTCTAGACTACTTCAAGTACACATGTCCGTCCGGTCAGAGTGTTGGTATCACGAGTTGGTGCATAGGTCACATAATGAAGAAATGTACAGGTACATGTATTTATCAATATATTTCGTGTGTTTCTGCATTTCCACCCCTTTTACCAATGTTATCTGTTGGTTTTATTACGAAGAAAGGAAAGAGTGGACACCAACATTAATTGTGAAGATAGAGAATGTGTAACACAGCAGCAGCTTGGGTGTGGTATGCCTCTTTCCTTCTTTGTAAGGGGTTTATTAAGTCATTGTGACTACCGCGAATCTTTCCTTTTTACGAGAACAACATCCAAGCCTGAATTTAAGAAAAAATAGAAATGGCATATTTCCCACTCCATCAGAGAACAGTCTCTTATTCATTAATATTTGAACATGTAACATTTACAAGGTTTGAAAACGCATAAAACTACATGTACATTTAATAGATAATACAGTTGTATCACTGTATCTAAATACAATACGTAGGTAAATCAGTCCCAATAAATTTATTCTGAAGTTATATCCAATTGGTTGTACGCTACAATAAGTAAAGAACACGACCTTTCAAAAAGAAAACATTGATTTATCTAGGAAATAAAGTTAACTAACTTTTTCTTACCTGAAGTCAAGAAAAAGAAGAAACGATGCATTTCCCACAACATCAGAAAACAGCCTGACGAGTGGGCGCTGTGCATGGCCTTTTAATCATCACACAATCCCATGGAAAGTTCTAGATCTTCCAAATATGGACATGTGCACTGAGTGTTTGTGATTTGATACCAGCAGCGCTAATTGAAATAATTGTTTATAGCTTATTTAAACCCCGCATCCAGCGTTGCGGTTCGCTGATGTATTTACAGGCGGCCAGGCAGAAAATTAGACACAGGGGCACACAGGCACACATTTACATAGACAGACAGACACACAGACACGCAGACAGACACACAGACAGACACACAGACAGACAATCATATGAGACAGATACGTAGAAACTAGCATGCTAATAGGATCAGAATACATCTCATCTGATGTAAACATAAAACAGTGAACCATAGCTATAGATGTAGGGTTTGCATAAACTAAAGACAATTCCATCCAAGAGGGAGGATGTTGAAATACACTTAATTTCACAGTTCAAGCCATTGTATAGAATATCTCACTGCTTTTGTATTATTATTCCATTAGATCCGTGCTCCGTACTTGGCATAGTACAGTGTGAGAATGGCGGCACCTGTAAACCAGAAGGCTCATCGTGGAAATGTTATTGTACGCCACAATACAGCGGTACCATATGCCATATAGGTGGGTTATGCTTTGATTTTTGGATTGATAAAGATCAAAGAATTAAGGTAGAATACCCATAATCCGCCATTTCGAAACTCATTATTTCGTCGCTTTAGTTCGTTCGCTCTCGGCAAACATCGGTCCGAGCCGGAGCTATTTGGTTTCGATCTATACCGTGAACGGCCGAAGAAATATTGAGTTTCAAAATGGCGGATAATCAGTATTCTACCTAAAGTTGTGCCTTTGTAAGGTTATCTTTTAACACACGATTACCATTGCTCAAAGGAAGTTTTAATTCGCAATACACTTTGTTTTGTCAATGACTAAACTCAACTCCTTTATTAAGTACTTGTCCATGAACGGTAGAGTACCTCTCTGGTATGGGAAAAATATCTTTGAATCATAAAATATCTTAAATCTCTCTTCGTTTACTGTTTACCCCTCTTTCGAATAGTACAGCCAAGAAAAATTAACTTTTCTATGGTAAGATCCCTGGAAACATAACCGGTACTTATGCCGTATGTAGACTACTGAGAGGTCGCAGGATAGTACAGCTACTCATGGGATTCAAACCCACGACTTTCGTACGCCGGGGTCGACATTCTACCCATTGACCACCGCCCTCCATAATAACTTTAATTTTCACAAAGGCAAGCGTAGCTTTTGTAGAGAAAGGAAATGTTTGCATCATCTTTTTTACATCGGCTTCCAAAAAGGTTAAGAAAATAACATGATTTTGTAGTCGACAAATCGTATCCTAATATCGGCCCCGTCCAAAGTCTTGATGTTGCTTATAACAAAGGTCTTGTTATCTGTATTTGATAACATTTTGTTCGAGTTTTGTATTAAAATATGGATAACGATATTGTCCTTGAAAATGGTTCTTTATGATCTGCGTCTATGGAACAGGAAGGATGCGAGCGCTAATTTGCCATGGGTTGAAATCTTTACGGACTACACGAGTTGGAGACAGAAACTTGGCCAATATCTATATTGATGTTTTAAAAAATGCATTGTCCTATTCGTTTTAAACCACTTATCAACTTTGTTCAATTATGGAAGCAACATGCGTATTGGATCAGTCTCGTGTAGTATTGCGTATTGGATCAGTATCGTGTAGTATTGCGTATTGGATCAGTATCGTGTAGTATTGTGTATTGATCAGTATCATGTAGTATTGCGTATTGGATCAGTATCGAGTAATATTGCGTATTGGATCAGTATCGTGTAGTATTGTGTATTGATCAGTATCGTGTAGTATTGTGTATTGGATCAGTATCGTGTAGTATTGTGTATTGATTAGTATCGTGTAGTATTGTGTATTGGATCAGTATCGTGTAGTATTGTGTATTGGATCAGTATCGTGTAGTATTGCGTATTGAATCAATATCGTGTAATAGTGCATGAGAAATTATTTGATTATTAATAAGTATGCATTGATTTACATAAAACAACTCGAATAGTGTTAAGAAAGTCGCTAAACTCAAATTTGATCAATATTTCATCCTTCTTTATGCATTAGATATAGACGAGTGCGCAACCAACAACCCATGTGATCCTAATAACAGTGTTAATTGTACAAACACCGATGGCTCGTACATGTGCTACTGTAAAGCTGGTTTTACTGGGAAAAATTGCCAAACAGGTACGTAAGGGTAATTCAATTGAAATGCACTGTGAACGTAATTTGTTTTATTATCTCACTTATGCAGGTTTTAGCCCGATAATAGTTCTAACAGTTTTATCATCGAGATAACTCATGAAGTGTTTGTTCAGAAAACCGTTAAACACTTCATGTGTGATTGTGATTATTAGGCCATCCAGAGGAAAACTTTTGAAACTCACTGAAACCGCTTTCGACTGGCCCTATGATAGGCGTTATCCGATGAAAAACAAGTAAGTTATAGGAAAGACGTACATGTATGAAAACCCGAAAAGAGGCGACCATTTTTCCTCAAATCTGACCACTTTATCCACTATCATTGCAAGAAGATATCTGACAGACCATATATTTTATGAGCTCACGTTAAAATCGTCCCAAGACAATCCTGATGAATGCATATATAATAAAGGCTATATATAAGAAGCAAGAAAGAAAAAAAAGCAATTTGAAAACGCCTGTTATTTGCACCTGTGTAATTGTCTTGCATTTTTTATTTTGGAATCATCATTATCAATGTTATTCATCTAATGCTTTTTATCAATGCTCTTTACAGAAATTAATGAATGCGCCAGTAATCCCTGTCAAAACTCCGGTACTTGTATTGATTACGTGAACAGATTTGAATGTGTGTGCAGGCCAGGCTACGCGGGACCTACTTGTGGGATTGGTAAATACTAGCACATTAACCCTTAACTAAACGACAATTTTTCAACTGTCCCAAATTGAAAGAGATTGCAGACGACATTTCAAAACGTGATGAATTGAACAATAAATTTTCTGATGGGGGAGAAAATATTGTGGGAAAAAGAAAAAATGCTCGTTACGAGCAATTTCTCCTTTTCCACAATGTTTTCCATAGTCGTCAGCAACAAAGCCGTTAAATGTCGTTATTGTTTGGTAATGGATAAATCAAAATTAGATGTGCTGTTGTTGCTAGTTAAGCCGTCATATGCAGAAATACATGTAATCTTATCGAACGCATTTATTGCTTTTCCCAGACGTATAGTTTAAGTTCATTAAAATCGTCTCGACGATGCGATTCTAACGAGTTAACACAGCAAAAGATTTTATGTTGAATTTGAAATACTGCGTGAAAAAAGACATCTACACGCCCAATGATATTTGTCCCTGGATTCGTTTATTGAGTAGCATTTTTTTTATAGTAAGCGACTTATTATTTACCAGTACTGCAGAGATCATTCGATAGACATCTTATTTACCAATCTCTACCAGAGCAAATTGGTTCCCGCTACGCTCCCACATTTATCTCTGTAACGGGCTCAGAAAATAGTCCCACTTTTCCGGCATGGTCACGTGGCCGAAACTGACGTGTAGTAGAATACTAGCGGCTTGCGAAAAGCGAGCTCCGAACTAACGCTCAGATCAATAACTAACGCTCTTTAGTCGTATCACAATATAAAGATAGATAAGATAGGACAGTTAAAATAAAATAAAGACATTTATTTACACACAAAGTAGCTTACATTTGAAGCGAAACAGCTTACTGAGTAGGATTTGAGGCGACGCTCAACCCACCCCCTCGATCAAAACAAAGTGAATGGCAGCAAGAAAATACATTCTTCAAGACAAATCAAACCTCCACGTAGTTAGACAAATGTGTCGTCAGTCAGAATGAAACGTTCGCAAAAAAAATCAATGAATCAATATTATTGACGACCTTCTCAACGACAAATAGCACCATTCCTCTTCGTTTCGAGTTTAAATCTTCCTTCAGTCATTTCAGACCTTGATAATACCATGCCTCAATAGACTTATTTGAAAGGGCTTTCTCACATGGTGTGCTTTTAACAATTTTTATAAGAAGTTTTCCTTCAATAAAATGAAAAAATGAAATTCTGGGGTTAGAAAGCTGTCGATAATCTAGTCTTATATTAGTTTAGAAAATATGTTGTCATTTCAATTGAAGAAGACAATTTTTCTAAAAAGTTAAAGATCCGAATCTGTGAGATTGTCCTTTTCATATCAAATCATTAATATTTATTTCACGAAAAACACAACTCTGAGTTATAGTTGCTTTAAAACCATTTTCTACCATCTGCTTTTGATTTCAAATTGATCAAGTCACAATTTTTACATGGAGGAATGGGTGAAGCAGATGTCCAGATAAAAGGCATATTCAGCCATTATTGATTCTTTAAATCCTTTGTTGTGGGTACTCATTTGAGACATTAGAACGAACGAATGAATTATTAACCAGATTAATTCATCGAACAGATCCAAGCATTATTTTATTTCAGATCAAACACAGCTTTTCATTACCTAGTAAGAAAGTTCCTATCTTATCTCTTCACCTACACCATATTCTTCAATCATACTTTGATAATGCACATGATGGACACTGTTTCTATTTGTTTGGTGACCCTCAAGTGGCACTGTAATTTGTTGAGAAATTTTGCTTTAGTTACTTTTCCATATTATACAGCAAACAATATTTATAGTTGAAAGGCTGTCAACCTTTATGAACACTGTTCTGACATCATGTTTCTTGAAATATAATGAATGAAAACCATTATGTATCAAATAGACAATGTTTCTAACAAACAACAGTTCAGCTAATTTGTTAATTCAATATTTCATCATCATATCATTAAACAGTAATAATATTCTCATGATGAGAACTTGTCTTGTAAAGAATTTGATTGTTGTATATATGATATACCGGTACATGTTTATATTTGTCTTAACAGATTAAGATTATTCATAGAGAACAATTGAATTATAAAAGAAAACTCTTACAAATTCTGTCATTTAAGTTCCTATTAACAAGCAGTTCAAACTGTTTGAAAACTAAGTAGCAATTATAATCATATCTGGGGATGCTCCCTGTATTCATCTTTTAGTCACTTATTGTGAATTTATTATAAGTATTTATGACAGAAACTTAAGAAATAAACTGTTGTCATAATTGTTATGACATTGCTTAGCAGTTATAAAACTTATGATGAATTTTGAGGGAAGAAATCATTTTGATAAAAACTATTATTGTCACACTGCAACATATAAGCATCAAAACAGAAAAAAAAGTCGAATAAGACGATTAATAAATATTAAAGTAAGTTGTGACACATTTCACAGAATATCTGATTGTCCTTTATATGTAAGCATAAAGGTCTCTAGTGTGCAGAGGCTGCACCATTCATTGTTCACTACATCAACGATAATATAACATATATGGCATATGGGTCTGGACTGTGTAGGGGATGTCCTATCGTTCATCTGTCCTAGTGTGTGATAAACATGTACTAAAAGATTTAACATTAACTGGATGTGGGGTTCTGGGACTGTGTAGGGGTAGCCCTATCGTCATAGAGCCCTACTTTTCCAAAGCATTAATGAATCAAATAATGGTAAAATTAGTACGAATAGAAATATATGAACTCAATGTCAGTAATATCAAACATAAAAATATAATAATCATTATACTGGTTGGAAAATGGATAATGGGTTAAAGGCTGTGTTTGGGATGCCCTATCGTATGAAAGCTCATTATCCCGAATCCATCATTTTAATTAGTTATAAGTCTACCACAAAGTACTTGATGTACTAATAGCTGTAAACAACTAAAATAATCTGAAAGAGGGAAACCATAACCAAGGGCCTAAAGAATCCTACGGATTATGTGAACAATGTTCACATCTGGCTAAAAAACTATATTAACTATTATGATAAAGTGATTTGATATAACTTGACAATCTGTCCATCATTTTTAGTATTGTTCCTATGCTTTGCTCACTATTGTTGGAAGTTTTACCACTTTACTAAAATACCCCGAAGAGTACTTAATCATGCATAAATTTGTCTCATCCATTGGGTGACGGTCGTTTCCCCGAACGAACGTTTCCCCGCAGTTGATTTATATAGTAATCAAGGAGTCGTTTCCCCGCAATCATTTTATATTGTAGCGGAGGGTCGTTTCCCCGAAGTTAATTCATATAGTAATTTTATCTATCTAATATAAACTGCTATATATTAATATAACAATTAAGTTAATAAGGTTTCAACAAGCAACAAACATCAAACAAATAAATAATCACCATTCATGTATGTTAAAGGTATCTGATTAAGAATCAAACACCATTCATTTGTTTTTGTTTTTCAAGATAGATATGAATTAAAACAATCCCTTTGTATGTTTTAATTTGCCGACTGATCAAATTAGCATCCTGGTTATTAATATGATATCTAGCGTAATTATGTGTCAACAAACACGAAACACATCTTTCGCTATCACTTATGTACGTTAACGATGTCTGATTAAGCAGTTTATATAATAAACTTAATTAAGATAATCGCTTTACCTCACTTGATTAATATTTTTATTTGATTAGTGTACATTACCATAATCTAACTCATCTCGTCGATGTCCCAAACTTACCTGCATCTGTTGTGATATGTGTACAAACATGTTATAGTTAATAACATGTAGTGACAATAGAGAGCATAAAAAATAACAAAAACCCATACACTTTAAAAGATCGAAACTACTTTATGATATTAGTTCCCTATATGTATTAACTTCGGGGAAACGACCCTCCGCTACTATTTAAATGATTGCGGGCAAACGACCCCTTGACTAATATATTAATCAACTTCGGGGAAACGGCTGTTCGGGGAAACGACTGTAAATCATCCATTGACCCGTTTTGTAATAACTTGGTCCTCATTTTAAATAACCGGGTCGTCACTCCAACTTCAACACCCCCCCCCCCTGCGAAGATTGACAGCTGTGGCAGTTTTAAAGAGGGGAGAACCAGGGGTGTAAAGCTTTCTTATTTTTTCAGAATCATTAATGGTTTGTCTAATCTTTTGCACAAAGTATGAACATACATACATCATAAAGTTACTAGTAAACCATGAATTATATACTAAAAATACTAGCATAGTTAGAAAAGGTTACTTGCAATTTATTCATCATGGTTCTTTCCTCTCATCTTTATCACCATGTTTATGCCTTTCCTGTGGCCCCATAAACCATGAACACACCATGCAAATATCATAACAACTCATTGATATCATACATTCGTGGAAGTTTTCAGAACATCGATTTGAAGAGATCTGAGTCCATTTAGAGGATTAGAATGTGCCATTTAAGAAGCTTTTGCTTTTTCCAAAGACAATGATATCACGTATTTTGAAGTTAATCCTTGCAAGTAGCAAAATCTCTAAAAATCACAGTTGTAAAGTGAAGACATCGTTCACAATTTCTATCTCGTGTTTGTTTACATCACTGGTATCCAAGCTGTCCGATAACCAAGAATTATTATAGATCGAACGAGAGACCAAAGATGTAAACATTCCGCGTATTGATTTTCAATAGCGTAAAAAGGCTTTAGAATAGTTCTAGCAAAAATCGGTGAAATACATATTCAATTTCTACTGTATGGATAAAGTAAAAGTATTTTTGCCTTATTCATATATTTCTTTACTTAATTGAATGCATAGAACAGTTTGGATGGCAATATTACAGAGTTTGCCACGATTCGTGGCAAAGAAGGCGTGAGCCCGTTGCAGAGGTAGTATCCCGGGGACGATAACTCTGCATGGGAGATTGCTTAATTACAATTAACGATGTTCTCGGTAGTTTTTTCTGCGCACTTTATCTGCGCATCTAAGGGATATAATACATATGTGACCGAAGAGGTTTTTGCAGTAGTCGGATAAAGGTTTTTATTCGGATGAAGTTTACTGAATATATTTTTTTTCGAAATACAATCATATTATCCATATAACCATAAAAGGTTATTAACATTTTTATACATTTCTCAAGCATATTAAGCCCCCAGCTTCTATTTTTTTTTTCAAGTTTAAAGTTGTATTTTAGTTATTTTAGTTGTTTTTATAAATATTTTATTTAAACGGTTACCATTGAAGCTATCTATATACAGAAAAACTAACGCGTCAACATATACTTTTTTTGCATTTTGTATTTCAAGATTAAATTTCGCTTCACATACTGTAAAATAAGAAAATTCTATGTGAGGAATCTTTTAATATTTTCATTTTTTGTAATATACATATCAATTTTCATTGTTTTTGTCGATTAAGATTACACAAACTCTTCAGTTTGTAATAATCAAAAATAACATTGAATTATAAAGTTTTGAATGTATGAATTCATGTTTTTTGTGTTTATGAACCTTCCAGAAATTATTTCTTTTACCTTTGAAGATGGTATGGTCATTTTGACATTTTTGCTCCGAACAGTAACCATCGAAACTGTCATTTTAAGAAAAGAAAACTCGTCGACCTGCCTTTTTCTTTTCATTTTTGAATTCACAATACAATTTTGAATAACATATCAAAGATTTAGAAAATTCTATGAAAAGATTATTTTCTTATAAAACTGTAGAAAATGTCCTTAAAAAAGTTAAATGACTCACGTCAAGGACAACGGCCTACTGTCCTTAGAGATGAAAGTTTGTCGATTCAAACGTACGGTTGGCCGTGATATGAAGTTTCCTTAATGCAAATATTGGTCGAACTGATAAAAATTTTGACAAACATTTGATACAAATCGGTGGGTGATAAAAGTCTGATAAAGGGCTGTCTGCTTAGAAAATCGAAAAGCAAAGGTTCAGGGGAAACACTACTGTTCAAGTAGGAATGTAATCTATGGATTGTGTCAATATTGTGAAGTATTGCAGGAGAAACGTTTGGATTATGAATACGTATGCATTAACCGACATTATATAACTCGAATATTGTTTTAAAAAAAAATCGTTTTCTCTTCTTTATACGTTAGATATAGACGAGTGCGCAACCAACAACCCCTGTGATCACGATAACAGTGTTAGTTGTACAAACACCGATGGCTCGTACATGTGCAACTGTAATTCTGGTTTTACTGGGAAAAATTGCGAAAATGGTACGTAATAGTGTAATAGTGTACTAGTGTACGTAATACCTTTAAAATGCATTTCAATAATATCACTATAACGTTATATAATTAAAATGCATTTTGAAGTATTTTTTAAGTTGTATCCTGTTACTAGTGAAATTGTCAGGCCGATGACAGAGTGTCGTATAACATTTCTGTTATCCGCTACTAGATAACGGGATCGCTACCCGCACCTTTCAGGCTTAGTTTTCCTTTTTTTTTCTTTTTTCAGTATTTTATTTGAATCCAAATAATGAGCAGAGTCTTGAAAAGAACATGTTATCGGGCTCAGCTTCGGAGGTTTATCCGATTTCTCTATCTCCGATATATCTATTCTCGATGTTAAAAAGAATGACAGGACTAGCGCTCCGTTGAATAATGCATTATAATGGAAATTTGTATTGAGCTTAAAAGTTAGCTGCAGTAAGTAAGATAGGGCGTTTAAACCTATTTTACATGCACAATTGGGGGTGGTGGTCACGTGGTGAGATTTGCGAATGAAAAATGGCCACCGAACCCTCGATTCGGGGTTTTAAACAGATACATCTTTCTTATTACTTAGTTGTTTTTATCGGATAATGCCTATCATAGGGCCAGTTGGAAGCGATTTCAGCAGATTTGAACGGTTTCCGTCTGGATGGCTTAATAACCGAGATGACTCATGGAGTGTTTTGCAATTTACAATTAATTTTCTCAAGACTGACCACGTGATCCCCCTCCCCACCTTGATGCAAGAAGGTATCTGACAAACCATATATTTTGTGGGCTCACGTTAAAATCGCACCAAAGCAATATCTGACAAATGCACACAATAAAGGCTTAAAGGAAGCAAGAAAGAAATAAGCAATTTGAAAACGCCTCTTATTTGCACCTGTGTAATTGTCTTGCATTTTTTCATTTTGAAATCATCATTATCAATACATTTACATGAAGAACAGCTCACTACTTTTGTAAGGAAAGAAAATAGGAAATAACAAAAAGACATTAATCGAATGCTTTTTATCAATGCTCTTTACAGAAATTGATGAATGCGTCAGTAATCCCTGTCAAAACTCCGGTACTTGTTTTAATCACGTGAACAGATTTGAATGTGTTTGCAGACCGGGCTTCACAGGACCGACTTGTGGGACAGGTAAATACAAGCACATTTACCTTTTACCAAACGACACCTTTTCAACTGTCCAAAATTGAAAGAGTTTGCAGACGTCATGGGGATAATTCGGAATTAGAAGTGCTGTTGTTGCTAGTTAAGCCATCATATGCAGAACTACATGTAATCTTATCGAATGCATTTATTGCCTTGCCCAGGCGTATAATTTAAGTTCATTAAAATCGTCTCGACGATGCGATTCTAACGAGTTAATACAACAAAAGATTTTCTGTTGAATTTGAAGTACTGCGTGAAAAAAGACATCTACACGGCCAATGATATTTGTCCCTGGATTCGTTTATTGAGTAGCATTTTTTTTTATAGTTAGCGACTTATTATTTACCAGTACTGCAGAGATCATTCGATAGACATCTTAATTTCAATTAAGAATGTTCTCGGTAGTTTTGTCTGCGCACTTTATCTGCGCATCTAAAAGAGATAATAAATCTGTGACCGAAGAGGTTCTTGCATAGTAGTCGGATAAACGTTTTTATTCGGATGAAGTTTACTGAATGCCTTTTTTTTTTAAATACAATCATATTATCCATATAACCATAAAAGGTTATTAACATTTTGATATATTTCTCAAGCATATTAAGCCCAAAGCTTCTATTTTTTTCAAGTTTAAAGTTATTTTAGTTGTTTTTATAAATATTTTTTTTAAACGGTTACCATTGAAGCTATCTATATACAGAAAAAGTAACGCGTCAACATATACTTTTTTTGCATTTTGTATTTCAAGATTAAATTTCCCTTCACATACTGAAAAATAAGAAAATTCTGTGTGAGGAATCTTTAAATATTCTCATTTTTTTGTAATATACATGTCAATTTTCATTGTTTTTGTCGATTTAGATTACACAAACTCTTCAGTTTGTAATAATTAAAAATAACTTTGAATTATTAAGTATTGAATGTATGAATTCATGTTTTTTGTGTTTAAGAACCTTCCAGAAATTATTTCTTTTAACTTTGAAGATGGTATGATCATTTTAACAATTTTACTCCGAACAGTAACCATCGAAACTGTCATTTTAAGGAAAAAAAATAACTCGTCGACCTGCCTTTTTCTTTTCATTTTTGAATTCACAATACAATTTTGAATAACATATCAAAGATTTAGAAAATTCTATGAAAAGATTATTTTCGTATAGTAAATGTAGTAAATGTCCTTAAAAAAGTTAAATGACTCAAGTCAAGGACAACAGCCTACTGTCCTTAGAGATGAAGGTTTGTCGATTCAAACGTACGGTTGGCCGTGATATGAAGTTTCCTTAATGCAAATATTGGTCGAACTGATAAAAATTTTGACAAACATTTGAAACAAATCGGTGGGTGATAAAAGTCTGATAAAGGGCTGTCTGCATCGAAAATCGAAAAGCAAAGGTTCAGGGGAAACACTACTGTTCAAGTAGGGATGTAATCTATGGATTGTGTTAATATTGTGAAGTACTGCAGGAGAAACGTTTGGATTATGAATACGTATGCATTAACCAACATTATATAACTCGAATATTGTTTTAAAAAAAAGTCGTTTTCTCTTCCTTATACGTTAGATATAGACGAGTGCGCAACCAACAACCCCTGTGATCACGATAACAGTGTTAGTTGTAAAAACACCGATGGCTCGTACATGTGCAACTGTAATTCTGGTTTTACTGGGAAAAATTGCGAAAATGGTACGTAATAGTGTAATAGTGTACTAGTGTACGTAATACCTTTAAAGTGCATTTCAATAATATCACTATAACGTTATATAATTAAAATGCATTTTGAAGTATTTTTTTAAGTTGTATCCTGTTACTAGTGAAATTGTCAGGCCGGTGACAGAATGTCGTATAACATTTCTGTTATCCGCTACTAGATAACGGGATCGCTGCCCGCACTTTTCAGGCTTAGATTTCCTTTTTTTCTTTTTCAGTATTTTATTTGAATCCAAATAATGAGCAGAGTCTTGAAAAGAACATGTTATCGGGCTCAGCTTCGGAGGTTAATCCGATTTCTCTATCTCCGATATATCTATTCTCGATGTTAAAAAGAATGACAGGACTAGCGCTCCGTTGATTAATGCATTATAATGGAAATTTGTATTTCGATTAAAAGCTAGCTGCAGTAAGTAAGATAGGGACGTTTAAAGCTATTTTACATGCACAATTGGGGGTGGTGGTCACGTGGTGAGATTTGAGAATGAAAAATGGCCACCGAACCTTCGATTCGGGTTTTTAAACAGATACATCTTCCTTATTACTTAGTTGTTTTTCATCGGATAATGCCCATCATAGGGCCCGTTGGAAACGATTTCAGCAGGTATGAACAGTTTCCGTCTGGATGGCCTAATAACCGAGATGACTCATGGAGTGTATTGCAATTTACAATTAATTTTCTCAAGTCTGACCACGTGATCCCCCTCCCCTATCTTGATGCAAGAAGGTATCTGACAAACCATATATTTTGTGGGCTCACGTTAAAATCGCACCAAAGCAATATCTGACAAATGCACACAATAAAGGCTTAAAGGAAGCAAGAAAGAAATAAGCAATTTGAAAACGTTTCTTATTTGCACCTGTGTAAATGTCTTGCATTTTTTCATTTTGAAATCATCATTATCAATACATTTACATGAAGAACAGCTCGCTACCTCTAGAAGGAAAGAAAATAGGAAATAACAAAAAGATATTAATCGAATGCTTTTTATCAATGCTCTTTACAGAAATTGATGAATGCGCCAGTAATCCCTGTCATAACTCCGGTTCTTGTTTTAATCACGTGAACAGATTTGAATGTGTTTGCAGACCGGGCTTCACAGGACCGACTTGTAGGACAGGTAAATACAAGCACACTAACCTTTTACTAAACAACAGCTTTTCAACTGTCCAAAATTTAAAGAATTTGCAGACGACATTTCAAAACGTGCTGAAATTGAACAATAAATTTTCTGATGGGGGAGAAAATATTGTGGGAAAAAGAAAAATGCTCGTTACGAGCAATTTCTCCTTTTCCCACAATGTTTTCCAGAGTCGTCAGCAACAAAGCCGTTAAAATGTTGTTATTGATTGGTAATGAGTTTATCGAAATTAAGCAGTGCTGTTGTTGCTTATTGAAGACGTCATACCTCGTGAAAAAAGACATCTATACACCCAACGATATTGGTCCATGGATACGTTTATAAGATAGAATTGCACTATAGTGAACGACTAATGTTTAACTAGTTGTGCAGTTATCACTCAATGTACATCTTAATTAGAATACACATATTTATTTAGCTCAAATCCGGTTTAACAAGAAACATAAGTTTAACAAGAAAACACAATCCAAGAGAATGTGAGATTTCATAGGCAACATTGTAAGGCCAGAATGAACGACTAGGGACATGGCATGCAATCATTACTCAGTGAGTGATGTAAACATTTTACCACAAACATTACCATAACATAACTCTATAAGAACTTAAAAGTACATAGGTTCATAGTTTAACACATTTATAGTAACATTCACAAACATGAGTAAACATGAAAAAAAAAGTCAACAACGTACAAATAATGATATATTTGAGATGATTCAAACGTATAGTACATATTTGTTAGAGTGGATAAAAAGGATCATATTGCTTCTCATGATTGAATCTATGTTTCGTCTCAAGAAAGTCATTCATAGCCAACGCCATGCACGTCTATCTAATTATATACTGATATACACGTATCCGTGTTCGTACATCTATGAGCATGCACAACGTTTGACCAACGTCCATCCACAGATATCGAAGAATGTGCGAGTTCCCCATGCCAGAATGGAGCCACATATACAGACTTTGTAAATCTCTTCAAATGCGCGTTTGCTCCGGGGTTTTATGGAACGTTCTGTGATACGACTGCGTAATTCTAAGTCGTTTCAAGTACTGTCAATTCTTAGCATAATTTACAATTAGCAATGCAGCTATATCCTGGCGGTCAGTGTTCCATCAATTTCCTTAAGAGGCTACTGTTTTACTAAACAACCTTATTTACTTCCAAGTCACTAAAACCCCATGCTTTTGTTAGATAACTTGATGTGAGCCTTTACTTACATTAAAACAAATAGTTCTGAAATGACCCATAAAACAGACACTGAGCGTATCACATGGCTTTTAGATATACAAGAAACACATCAGTCAACTACCGGTAATCTCTTCTTATAGAAGACCATTTGGAAAGTCAAAATTTTTAATTTGTCTTCTTTGATAACTCTTCGAGACTATTGACAAAGATGCATATTTTCATTATTTTACCAATTCCGTGTTTAACTCATCAACAGAAATCGACGAATGTGCTAGTTCTCCGTGCCAAAATTCGGGAACCTGTGTGGACCATTTCAACCTATTCAGATGTATCTGTGCACCGGGTTTTATTGGGGCAGTTTGTGAAAGAGGTAAATATACCGGATGTAGGCTGGGATACTGGCCCGTACTTTTACCCTGCATAAGCGCGGGGTAAACGTATGGGCCAGGACCCCAGGTTATAACAAATGTTACAATCAGTGCATAATTCATCCCAACCCCCTATTTTAAAGACAAGACTATATTATTTGTTTTAATAGAAAGTTACTGATACACAATTTTGTGTCTAAGCTTTACATGCAAAACGAATGTGTAAGGAATAAAATATACATTTACAGATTAACTATCTTGACATATACCACGTTAATAGTAATTATTTATTCAAATCCTTTCAGATTTTCTAACTCAATTCACAAACTGTCTCTGACATTACTTGGTTTGAAATTAAGGACCGTGTGATAACAAGCCCAGTAAATTTAATTATACGCACTACGTACTTTAGAAGGAAGGTAAGAGATACATAAATAAAAACAAAATTCACGGAAATGTTGATTATATGTAGTGATAACGTTATGCTATTATGCATCTGTGAAGAATTAGAACTTGTTTCTTACGCCAAAGTAGAAACGTAACCGTGTACCATTTCACGCTCTGTACAAATATGTAGAGGAAAATATTGTCAATATTTGTTATTCTACGTTTAGGGCAAAGACACTTAAACTTGGAACAATTGATAAAGCCTAATCTAAATTTCCATTTTAGCCAGCTGTCCACTGGTCGAACTCAACGGGAACGGTAACAACATAACATTTCAATTCACGTATGCTGGAGAAACAGGCTTTACGAGAGAGCGATGTTTATCAGGTAATAAAACTAAAGATGATTCTTCAGGTTTGAATTTACGCCGCTTTCAAACATATTGTATGTGTCAAATCGGTGAACGTCTATCTCATCCACAGCTATGTGCTCTTTCCGAGTCATCGACTGATCACCATACATGAGCACAATGGCTCAAAAGAGAGACAAACAATTGATATGCATTGATGTCATTCAACCATATTAACTATCATTGACCAGTGATTATATTGCGAACCCCTTTCAGCAAAGTCAACTGAATGTTTTAGGCAATCTGAACGCATCGGGTTTATCCAAAGGAAACACCTCTGTCATAATACGGAAGCCGCCTAATTGCTTCTTACAAGACTTCTTTCGTTGTATTTTCAAATGAAAATGTCAATTGCAATATCTCAACAGTCATCTTATTTGATTAAGAAAACAAAAATATATCACAACTTATAATTTCACTATGATGTAAGAGGTATCGACCAAAACTAATGGTTTTAAATGATGTTCAACACTTCCATATACATTGAACAACTCAACGTAGACGTGCATAGGAAAAATGTAATAAGCCGGTGACGATTCACCCGAAATTAGTAACTAAATTTAAGTACGAGGTGTATTTCTCAAATCACGGAAATACCCGAGTAGTTAATATTGCTACAATGCATGACACAGCTAGAATATTTTCAGGAAGCGGTGCATATGCCTCAAGGCAGTGCATGTTTGCTGATGATGGTAGGGGAATATGGGGACCTATCTCGTATACCACCGGCTGTCAGGACCTTCCTGAACCGAGACGATCCGAGAGTACCCACAGACTCGAACTTCTCACTGGGGTATATGTTGTGTTTTGCTTACGTCTGTTGAGCTATATAAGTCCTCTCCTGAGAAGATTGGTGTTCCTGACATTTATCCAACCGTATCGAAAACTATGAAAAGTTTATTTTGCCCTTGGTATGAAATGCTATTATATAAGACTAAAATATTTTCCTGGTTGTCCCTGTCCTACAGATGTAAGCATAATTGAAAAGAGATTTTTGATGGTAACCTTTAGAAAAAAAAAGTTTTGTACTGCTAACACCATTAACACAGGTATCGTCATTTCGTTAAAGCTATGGCAAGTTCATTTGTAACATTACGCGACTATTTGTATGCATTGGTATTGGTTTCAATTGGGTCAATATCATTTTCAATCGTAATATGATAAGATTACCGTGGTCAGTGTATCTAGTATTGTGATTTATCTTGCTTCATCAGTAACTTTTAATATTTATACCAAGGCACAGATTGTTAAACCTACCGATATGAACAAACTCATTCACTGATTAGAGATAAATAAGTCACGTCGCACCGCCTTTATCATTTTGAAGCTGTACCATAGTTGTAGTTATATAGTATTGGACAAAGACATTCAAAACATTGCTTTTTGCCAAATAAAGAATTGAACTGAAGTTGTATTTATATAAAGATAAACCTGAGAGAGACAGAGATTCCAACTGTGTTCAGCGAGCTGGTAACCCTCACGAACAGTGCAGTAAACTTGACGGAGACCGACATCATTTTAACTGCCGAGGTGCTGAACAATTATCTGAATATCGGAGAAATTCATCCTCAGGTATACACCGATCTTCATATCATACAGATAACATCTTGAATGGTGATCAATCTCTGAGAAACATATCTTGTCTTTTTATAATGACGGCAATATATTGTTGATGCCCACGTTTTCTACGCGTATCTAATTATTTAATGATACACCGATCTTTCTAAAACATAATGTTGCCGTAAATATTTGATAGACTGGTTATCTTGTAAGTACCTGAAAATCGTTGATGTGACGAACATTTATTTGTGCAAAACAATCATTGGTCTATAGATCAGAATAGAAAGTGGCTTTTCTTGAACAGAAAAGTATCTTCTGCTAACATGTCAGAAGTCGTTTTGGTTTTTTGTTTTGCAACCAGCGAAACAAATCGTAGAGCTTCCACAAATAGAAAGAATCGCAATGTAATGCAACACTCGCTTTGTTATAACACTAAAACAATTTGTTTTATTGTTTATCTGAAAGACTTGCTTCTTTTCAAATGTTCAGATTTTCGACACTTGTTTGCATGCAGCATTGATGATGCCACAGTCAGTGGAACAACATAGACGTACAACTGTAGAATTAATTTAAGATACATTGTATTTCCTGAAGTTTCGAATACTGCCAACACATTTCACGTCATGATCGTCACTATTGTACAAGGCTATTGCCTAAAACAAATCGTCATTTAAAAAGCAAGTGGTAAAGAATGTGTTTTCAAGTAACCACATGGGATATGTCTCTTTTTATTTTGGCTTACTTTAAGACAGAATACCCATGATCCGCCATTTTGAATTTCTTTTTTTCGTCAAATTACTTTGTTGGTTCTTGGTATACATCGGTCGGGGCCAGAACTATTCTGTGTAAAGCGAATACTTACGACCCATACCGATGTATACCGAGAACGACCGTAGTAATCCGAAGAAGGACATTCACAAATCAATTGTAAAATATCTTCAAAAACCCGTTTACTTGACGAAGATGCATTATAAAGAAGACATTTCATCATCGTCATATATACCTAATGAAATAACCAACAAACACGAATTGTTTTCAGATTCTAAATAATGTATACGATGTAGCAAACAATATCCTAGCGAGAGACGCTGCTACCATTCAGGCAGCTCAAACATTGAGTACTGCAGCCAATAGGTTTGTATATTTAATACATGGTACATTGTATATTTGTTATTCTGAACAAAATTCGCAAGTTGTAAGCTAATATAGCATGGTTTTTAGCATTAGCTCAGTTATGATTCGGCGGTAATCAGTGAATATGAACACCACAGCTTAACGTTTCGTACATTTTGAATTTCTGTGCTGTATTGTGTTAGCTTAGACAATATCCCAATGATAGTTCCAACCGTTTAGTAGTGACTATTGTATTTGCCAAAAAAATCAATAAATTAGACGTTCATGTTGAAATCATTATCTATCCCATTCTAGAATACTGGAATCCGTCGAGGAAATAGCAAGCAACGTCAATTTGATGGGGAACACAACCCTGAGGATAGTAAAGGAATTCATTGCGACAGAAATATTGGACCAGCTTAGCCATGGAAACGATACAATTGGTTTACAGCTATATGCTCAAACTGTCCATGATGGTGATGATGATGATGATGGTGATGATGAAGATGATGATGATGATGATGATGGTGATGCTGGTGATGATAATGAAACATTGTTTGAGAATTATCTGGAGAGCATCAAACAGTCTAATGACTCTAATTCTGGCATTATTGATGTAGCAATTTATTTGGATGAAGAACTAATCAAAGGTAAAAACTGTTGTTCCATCCTTATTGGTTTTTATTACGTACACATCAAGAGTTTTCTTGAGTAACACCAGTATAATAATGAGAGCTTAGTGTAGGGGAAATAGATTCCTTGAATAAACAAATCAGTTATTCAACCTAAGACTTATACATGAACATTAATTCACAAAAGATAATTTTCCAGCCATTGGAACAGTTGATTTCAAACCTGAACGAAAATTTGTCTTGATAGACCCAAATATGTTGACTGCCAGTGCCCCGAGGCATTGTTGAGATAAATACGAAAGATCTTCAAATAAAACAAACTGTTTAAATTATAACGAAAGAAGTTCAACTCCCACTTGCCGTTTCAAAGACTAAGCCCTAGACATCTACATAGAACTGCCGAATTGTGATTTAGTAACAACAAGAACTGTTGGTAATATTACGAACATATGTCAGGTAAAACAATTAGTTTGTACAGCTATACAAGGATTTCCATACAGTCACGTCACACTCTTTAATCTAATATTGAAATGAGCGTTTGTTAAAGAAGAATTCAGCGATAAAGGTAGTTCTTAGTTAAATATATGACAGACGTGTCCTTAGTATAGAGGATACAACGATGGTTATCGCGGCGCTGCAGAAGTCACAGGAACTGTTGATAATTATATCTTTCTGTGATGTCAGTGCATGACCTAGCTTGTACCTCTGTAACTTAACAATAAATGATGTTGTTCAAACGGTTTCTTTTATATCTTTTCCCTAGACCGGAAGACTCGCACAGCTTACCAGATATACAGCAGAACAAGCCTGTTTACCGAGGGCCATCACTCCAAGTACGAGTTGATAAGTAAAGTGGTTGCTGCACAGCTGATGGTCGAGGGTATTCGGATAACCGCCCTTGGTCACAACACAGTTACAGCTATATTCAAACCGAAAAAGGTGAGAATCGTATCAAATGTTGTTTCCTTGTTATGTAAAGGAACCACATTTATAACCTTTCTGAAGCATCCACTGATTAACTGTTAGTTTGAAATGTCTAGTTCCCTTATATATTCGAGAAAAACTCTACACAGAAGCTTGTATCAACTTTATGAATGACTAAACAAACCCCCATCAGTCTTGAAAGGCCATAAAAAGCTTTCTGGAGGAACTATTGATCCTTGCCATGCAAAGCAGCAATGACATTATTTTATGAACGATATAAAGACAATGGTAGTATGCAGAACGACACAAACGTTCGCGAACAAATATACATTTCCATTTTATAAATAGGTAGACGTGTGAATTGTGTGTACATTTTGACCTTTCTGTAGCACCAACTGTTATAGAGTTGGTTAAAATACACGGTTCCATTATATATATGTATTTCGAAGTACTTTACACAGACGCTTGATTCAGCTCTTAAATATTACTTTTAAAGACTTACCCAACAGTCTTGAAAGAGTGTATAAAGCTTTGTGGTAGAACAGTTGACTATCAACAGGCATATCAACCTTAAACCTTGTAACCCTTAGAATACTGGATACTTTTCTAAAAATTGATATTTGTGTCGTCTGCTTACCAAAATTTTAAATATCTACTTAATTTTGTTTAGGAATTATACCCAGAGTAGCAAACAGGTTAGATCACAGGTCTGCCGCCAATTTACTTGGCGGCTGGGCTGGATCTAACCTGTTTCCAGAAGCATGTAGTCGGTTCCAGCACTATAAGGGTTAAGACAGCGCTATTCCAACAGAACGAAACAAACGTTCACTACCAATTGTTAATTCAATATTCCAAACAGGTAGACGCGCGAACCGTGTGCGCATTTTGGGATTACAAGGCTAATGAGGCGTCTGGTGGCTGGGATACGAAAGGCTGTAAAAAGGCTGTCATGGCCGATGACCGTATAGAATGTCGCTGTAACCACCTTACAAACTTCGCCATCCTTATCGTAAGTTTATATAGGCGTACAATACAGGGATATCTAACTTGTCTTTACCATGTAACGGACAGGGCAAAGAACATCTGAAAGACACAATCATATCCGATAAGTGGTAAACGCGGTCTTTCACTTATTGATGTTGTTGTCTACATAAACCCATATATCCTCTATGGTAATGCATTGGCTCTGAAATTTGCATAAATGTTTTATAAATGTTACATCAGCTTTGTCAAACGCAACATATGTGCCCTGCTGTATGTAGATCGCAACAATATCTTGTATGTTGACGATATGCTTGTTGCAAGCAGGGAAAATCAAAACAACGTTTTAAGTTAGTATCCTTATATTGAATATCCGTCATTGTTTTTTATGAATTCAAAGCGATATTTCCGTTCAAAATTCCATAGTCGTTCCATCTAAAAGTGAACATATCAAAACCTTGTTGGAGTTATTGCACACGCTTAGGCTGTGGTCATAGGAATAACCTTGCAAGCTGGTTTGTGTTCAGAGTAAAATCAAGAGTTTAATTCAAATTCATTGTCATTGAACAATACTATAATCATTTGTCTCTTCTATTCCTTTCTGATACTTATCAAAAACTGCATGTGGGTTATACAGTTAACTACAACACCATACATGTAGAATCAAATTCACATGGTTTGACAAATTCTTATTAGCTTACTGTGAACAAAACCGTTCGTTAAGTTTTACTTGTTTGACACCTCTAAATTCTGTCTCATTTTACCACTTTTGTTGTATATGTCTCTAGAACCATTTGTGATAATTTGGAAAATAACTCATGACGAACAAGCAATTGATACGCTTTTTTCACAATGGTGTTTACAATTTAAATACTCAAGAAACTAGAGAGACCGTATATGGTTTCGAATAGATTATGGACATATATGCATTATTTATATTTTTTACGACAATACTATTCTAAACTTTGTTTTACAGGACCTAGAGGCTGATATCATCTCAGATACTAACAAAAGAGTTCTAGAAGTTATAACTAAAATCGGCCTTGTTGCGTCTGTTATTGGACTTGGTCTCACAGTTCTGACCTTTCTCACATTCAAGTAAGTTAAGCACAGTATTTATATGAAGGTTGTATTGGAACCAATTCTTTGTTAACCATGATATATCTGCATCTTTGCTGCTAAAGATGGACATGTCTGTTTTAAGATCTCATTAAGATTTTATCATGGCCGCTGGATAAAATCGGATGTGTTTAACGTTTAATACCATTTCAGGGCAATGCAGTAGATTAGTTAGTTTATGTCCAATGGAAGATATGTAAACAATGCTGAAATGTTTCTCCTTGACACTTACTCGACAGATTCTGATAATTTCCAATGGCAACATCCGTTCATATTGGCATCCAATTCAAATTTTGTCTTTTCTACTGTCTATTGCCAAATTCATTATTTCTACTTTCATTTTGTCATTGTTTTTCTATGTTTGTTTCTACCCTCCTTCCAATGAAGTTTTATTATAATGAGTTATAAATCAACATTCAAATTGAGGAAATATGAAATTGGAAAAGAGCAGCCTCCATCAATTTTTGATTAAATGGGGTTCTTCTTTCCAAAGAAATCACAGAGATCGGGAGATTAACGAAATGTTCATTTATAAAAACGACGCCAAAATCCGAATTAAATATCAATATTCCATGCTACCTCAGTTACACCATGTTACCATTCCCAGACGGTGATCTCCCTTTAAGGATTGATCACTGCAACCACAAATGTCACATGACAATCTGATCAGAAACGAAAATGGCGTTTAAAGGTTGCGGCAACACCCTAAAAATCATCCTTTTTGACTTTAATTATAAAGAAAACAAACGATTATTTAATTCATTTGGGGAGAAATCAACATTAAAAATCATTTAATTAAATATATTTCCATATCCGATAAGAATTTGAAAACAAAAGTCATCAATTAAATCTCATCCAAATCTTGATAACAATCTTGTGGTGGCAGTGATTGATGCAGGGTAGCAAAGGGAGATCACTGTGAGGAATTTGAGTAACACCGTGATATCGTTTCCAGACATTTACGGAGTGGACGTGGACACCTGGTTCTGGTCAACCTATCAGTTGCGATGCTTTGTTCCTCTCTCATATTCCTGGTCGGTATAGACCATCCTGAGAACAAAGCCGGCTGTAAGGTGACGGCGGCGCTCCTGTACTACTTTATACTCGCCTCCTTCATGTGGATGCTGGTGGAAGGGGTCCTGCAGTATCTACGCTTTGTCAAGGTCCTCGGGACGTATATTCCCAGGTTTATGAAAAAGGCGATGATTGTAGCATGGGGTAAGACAATTCATTGTGAGACGTCATTGATTATTTTAGCATTGGGAAGGGATATCTTTGTTCAGACCGCCGTTGATTGGACTCTTGTGGTTTCATGTTATTAACGGAAAACTTTAGCCACAATAATTTTTAGTTTTAACACTGTGTCAACAATGTTTAGGTTATTTTAAGGATTTGCTTGATTAACTTGTATACTATGCTATGTCCTGCCAAAGCTCCCCCTCCCCCCTCCCCCATGAGAGAAGAGGTACGTGTGGTGCTCGAAGCCGGGATGTCCGAATTGTTCCAATAAAAACCATCTTTATCTCTTGGACACCAAGAGAATCGTTCTAGTATGAAGAAAGGACTTTGTCCGAAGCCGATTAACCCTCCCTTTATACCACAAAGTTCATGTTCATAATTATCTTAAAAAAGAATATATGGGGCGAGATTATGTCAGAAGTGGTTTGAACTATCAGGAGGTGAACATTATACAACTAAATTTTCCCTGAAAAAATCCTCTTTCTTTGAAATCATTTTCCTGATAAGTTTGAAATGCTAAGAGCCATAAACCTACGTATCTACTTTGTAGGTTCCCCAGCTATTCCAGTATGTGTTGTTGCAGCAGTCGACCATGAACTGTTTTACGGTGGAAAGGGATAGTAAGTGAATAATTATATACGTGGATTTGAACGAAATTACTACAAAGCCTTCTATAAAATGATAGCTTTTCGTATCAAAGGAAGCATTGTCAATGAAAAAAAGAAAGATTTTTGCTGCTCCTTTGTTCATACACAGCTTCAAGTAAAAGTTTTGATGGCTTCTCAGATAGAAACGAACTAGGCCACACTTATCCTTGCATTTTTAACCTTAAACTGATGTCTCCTCTTTTAGGAAAGGAAATGATCTGCTTAAAGTCGTTCTTCCACCCGAAGTTCTTGTTTCGAATACCTAATTTCGGTGTTGCCCGAAATACATCGATTTCTATCTTGTTAAACACCTTTAATGGTACATTCATGCAATAAACCGAATACAAGGGATGTAAAACGCAAACAGAAAACATCTATCAAACCTTACACTGGTAATGTGTGTCTTAATCCAACAAACTGCACATATCTATTGACTGGCGTTTGTAATATTTGTGAAAAGCTTTATGTTATCAATGCCCTACATTTGTTTTTCAGTTGTTGGTTGGCCCATGACGCCATGTTGTACGCCTTCATCATTCCTATTGCCGCGATCCTCTTCATCAACATCCTATTCTTCTCTCTTGTAATCGGGAACCTAGTACGGCGCAGGTCACGTGGGATGAAATCCAACCAATCAGAACGAAAGAGAGCAGTGCTGCATCTCAAAGCAGCCATGTCGATATTTGTTCTTCTAGGTGAGTGATAACAAGAAACTTGGCTGCATGTATCATATATAGATATACTTTTCAAGCATTTGTATTTCAATTCAATATTGATCTCGGAATGATTCTGAAGTTCTATTGCAAGAGTATGCGGTTCCAATGTCAAATATAACGGATATCCGCAAAGTGGACAACGTCAACCTGTTTCGGTATTTGATGTACAAAAGATGTCAAGAACAGAATATTTAGTGATACTTCGAAAAATATGCCATGTAACCTCAATGTTTTCTGATGACTTCAGCGTTCGTAGCAAAAGGTTTTTTGCTAAGTTCATACTTGTTTAGTTGGTTAAACAGTTTCAAACATGTACCTATTTCAATAACATAATCAGTATATCACATACCCTAGTACTGTAGATTATATGATCTAAGAAAATTCCATTACCATTATTCTTTGATAAAGTCTCAGACCTTCCCATTGATTTCGCATCTGCTTTAATCAATGTTCAACAGAGACCTCGATCAGATTCCCTTTTTCGAACGTTTTCGTTCATTTTCAGGCTTGACATGGACTTTTGGATTCCTCGCCATCTATAATGCCAGAGTATTCTTCCATTATGTGTTTGCCTTTCTCAACGCCTTTCAAGGATTCTTCATATTCATCCTCTTTACCGCCAGAAAAAATGAGGTAAGTTTCGAGATCTATTATGAAATGATGCTTAAAGAGACACGTAATAGTAAATATAATTAAAAATCATTGCGAAGATTTTTTTTTAAAAAGTTGAATACGTGGGTATCAAACAAGACGTGTCATCAAATATCTTAGATGTACATGGGTATAATCATTATAGCTTTTTAATTGCAACATGTTTTCTCTTGCTAGTTTTAACAATTTCTATGCTATTCGAATTGGGATTTATACGAACCTTACGAAATATCATATTTAAAAATACATATTTATATTATTGATAATTGTCGGTAACAGGAAATAAAATCGTTAAGCCACATGCATGTTATCCACTCGAAGATGAAGTAGTGTGCTCAAGAATTTTTTTATCAACAAAGACCACTAGTGTGTTAACTTGGAAAAGTATATGGGTATGGAGCATCCATTTACATAAGAATGGATTACTAATTCAATTAAAGCGGTTTGAGGTTGCAACACTTTCGAATTACTTCTTTTTAACGAATATGACGTATTGACCGTCACATTTTTCTAATATCTATTTTTTATAACTTTTTATGACGTAAGGATGTGTATTTTCACTATGGTAGAACATGCATTATGGTTTCGTAGTGTTTCGGACGTTTACCAACAAACATAATTTATATACCTTCCCGATTGACTTTCAGACACCTTTCAAAACTTCAAAAGTGTTTATACAACCAAAGGTTTGCGGTATCATAGCACATGCTCTTAGGTGTAGTCTCTCGATTATTCCTCAACAGATTTGCAGATCTTGGAAGAAGCTCTTTGGAATGGTCTCCAGTGGCATATTGACGTCATCAAGCGCTCGGGGCGGGGCCAGCCAACAAAAGCTAGACACGATATCCTCGGAGGTCAAAAGTTCGAGTGATAGTTATGACGAGAATGGTCTAACGAGAAGTGATTCATCAGACCAAGCCGTTTTCACGAATATAGTATACCAGTCTAGACTGTAAAAATAGAACTTTGTGACGCAAAGGCTCAACGCTATGGTCCACTTTGTAAGCAGATTTTAGTGACGCACAGCTGTATTCTTGAACGTGTTTTTATTGGTATGAGTATGCTTGTGTTTTATACCGTTATAGGTATTTGATTTTTTCATACGGCGTGTTTCAGTCTGCCTTTTATTGTCATCGATGTCTTCTTCGTTAGGTAACATACAGTTTTCTTTTAAGACAATGACTACACGTATTGCATGGCATGAAAACAACTCGAAACCCATCATTACTAGCGGAGAATTCGAACCATAATAAAACAATACTCCATGTCTGATATTCCATTCATCAGTGGCTTGGAATGTATATCGTTTCCATTTGCTATTTACTTCAAAACAGTGGGAATAAAATGTTATAAATTCAAATATCATATACCAGTATTAGACAATCGATGTACATATACATCACAAACCTTGCTGAATAGTGGGAAATACATCCTGCATATTGTTATAAAGATGCAACCGTTTTATTGTTAAACTATCGGTAGATATGTGACATATCATAATTGAATGGCATCAAATCATTGGGAGCTTTTTGAGTGATTTATCTTTAGGTTCAGTTATGTTAACATCGCTCAAGTCATTAACCTTGTTTAAGTCATTGATTGTTTAAAAACGGTTATAGATTGATACAAGGCTTTTCGTTTTGTGTCAAATCTATTTTTATAGCTGGATGCATATCCCAATGGTGTCCTGTTCCCAGTGACTTGTAAGACATGTAATAAATGACAATGGCCAAGACGACAGAACACATTTAACACATTCACTCAAATAGAATTTTGTGATTGGTCCAAACTAGAAACAACAACATACGACAAACAAATAAGGGGATAAACAGCAATTTCTTTTTGATATTGGATAGATACAGTTGCGGCAGTTGGATAAACTCTGCATTACAAGCGTCTGATCACTTTGTCACAGAGGTTCCCAAACTCTATAACAGATGCAGTAATGAAAGCAAAACGGTAGACGAGTAATATTTCATATGAAAAAAATGACATGTCTTTCAAGGGGAAAAAGCTATTTCGACGGAAAAGACATTGTTCTTTTTTCTTCAAGTTATTTCTCCCATTGGAAAAACTGCTTTTATAGATCTTTGCTACATATCCGAGAAACCCGTACACGTCATAGGTATGGTTTAATGGGGGAAAATGATTAACGAAATGAAACATAGATTTTGGTCGTAGGGACAAATTCTTCAAATAGAATAGTTTTATAGGTACACTGTCGCATTTTACTAGATTTTGTGATTTCAAAGTATCATCTGTAACATTCTAGCAGGAATCTTTACATAATTTACCTTGATGATTATAGAATAGATGTCCGATATATATAGGACCTATGAAAACTACACCGATAGCTTGATTTTTAACGTCGGAAACATTCATCTCACTCGACCGGGAAGATGGCTTTTTTGTAAGCGGGAGTATAAATGCCACTTGCAGCCACCACTATTTCATAGAGAAACAATCCTTTATTATAACAACTTGGCAGTACCAGTAGATTTGAAAAGCTGCGAACAAGCTCACTGTTGCCATTTAATAGTAAAATAGTATGTTTATATGATTAGATAAAAGATTGTTTCAGCCACTGCAATAAATGAGTTTACCCTACAGTACAGTGCCTGCTATATATGTGGAAAACCTCTGACTGACATAGTTTAACGAGGCGTGGCCTGCATTTAACTGTTTAATAACAATAAAAAATATTACATGCATAAAAATATATAGTTTATAGTAAACTTAATTACAGCTTAGCTGTATTATGTATGTCTACAATACCGCACACACTCAACAATGACACAGAACCAAATCATGTCATCATAAAGAGTGTGTACCGAAAGGGTAAACCCCAGGGTTTTTTGGGCTGATAAGAAGGTTTCTCCGGGTCGATTAAAATGACAAATTTAGCGTTCATCGATTTACCCTTTACCCTGAATAGAAGGGCTGTGAATCTGTTATAACATTCCAAACGTAAATTGTATTCATTAAAAGCATGCGGATTTGTCAGTCAGTATAGACAACAAGTTATATATGTCATTATTATCACAGGAAAGTGTCAGAGCAAGCTTTTGTATACTTCGACATTGTTCGTATCGAACATATCCCCTTTGGTTATAGTGATTTATTGAAACATGTGCTACTGTGGGTTGGTTCACGCTGTCAGTGGAAAAGGAATGTGTAACATAGAAAGTTAATACGTTTTCAAAACCGATTAAAGACGAATACGAGAGCAGTCAGAATTAAGAGACCGCTCTTTTAAAAAGAGTCCTTAGTCAGCTATAAAACATAACAATTTCTCCTCTTAGTCAGTTGTAGTTGGAATGCATTGTGGCACAGTGGAAGTTTTCGTTTGATGAGCAAAGTCTCATTTTCTATATCTAGTATCGATCACTGTTTTTTTAATGGTTTCATAATGATTTCGTTATCTCAAAACCTGGTAAATAATTTTAGGACATAAATAAAACTAAAGAAAGAAAAGGAAAGTCATCCTTCCGATAATGATGTGAATAAGTGCAAACCATCAATCCTTACCTGAAAACCCAACGCTTAAAAGCCAAGCTAAGGTGCCTCTACTGAAAAATATTAAAGGCGTTATCGAAAAAAAAGGAAGGGTTTTGCAGTCAAAAGGAATTCTTTTCGCAGCCATGATTGTCTATCTATTTATCAAACAAGTCACCCAAAACATGGTTCATGTCTTCAAGACGCTTTCAAAAATTGTTCGTACACAAAGGCTACACAGTTGGGAAAATTGTTACTACTTTATTATATTGGCCATACATGATTCAATATTCTACTATCTTATTAACCCATCACCAAACAATAACGACATTTGACCAGTTTGTTGCAGACGACTATGGAAAACATTGTGAGAAAAGGAGAAATTGCTCGATAAGAGCAATTTCTACTTTTCCCACAATGTTTTCTGCCCTCTCAGAAAATTTATTTTCCAATTTCTTCACATTTTGAAATGTCGTCTGCAATTTCTTTCAACTTGGGACGGTCGAAGAAATTGACGATTGGTAAATGGTTAAGGGTTAGCAAAGCGGAAGTGCGCTTATCTAGATGTGTCTCGGTGTTATGGATCATGTTTGGAGAGCCCATTAGTGTATTGGAGTCGAGTGCTCGGTGGGCTCAAAATGAAGACGCTGCTTTTCAATGTGGTATTCATCATCGGCTTAGGAAACGCACGAATCATTCATATTAACGTCTACGGTAAGAACATTTTATATAAGCATTTCTCTCACACTTGACTCCATTGCACACCGCACCTGACGAAGAAATCTTTGGAAACCACTGTGACAAAAGGATAAATTGCTCATATTGAGCAATTTGTCCTTTAGTCACAATGGTTTCCATCCTATAACATCTTTTTCAATGTTATGTTTTCATTTTGATTCGATTGTAATTGCCTCAATCTTATATTTGCTCATATCGGTTAATGGGCTTTTTCAATCAGAGTGCTCAAAAGTTGATAATAATTGGATTAATAGCCCATAATCAGTTAATCAATAAGGAAAAGACGTTTGTTTTGCTTTTGGTCAGGTTGAATTTTGTAATCACACTTTTCCTTTAAATATATATATATATATAATCTTTATTAATGTCTCATCCATATACATATACATTTCTATACATATAAAAGCATATACATAGCCTAAAAACATTAAAATATATGCATATGGCCATTCAATTTTGAATTATAAGAGACAATTATTAACATAAAACATACATTACAAATAAATGATAATTACAACGTAAAATCAAGATTGAGTTATTAATACTTTTATAATGCAAGGTTAAAACAAATTTTAGATTGAAAATAAGTCAGGAGTGCATATTTGCACTATTGCACATGATTAAAACTATATTTTGAATGTCCCCTTCGATTAGATAAAGAACGGATTAATAAGCAGCTCAATCTTGAAATAAATAAAAGTGCTGAAAGCACTGACAAAAGAATAAAGACATTATTTACAAAGATAAAAGGAGCGGCGTTTGAGAATATTAAAACAGGTCTTGGCACTAATCCTTATCAAATTTGGGTTGGAAAAATACAATACTCAGTTTATTAATTTCAGACTTTTCAAGAAACTCTGGGCATTCTTGTTTAGCTTTAATAAACAGTTCTTGTCTATAATCATTATACATATGACAGTTAAAAAGCACATGACACTCGTCTTCTATGCTGCTACAAAAATGACACTTTCTATCCTCAATGTTTAAATTTTCATATCGGCCAGTTTCAATAAGTAATGGAGCTACGCCACAACGAAACTTACTAAAGGCAGACCGATGTTGAACTGGCATTATTAATTTACAATATTTTTCAGTTATAAAAACAGATTTAAACTTTGCGTAGTTCCTTAATTTATTTTGACCTACATTTCGAATTCCAGTTATTCTTGTAACAGATGACTTCCATTCATTTACAAATATGTCAAATAATCTTGGCTTAACTTTATCAAATAATGTTTTTCTACTTATATGTTAATTGATAGTACTATATCATAGACAGTCTAAAGTAATTAATTCTCTTTTAACTGAATAAAACCAATTTTTACAACTCACATTCGCTTTTGACTGAGACCAAAGTGCAACGCGTCTATTTGTTCTGAAATGGGGGGTGTCTGACAGCCGCACCAAAAATTACATATAGACTTCCATTGGCGTATTATAGGAGGATCCCAACCCATATCGCCTGCAATTGCAGCATTAGGTGTATATTTACCTACTCCTAGAAAGAAACGTAAAGCTCTGTTATGAATATAATTTATACAAGAATAAGACTTTAAACCCCAAATTGGTGAGCCGCAATCAATAACCGGCCACACCATAGAGTCATATAATTTTTTAAAAACCTCATACGTTACTCCCCCTATTGATTTACATTTTGCAATCACCAGACCGAGAGCACGACCGGCACTTTTAGCGACAGCTTTAGCAGTAGTATTATAATCAAGATGTTCATCTAAAACCAAACCGAGATAGATGTATCGATCAACAACTTCTAAAATGAAATCCCCACAACGAAATGTTGCATTAGCAGAGTTAAGTGCATTTGGCCTAAAGTGAACAATCTTACTCTTAATTGGATTAATTGCCATATGATTACTACTACACCAATTATTTAAATGATCTAATAAAAATTGTAAATCCTCTGGCTTTTCAGCTAATAATGTTATCTGCAGATAATGGTTCAAAGTCCTTTTGAGCCATTTCTCCCACGTTTTGGCAATGAAAGTGAAAAGTACGTTTCCTGTCACAAAACATCAAGATAGAAAGAATATCATAAGAACATAATTAAACAATTATAGGTGTGTGTGTGTCTTATATGGTATAAATTTCGTTAAAGGCAGGTAGAACATGAACAGGATTCCATTTATATATCTAATGTACGTTGTTTTTTAAAAATGCCTTTCACTAAGGAAATAACAATATACATTTTTCATCGCCGCAAAGTGAAAGACATTATCTACGGAATGCCGATGGTTCTACCCGCCTTAACCTGCCCTTATGGGCAGTTGAGTATGGGGTATTCCTCCATCATAAAGAGTCGGTCATTGCTACATAACTGAAATAATGTTGATGTGATGTAAAACCCATATATAAAGATAGAAAGATATTATCATACAGGAATTGTGATTTCATTCAGCAAATCTTTTATTTGAACGAAGAAAAGAATTCATCGCAAAATAACTATTGTACCGTTATGACAGTATATATTCCGTATTTGCTTTGTCCCTCGCGACACAGAAAGGCTTTGTAATCGGTGGTTCAGATTTATCGTAATTGACGTCACCATCTTAATCACCATACAGATATTAAAATGTCTTCACGTTGTATCCATACAAAGCGTAGAAATACATTCCATGGTGTGATCTTCCGTAAAAAAAACGCGTGTGAGATGCAGAAATATCATTTTGAATAAAGTACATCGGGCGGAATCCATGTATGTTTGAGGTAGAAACCAATGTGTCAAAAGATTGCTCATTATGACCAATTTATCATTTTTCCTGGTGGTTAATAAAGTACCGGGTGCACAAAGGTGATGTTTTATATAGCAATGGTTTGAACAGTTTCTATGTTTAAGCAATAACTGTTATCGAAAGATAATATACATTATTTTGCAAAAATTGTTGAAACACGCTATAATGGCACAAAAAGCATTTGGTAAGGGTCGATGCATCCCGATCCTACAGTATCGGCTAAATGCGGTCAAACAATTCCATAATGCTAAAGTGACTGTTTGCTGTTTTTAGGTTTTCTCTTGTTTAAGAATGGAATCAGAATATCACGTTAGCTATGAGATGATGGGAATATAGCTTGGGGGAATTTTTTTAGAAATGACATGTAAACAATGCGTTGCTCATCAAAAGGTATTTACGTAAAATGCCGGGCAAGACAAATAGTAGTGAGTATAAATAAACAAACGAAACTTATAGGCCATGAGCCAAGAACACTTTTGCTCCCCCCCCCCCCCTCAGGGGGAATTTTGAAGGTTATGTTTTTCTTGAACCTTGGGATATGGTGCATAAGCAGACGAAAGATTGCAAAGTTCCGTTGGGGCTTTACGGAGTTATAGGACTTTGAAAATGGGCTTATCAGTAAATTATAGCCTATATGAGAAAATCTTTAAAACTATTTTTCTCTCGATCCATAAGGCCTAGATCTTTGATATTTGGTATGTAGCATCGTATACTGGTCCTCTACCGAGATTGTTAAAATCATGACCGCTGCGCCAAAAATGGTCCCGCCCTAGGGGCTTATCAGTTTTACTTTGTCTTAATTATGTAGAAAAAGGTTTAAACATCTTCGTTTTCATAAGATCCATTTGAGCTAGAGCTCTGATTTTTGGTATGTAGCATCATCGATTAGTCCTCTTCAAATTTTGATAGATGATGACCTTTGGGCCTTAAATGACCCCGCCCTAGGGGCTTATCAGTTTAATCTAGCCTTATATTGGAAAATATTTAAAAAAATCTTTTTCTATGAAGCTATAAGGCCTAGAGCTTTGATATTTGGTGTGAAACATCATCTACTGGTCCTCTACAAAGCTCGTTTAAATCATGAGCACTGGGCTAAAAATGGCCCCGCCCTAGGGGCTTATCAGTTTTACATTGTCTTAATGATGTAGAAAAAGGTTAAAAAAAATCTTCGTTTTCTAAAGTTTTTTTTTATCTAGAGTTTTAATTTTTGGTATGTAGCATTATCTATTAGTCCTCTTCGAATTTTGATAAAATGATGACCTTTGGGCCTTAAATGGTTCCGCCCTAGGGGCTTATCAGTTTAACATAGCCTTATATTAGGAAAATATTTGAACATTTTTTTCTCTAGAGCTACAAGGCCTAGAGCTTTGATATTTGGTGTGAAACATCACCTTCTGGTCCTCTACCAAGCTTGTTAAAATCATGACCCCTGGGCCAAAAATGGTCCCGCCCTATTGGCTTATCAGTTATACATTGCCTTTATTGTATAGAAATGGGTTTAAACATCTTCTTCTAAGGTTCAGTTGACCTAGAGTTTTGATATTTGGTATGTAGCATCATCGATTGGTACTCTGCAAATTTTGATAGGATGATGACCTTTCGGCCTTAAATTGCCCTGCCCCTTGGGCTTAACGGTTTAACAAAGTCTTATATAGGACAATATCTTAAAATCTTCTTTACTTGAGCCATAAGGCCTTAAGCTTTGGTATTTGGTATGTAGCATCATTTTCTGATCCTCTGTCAAAGTTGTTCATATCATGACCACGGGGTTTTAAATGGCCCTGCCCTAGGTGGCTTAGCAATGTTAGATAGAATTATATAATAAAATATTTAGATATTTCTGGAGCCACATTGCCTAGGGCTTTGATATTTGGTATGTAGCATCATCTACTGGTCCTCTAAAGTTTGTTCAATTCATGACCTCTTGGCCGACAATGTTCATACCCTATGGGCTTATCAGTTATAAATGGCAGTATGTAAGAAATCTTTAATAATCTTCTTCTCTGGAGCAATATTGCCCAGAGCTTTGATAATTTGTATGTAGCATCATCTACTGGTCCTCTACTTAGATTTTTTTAATCATGACCGCTTGGCCTTTCATGGCCCGCTTATTAGGGGTTTATTAGTTATAGATAGCAGTTCACAAGAATTTTTTTAATTATCTTCACGTCGACACTCTTTAGACAGCTTTTTGAGACTGTCTATATAATTGTTTAATTGATTATTTCCTTTCTGAAAGAGATTGGAATTTACAATTTAAATCATGACCCCTGGCCCAGCATGGCCCACCCGACATGTAGCTGCATATCAGTTTTACATAGCAGTATATAAGAAAAACTTTATAAATCTTCATCTCTCTTGTTGTCCTCTATCAATGTCAGTTCTACATAAACGTAAGTAACAAAATAATAAAAAATTTCTCCTCAGCAGTCAAAAATTTAACTGAACAACTGGCATCATTGATGTTTTGTTCCGTAATTTTCAACATCCAGGTTTTTGGGCAGGTAACATGTCAAATCGTCTAGACTGTATTGAGTAATTGCAAATCACTATCTTTTTTTCTGGTTCTTTGCTTGAAATAATTTCGCATTTAGGTGATATTGGCTTGGATAAAGGATAAAAGTAACTTTATAATTATCTCACATTCGCAGATAATGATAGAGTGTGCTTGCAAAATTTCAGGAAGGCGCTTTTCCTAGCTATATAATTGTTTCAACCCTGGACCCATAGAATCAATTGTTGCTGTATTTTAACTTAATGACTGTTTAAATGGCAAAAAGACGTTGTAATATATACAAACAAAACATTTATCTGGGCACTTGTATTAAACTAGTATTAGTAATCAATTATTACTAAAATAGGGAGGGACAACGGGTCATGAATGAATAACATATTGAAGATTTTCAAACATTTGCTTTTGGGCAGTTTTTAGCCTGGTTGTTTCTTTTTTAACAAACTTAATGGACGACCACAAAAGCATGCTACACTATACTAAATATAAAATCAAGGCTAATTGACTGCAGAGGAAAATACTTATAAATATTTTCTTATATACATTTGCTTTAAATTGATATGTCCCTGGGGTGAGGTGGGGAGCCATTTTATACCAGGTGTCATAATTTGATCAATGTTGATAGAGAACAACAAGAAAGACGATGATATTTTAATATTTTCTTATATACTGCTATGTTAAACTGATGTTAGCAGCTAGGGCGGAGCCATGTTAGGCCAGGGGGTCATGATTTGAATAAACTTCGTAGAGGAACAGTAGATGATGCAAGCTCTAGGCAATATGGCTCCAGAAAATTGAAATTACTTTTTTATATAAGGCTATCCAAAACTGATAAGCCCCTAGGGCGGGCCATTTTAAATCCAAGAGTCATGATTTGAACAGATTTGGCAGAAGACCTTAATGTGATGCTGCATACCAAATATCAAGGCGTAAGGCCTTATCACTCCAGAAGAGGAGATCTTTAAATATTTTCCTATATAAGGCTAAATTTAACTGATAAGCCACCAAGGCAGGGCCATTAAAGGCTACTTGATGCTACTTACCAAAAATCAAAACTCTAGGTCATATGGATCTTAAGAAAACAAAGATGAAACAAAAAAATCAACATATTTAAGGCAATGTTAAACTGATGAGCCCCATAGGGCGGGGCCATTTTTGGCCCAGAGGTCATGATTTTAACAAGCTTGGTGGAGGACTAGTAGATGATGTTTTGTACCAAATATCAAAGCTCTAGACCTCTTTGCTCTAGAGAAAAAGATTTTAAAAAAATTTCCCATATAAGGCTTTGTTAAACTGATAAGCTCCTAATGCGGGGCCATTTAAGGCCCAAAGGTCATCATTTTATCAAAATTTGATGAAGACCAATAGATAATGGTACATACCAAACATTAAAACGCTAGGTCAAATGGATCGTTAGAAAACGAAGATTTTTAAACCTTTTTCTACATAATTAAGGCAATGTTAAACTGATAAGCCCCTAGGGCGGGGCCATTTTTGGCCCAGCGGTCATGATATGAACAAACTTGGTAGAGGACCAGTAGATGATGTTACATATCAAATATCAAAGCCCTAGAACTTATGGAGAAGATTTTTAAAGCTTTTCTCATATAGGCTATATATTGCTGATAAGCCCATTTTCAAAGTCCCATAACTCCGTAAAGCCCCGACGGAACTTTGCAATATTTCGTCTGCTTATGCCCCATAGCTAGAGGGTCAAGAAAAACATAACCTTCAAAATTCCCCCTGGGGGGGGGGAGCAAAAGTATTCTTGGCTCATGGCATATAAGTTTCGTTTGTTTATTTATACTCGGCAGTGCCTTCTGTGGCTCAAGGTCCATCAGTCACAGGAGACGACCTGAGCTTCAAAGACAAATGTAGAAAAACATTCCATGATATACCGAAGTCCCAGGCTCTGACGTTCCTTGCGAACGGCAAGCGAGAGACGCCAAAAAAGTGTTGCGAGGAAACTGCTTGTGAACTATACGGGAACCAATGTAAAGTATGATCTTTTGTATCAGTTTTAATATTAACACATGTTAAATTATTTTTGTACAAATAACTTATTGAATTTGTTTAAGGATTTATGTACATAGGTGTCTTTAATCCAATTTAATTCAATCTTTAATACCATCGTACCACGAGGTATTTCTTTGAATACCCTTTGGTCCATTACACAAACACTTGTTAACTCTCTTCTCGCACACCCATTAGTTAAGGGTTTCTTGGTGATCAGAACTCTTTCAATCAAATATAATTGGACCACGTGGTCCATGAATACTTTTGTTCAATTGGCCAAACACTTATTAAAACTGTAGGTCCAATGACCCTACCGAATTGGTTTAGGGTTCTGGTCGACTTGAAGACAAAGTGACTAGAGGTCTAAGGTCAAATACAATGGTACCACAAAGTACATCTTTGAGTAATTACTTTTGGTCCATTGACCGAACACTTATACAAATATCTATGTATAGAAACTTTATCGAATTCATTAAAGGTTCTATGTGACTTGGTGTCTTCAAGTCAAAAACAATTAATGGTTAATACTAGGGATGGGAACGAATATTCGAATATTCGAATATTCGAATATTCGAATAGTGGGTCGAATATTCGAATAGCAAAATAGTATTCGAATATTCGATTTTAATGAACCCATATTACTGTATGTTTACCATAAATTTTATTTAGAAATAATGTTGGTTTATTTTCATTTTCTTCCTCTAAACCGATCCCAAATATCGAAGAACGTGCCTAGCTCCCAGGTGCAGTTACGATGTTTTTACAACGTATGTCACACAGTAAAACACCTGTGACAAATTACCACATCTTTTGACAGTTTGCAAAACGATTAATTCCTAAGTGTGAAAATAGTCGATTTTAAGCCGCTAAATCTAACACCTTAATGATCTGCACTTGCTCCTTATTATCCAAAACAAGTCAATCACGCTAATTGACAATTGTCAGTGTCAACCAATCACGTAACTTGTTTGTCGTGAAATTAAACAATTACTCTTTCAATAACCTATCGTAATGATGATTGCATATGCACGAAAAACAATCAAATAATGTGTTAGAAAGTATATTTTTCTTCAGAATAATTTGTCAAACTTATCTTCATTCTAATTTCTACATCTATTCGATAAACATCACAATGTCTCCATCACGTGTCTGGAATTACTTTACTCGTTCTGTATACAGATATCGGCTATACACAAAAGGTTTGAACAGAGCACTAGTGTACTAGTATTCGGACATGCAGACATTCGGACATCAAAACGAATTCTAAAATCGAATATTCGAATATATTCGAATAGTTCTAGTCGAATATTCGAATAGTGATTTCACTATTCGTTCCCATCCCTAGTTAATACCCCTAGTCATTTTAGACTGTTTTTGGTACGTTTTCTGCCGTATTTGATGAACATCCTGAGCGGTACAACCAGATTGAGTCATTTATGCATTTCCCTATCTCCTTTACAAACACAAACACAGATATCTTTTATCACTTCCGGTTTATGATTAACTGTTAAATGAATAGATGAATCATTCGTTTCAATAGGACCGACGTATCACTTCAATACGTAACACATTATTTTAAATAACAGACTCAAACTTCGTGTAATGTACTTTCAAAACACATTACTACCTCTAAGTTGTTGTTGTAATACTGCTGTGAAAAAAGCATTGTTTTATATGGTTATTACAGACTGAGCAGTTTCGATCGTTTATTCAAGACCACTTTGGGTACACATGTCCGTCCGGTCAGATTGTTGGTATCACGAGTTGGTGCGTCAATCACATAGAGACGACTTGTACAGGTACATGTATTTATCAATATAGTTCTTGTGTTTCTGCATTTCCACCCCTTCTGCAAATGTTATAAGTTGGTTTTATTACGAAAAAAGGAAAGGGTGGGCACCAACATTAATTGTGAAGATAGAGAATGTGTAACACAGCAGCAGTTTGGTTGTGGTATGCCTCTTTCCTTCTTTGTAAGGGGTTTATTAAGTCATTGTGACTGCCGCGAATCTTTCATTTTTACGAGAACAACATCCAAGCCTGAATTTAAGAAAAAATAGAAATGGCATATTTCCCACTCCATCAGAGAACAGTCTCTTATTTATTAATATTTGAACATGTAACATTTACAAGGTTTGAAAACGCATAAAACTACATGTACATTTAATAGATAAAACAGTTGTATCACTGTATCTAAATACAATACGTAGGTAAATCAGTCCCAAAAAATTTATTCTGAAGTTATATCCAATTGGTTGTACGCTACAATAAGTAAAGAACACGACCTTTCAAAAAGAAAACATTGATTTATCTAGGAAATAAAGTTAACTAACTTTTTCTTACCTGAAGTCAAGAAAAAGAAGAAACGATGCATTTCCCACAACATCAGAGAACAGCCTGACGAGTGGGTGCTGTGCATGGCCTTTAAATCATCACACAATCTCATGGAAAGTTCTAGATCTTCTAAATATGGACATGTGCACTGAGTGTTTGTGATTTGTTACCAGCAGCGCTAATTGAAATAATTGTTTATAGCTTATTTAAACCCCGAATCCAACGTTGCGGTTCGCTGATGTATTAACAGGCGGCCAGGCAGAGAATTAGACACAGGGGCACACAGGCACACATTTACATAGACAGACAGACAGACAGACACACAGACAGACACACAGACAGACAGACACACAGACAGACAATCATATGAGACAGATACGTAGAAACTAGCATGCTAATAGGATCAGAATACATCTCATCTGATGTAAACATAAAACAGTGAACCATAGCTATAGATGTAGGGTTTGCATAAACTAAAGACAATTCCATCCAAGAGGGAGGATGTTGAAATACACTTAATTTCACTGTTCAATCCATTGTATAGAATATCTCACTGCTTTTGTATTATTATTCCATTAGATCCGTGCTCCGTACTTGGCATAGAACAGTGTGAGAATGGCGGCACCTGTAAACCAGAAGGCTCATCGTGGAAATGTTATTGTACGCCACAATACAGCGGTACCATATGCCATATAGGTGGGTTATGCTTTGATATTTGGATTTATAAAGAACAAGGAATTAAGGTAGAATACCCATAATCCGCCATTTCGAAACTCATTATTTCGTCGCTTTTGTTCGTTCGCTCTCGGCAAACATCGGTCCGAGCCGGAGCTATTCGGTTTCGATCTATACCGAGAACGGCCGAAGAAATATTGAGTTTCAAAAGGGCGGATAATCAGTATTCTACCTAAAGTTGTGCCTCTGTAAGGTTATCTTTTAACACACGAGAACCATTGTTCAAAGGAAGTTTTAATTCGCAATACACTTTGTTTTGTCAATGACTAAACTCAACTCCTTTATTAAGTACGTGTCCATGAACGGTAGAGTACCTCTCTGGTATGGGAAATATATCTTTGAATCATAAAATATCTTAAATCTCCCTTCGTTTACTGTTTACCCCTCTTTCGAATACAGCCAAGAAAAATTAACTTTTCTAGGGTAAGATCCCTGGAAACATAACCGGTACTTATGCCGTATGTAGACTACTGAGAGGTCGCAGGGTAGTACTGCTACTCACGGGATTCAAACCCACGACTTTCGTACGCCGGGGTCGACATTCTACCCATTGACCACTGCCCTCCATAATAACTTTTATTTTCACAAAGGCAAGCGTAGCTTTTGTAGAGAAAGGAAATATTTGCATCATCATGTTTACATCGGCTTCCAAAAGAGTTTAAGAAAATAACATGATTTAGTAGTCGACAAATCGTATCCTAATATTGGCCCCGTCCAAAGTATTGGTGTTGCTTATAAGAAAGGTCTTGTGATCTGTATTTGTTAACATTTTGTTCGAGTTTTGTATTAAAATATAGATAACGATATTGTCCTTGAAAATGGTTCTTTATGATCTGCGTCTATGGAACAGGAAGGATGCGAGCGCTAATTTGCCATGGGTTGAAATCTTTACGGACTACACGAGTTGGAGACAGATACTTGACCAATATCTATATTGATGCTTTAAAAAATGCATTGTCTTATTTGTCTTAAACCACTTATCAACTTTGTTCAATTATGGAAGCAACATGCGTATTGGATCAATATCGTGTAGTATTGCGTATTGGATCAATATCGTGTAGTATTGCGTATTGGATCAATATCGTGTAGTATTGCGTATTGGATCAGTATCGTGTAGTATTGTGTATTGATCAGTATCGTGTAGTATTGCGTATTGGATCAGTATCGTGTAATATTGCGTATTGGATCAGTATCGTGTAGTATTGCGTATTGAATCAGTATCGTGTAGTATTGCGTAGTGGATCAGTATCGTGTAATAGTGTATGAGAAATGTTTGGATTATTAATAAGTATGCATTGATCTACATAAAACAACTCGAATATTGTTAACAAAGTCGTTAAACTCAAATTAGACCATTTTTTATCCTTCTTTATACGTTAGATATAGACGAGTGCGCAACCAACAACCCCTGTGATCACAATAACAGTGTTAATTGTACAAACACCGATGGCTCGTACATGTGCTACTGTAATCCTGGTTTTACTGGGAAACATTGCCAAACAGGTACGTTAGGGTAATTCAATTGAAATGCACTGTGAAAGTAATTTGTTTTATTCTGTCACTTATGCAGGTTTTAGCCCGATAAAAGTTCTAACAGTTTTATCATAGAGATAACGCAGGAAGTGTTTGTTCAGAAAATCGTAAAACACTTCATGGGTGATTTTGACGATAACTTTTGATACTCACTGAAACCGCTTTCGACTGGCCCTATGATCGGCGTTATCCGATGAAAAACACGTAAGTTATAGGAAAGACGTACCTGTATGAAAACCCGAAAAGAGGCGACCATTTTTCCTCAAATCTGACCGCTTAATCCACCATCGTTACAAGAAGATATCTGACAGACCATATATTTTATGAGCTCACGTTAAAATCGTCCCAAGACAATCCTGATGAATGCTTATATAATGAGGCTATATATAAGAAGCAGCAAGAAAGAATAAAAGCAATTTGAAAACGCCTCTTATTTGCACCTGTGTAATTGTCTTGCATTTTTCATTTTGGAATCATCATTATCAATACATTTACATAAAGAACAGCTCACTACTTTTGTAAGGAAAGACAATGAGAAATATTCATCTAATGCTTTTTATCAATGCTCATTACAGAAATTGATGAATGCGCCAGTAATCCCTGTCAAAACTCCGGTACTTGTATTGATTACGTGAACAGATTTGAATGTGTGTGCAGACCAGGCTTCACGGGACCTACTTGTGGGATTGGTAAATACTAGCACATTAACCCTTTACTAAACGACAATTTTTCAACTGTCCCAAATTGAAAGAGTTTGCAGACGACATTTCAAAACGTGATGAAATATGAAAAATAATCTTCTAATAGGGCAAAAATTATCGTGGGAAAAGGAAAAATTGCTCGCCACGAGCAATTTCTCCTTTTCCCGCAATGTTTTCCAGAGTCGTCAGCAACAAAGCCGTTAAATATTGTTATTGTTTGGTAATGAGTTAATCGAAATTTAGCAGTGCTGTTGTTGCTTATTGAAGCCGTCATACCTCGTGAAAAAAGACATCTATACACCCAACGATATTGGTCCATGGATACATTTATGAGATAGAATTGCACTATAGTGAACGACTAATGTTTAACTAGTTGTGCAGTTATCACTCAATGTACATTTTAATTAGAATACAAAGATTTATTTCGCTCAAATCCGGTTTTACAAGAAACATGAGTTTGACAAGAAAAACATCATCCAAGAGAATGTGCGATTTCATAGGCAACATTGTTAGGCCAGAATGAACGGCTAGGGACATGGCATGCAATCATTGAGTGATGTAAACATTTTACCACAAACATCACTATAACATAACATAATTCTATAAGAACTTAAAAGTACAAAGGTTCATAGTTCAACACATTTATAGTAACATTCACAAACATGAGTAACATGAAAAAAAAGTCAATGACGTACAAATTATGATATATTTGAGATGATTCAAACGTATAGTACATATTTGTTAGAGTGGATAAAAAGGATCATAATGCTTCTGTTGATTGAATCTATGTTTCGTCTCAAGAAAGTCCTTCATATCTAATCTCTCTATCTAATTATATACTGATTTGTATTTATATGTGTAAATACATTTATGAGCATGCACAACGTTTGACCAACTTCCATCCACAGATATCGACGAATGTGCGAGTTCCCCATGCCAGAATGGAGCCACGTGTACGGACTTTGTAAACTTCTTCAAATGTGTGTGTGCTCCGGGGTTTTATGGAACGTTATGTGATACGAGTGAGTAATTCTAAGTCGTTTCAAGTACTATCAATTCTTAGCATAATTTACTATTAGCAATGCAGCCATATATTGGCGGTCAGTGTTCCATCAATTTCCTTAAGAGGCTACTGTTTTACGAAACAATCTAATTTACTTCCAAGTCACTAAAACCCCATGATTTTGTTAGATAATGTGAAGTGCTTTGCGCCTTTCAGCACTTGTATGCAAAAGCCGGTTTAAGAATAAACAAGCGCAGGAATTTAGATAATTATTGACGAAAAAAAATGTTTAAACGGTTTTCAATAGCTACAATGCAAATGGTGTATATCTTTTCTGTACGGTTTAAAATGGCCTTGGAGAGCTGTCAATAATCTAGGCTTATGTTAATTTAGACATCTATCTTGTCATTTTATCGATAAAAGACAATTTATTTTTCAAAAGCTTAAATCAAAATCTGTGTTAAAATCCTTTTAAACTTTTCAGACATTTGCCGTCCACTACCAGCTGATGTTGTGTTTGTCCTGGACTCTTCAATCAGTATGACAGAGTCTCAGTTCAACAAACAACTAGAGTTCGTCGCTAACTTCACGAACGAGATCAGGCTAGGCCCACGTGACTTCCAAATAAGTGTGATCACTTACTCGACTAAAGCTCACATCGAATTCTATCTGAATCAGTATCGAGACAATGTTACAATTAAAGAGGCGATTGGTAATATAACCTACAAGCCGGGAGTTACATTTACACATCTAGCCCTGGAAGCCGTAAGTTCTGATGAAAATAATGTTACAGGTACTTTACGAAACATCTGGGTAAAGTCTTTATATTGTCAAACATGTCTCAAAACACGGTATTTACGTTCTTCACAACATTATAACACATATGCTTAATTCTGGGAAAATGTTATATTGTGCGTTTGTTGATTTTACAAAGGCTTTTGATTATGTTGTTAGAGACAATTTATGGCATAAATTAATTAAACTTGGACTAAAGGGTAGAACTTTAGATATCATTAAATCCTTATATTCGGAAGTGAAGACAAGGGTAAAATATCTTAACCAGTTAAGTGATGATTTTACATGTACGTTAGGAGTAAGACAAGGGGAATGTTTATCACCCTTCCTTTTTTCTATGTTCATTAATGAGATCGAACAATCATTTATTAATAAAGGTGTAAGAGGTATCGATATGGGTCTTTTAAATGTTTTCATGATAATGTATGCTGACGATATTGTTTTTTTAGCTGATTCACCTGAGAAATTGCCGAATCATCTTGATCTTTTGCGTGACTATTGTTACACGTGGAAATTAAAGGTTAATACGTTAAAGACTAAAGTGATGGTTTTCAAAAAGGGAGGTAATTTGCCGAATGATTAACGGTTTAACTATGACGATAACGTTTTGGAAATAGTGAATCGATTTGTGTATTTAGGTATTGTATTTTCCTCAGGCGGATCATTTAATAATGCCGAGCATACATTATCCGGCCAAACATTAAAAGCCATTTTTGTAATGAACAAATATTTATATAAATTTACACGATTATCAATAAAACATAGGCTTGATCTATTTGATAAACTGATTACACCAATTTTAAACTACTCCAGCCAAGTTTGGGGCTTTGCCAAAGCTGATTCTATTGAAAGAGTCCATACTCAATTCTGCAAGAAATTATTAAATGTTAAGAAAACAACACAGAATGATTTTATATACGGGGAATTGGGCAGAAACTCATTACAAATTAATAGATATTATAATATTCTTAGATATTGGGTAAAGCTTTTACAAATGCCGACATCCAAATACCCTAAATGCTGTTATATTCAATCAGTAGAGGATTTTCAAACTTTTCAAAGTAAGATTAACTGGGCATCGCTAGTAAGCAATCTTTTATGTTCACTTGGGCTTTATGAACCATGGATCTCTCAAACTATTGGAGATAACAGAGTATTTTTATCTATCGTAAGACAAAGATTGGACGATCAATTTATTCAGACTTGGAATGGCCGTATTAATAACTCTTCAAATACTCTATTTTATTCTAAGATATGTTCTTTTCAATTTCAGGAATATCTTAGTATTTTTAATTGTGCAAAGCACTGTACTGCTATGACCAGATTACGAGTGTCTTCTCATAGGTTACAGATTGAGGCTGGTCGTTGGCACAAACCAAATGAAATTCCTCGTGAAAATAGAACATGTGTTACATGTAATGTTTTAGAGGACGAGTATCATTTCATTTTAGAATGTGCTACATATGCTGAATTAAGAAAAAGATATATCAATAAGTTTTATTTCAATCGTCCTAATATGCACAAGTTTATTACATTAATAACTTCAAAAAGGGCTAAGTCATCAATAATTTGGGTTTATTTATTTTCCATGCTTTTGAAAAGAGAAATAGAATCATGTATGGTTGATGTTTCAATGTTTTTTGGTTTTTATTATTGTATTTTCTTATCGAAATTATAGGCTTTTAGTTATTTATCAAGACGAAGGTATTAATATATACAAAATATCAAATCTTGCTCCGACCATATCTACTATTTGTACATTTGTTATATAAATGTGTTTGTATGGACATCTAAAGACGTTTGTTTGTCAATGTTTGTATTTGTGGAATTTTCTCCACTGTCTACATTTCATATAAATGTGTTTGTAGGAACATCTATAGACGTTTGTTTGTATATGTTGTATCTGTTGAATATTCTTGTAATATTTACATTCTTATTTTTCTCATTGTAGATCGTCATGTTGACAATATTTAATTTCATGTATTTCATTCTCGTATTTATGTTCATTGAATTATGTTAACAATATACCTAATGGGCTTATAAGCCTTATGGAATTATGTAAATAAAATAAAACATAAAACATAAAACATGATACAAGTATGTTCATGCACAGGAAAAGTTATATGGTCAGATTTCACATCAAAACAAAAATCCACACTTTGACTATTCCACCTTGTAACACGAATGTTAGAAAAAGGGTAAACGCAGAAATTTGTGGGCATGCATAGACTTGTCCGAACTTCTGATTTTGGATGGATTTTTCAAGGTTTCAGGTAATTTTTAGGAAAATAATGTTTCAGGTACTTAACGAAACATCTGGGTAATGTCTTTTCTTTGTCAAGCATTGAGCGTGTACAAGAAAAGATCAATATTGATAGCTTCTTCTAAAGATTGTTATCTATGCTTTGCCTCTTTAACTTGTCAGATATATGCTATGCATATGTATATTATAAGGAAATGTATATAGCTATACGCTAAAAGTAAGGGCATTGAATGACTTATACAAACTTTTGATGATACATCGTGTTTTTAAGGTTCTATGGGTAGCAGTTTTAACCCTCAGAATGATGGGTTATTTTCAAAATATAGATTTTTGTGTCTAAACCATTGAATTTCTGCTTAATATTGATGAGGAAAGATACTCAGAGCAGCAAACAGGTAGGATCACAGACCAGCCGCAAATTAACTTGGCGGCAGGACTGGATCCTCTCTGTTTGCATAAGCATGAAGTCGGTTCCAGCCCTATATGTGTTGAAAGATTGACAGTGGTCCATGTGATCCCTCTAAACCAGCCCAACCAACACTCAAAAAGGTTAAGAGGTTGAATATTATGAGAAAGCTTCATTTCTAATCAAATTATTCATTCTTGCTTGACAGAGAAGTAGAATGTAGTCAATGTTTTGATTATCTCATAAACCTGCGTTTGAATTCTCCCTAAATAAGTATACTCGCCATCATACACATATATCTTCACTAGCCGAGACTAGCAGAGAAACCCTTCGTTACCAAACATGTGTAACAACCATGAATTTCAGGTTAAGACAGTGTTCGGACCCGGTCATGGAGGGAATAAACCGAGGTACAACAACACGCTGGCCGATAGATTTGTCTATTTGATGACTGATGGGATGTCAAACGACCGTCGAGCCTCGGCAAACGTCGCAAGAGAACTGAGAAGTAACCTTGCTATTACGATTTCTGTTATTGGTGAGATACAACCTGGATTATGTATGGCATAACTAAAGCTACAATATTCGCAAAAGCGGTTAAAACACGGGTAAATGTTGTATATGAGTTCGCCGTTCCCCACCCAACTCTCAATCCTACAACCGTATCCCTTTCTAATTTTTCTTTTAAAGGAGTATACCCATAATCCGCCATTGCGAAACGTTTTCTTTTGTCGGATTACTTAGGTCGTTCTCGACTTACACCGGTCGGGACCGGAACCATTTGGTTCAATACGAACAGTTCCAGCTGAGACCGATGAACATCATTCAAAAGTTCAAAACCATTGTTTTAGATAACTGTTTAGTCATTGCATTTGATATTTTCATTTGAAAACAAAAGTATAACGAAAGTTGTCTTGCAAAAAGCAATTTTGTGGCTTTCATATTATGTTAGAAGTGTTTCCATTGGATAAACCCGATGATTTCAGGTTGGTGTCATGTTAATGACTGCCTGACATTTTATTCGGGATAATTAGAATCACGTGTCTCTTATTCAGCTCATTCACAGATTACTTAAGCAAAGGGACGCAAGAAACCGCTTCCAAAGTGCTATTTGGTTCATCACTGACACTTATCATCATACATGAATTCAGGAAAAGGCAACCAAGCCTCACACGAAGAGCTTATGCAAATAGCATGGAAGGCAGAACCACTAAACAAGACTTCCCGGTTAACAAATAGCACTTATTATCTTATTTGAATTCAGGGATAGGCAACCAAGTCTCACATGAAGAGCTTATACAAACAGCATCGAAGGCAGAACCACTAAACAAGACTCTTCGGTTAACACATAACACTTATTATCTTATTTGAATTCAGGGATAAGTAACCAAGTCTCACACGAAGAGCTTATACAAACAGCATCGAAGGCAGAACCACTAAACAAGATTCCCCGGTTAACAAATAACACTTATTATCTTATTTGAATTCAGGGATAGGTAACCAAGTCTCACATGAAGAGCTTATACAAATAGCATCAAAGGCAGAACCACTAAACAAGACTTCCCGGTTAACAAATAACACTTATTATCTTAATTGAATTCAGGGATAGGCAACCAAGTCTCACATGAAGAGCTTATACAAATAGCATCAAAGGCAGAACCACTAAACAAGACTTCCCGGTTAACAAATAACACTTATTATCTTAATTGAATTCAGGGATAGGTAACCAAGTCTCACATGAAGAGCTTATACAAATAGCATCGAAGGCAGAACCACTAAACAAGACTTCCCGGTTAACAAATAACACTTATTATCTTATTTGAATTCAGGGATAGGTAACCAAGTCTCCCATGAAGAGCTTATACAAATAGCATCGAAGGCAGAACCACTAAACAAGACTTCCCGGTTAACAAATAACACTTATTATCTTAATTGAATTCAGGGATAGGCAACCAAGTCTCACATGAAGAGCTTATACAAATAGCATCGAAGGCAGAACCATTAAACAAGACTTCCCGGTTAACAAATAACACTTATTATCTTAATTGAATTCAGGGATAGGTAACCAAGTCTCACATGAAGAGCTTATACAAACAGCATCGAAGGCAGAACCACTAAACAAGACTTCCCGGTTAACAAATAACACTTATTATCTTAATTGAATTCAGGGATAGCTAACCAAGTCTCACACGAAGAGCTTATACAAACAGCATCGAAGGCAGAACCACTAAACAAGACTTCCCGGTTAACAAATAACACTTATTATCTTAATTGAATTCAGGGATAAGTAACCTAGTCTCACATGAAGAGCTTATACAAATAGCATCGAAGGCAGAACCACTAAACAAGACTTCCCGGTTAACAAATAACACTTATTATCTTATTTGAATTCAGGGATAGGCAATCAAGTATCACATGAAGAGCTTATACAAATAGCATCGAAGAAAAGCAACGGAGGAGGAACTATTCCAAGCGTTTATTCGGTCAATAATTTTGATTCGCTCTATACTGTCTTAAAGGAACTAGTTCATGTCACCTGTGAAAGTAAGTACCCAATTAACTATACAATGTCATTTATTATAAACCAAGAGGTAGTGCTTGTAGAGAAAGCGTGTTATGGTGCTGTAACCCATTTTGTTCTAGCGTCACTTATCGACAAAAATGTAATGTATTATACACTACTCTATATTCTTATTATGCACATAATCTATTGTGTTAAATGGTTTAATTATTAGCTTGTTTTCTGCTTCGTGCTTCGGCCTTCAATGCATTCTGAATAATTCGGAATCCTCTGTTAGGGCGGCTAAGCGCCCGCTGCAGCTCTGTTATACTAAAACTGTGCTACCATAAAACGGATATTCGAAGAGTATATGGGACATTGATTATTGTGCATGAATAAAACATTCGTAAATCGAAACCTCCAAAAAGCTTGTGTACTGGCTGATGGTCTCAATTGGCTTGACAAAACCTTTATCGGCTGTTAGGAAATTCCTTAATCAACAATAAACGGGACAACACAATTTACCTAAAATATCGTCGAATAAAAATCGAATGTATCAAATATTAAAACATTTGTACACAATATCTATTTCAATCGGAACTACTCGGGTATTTCCGTGAGCTGTGAAATACACCTCGGATATAAGTGTAGGGTTACAATTTTTCGGGTAAATCGGCATCCGCCAATTAACACATTTTCTAAGCGTGCACGTTAAGTAGTGCAATGTGTATGGAAGTATTGGACATCCCTTTTTAATCACTTTTGATCAGTAACTCATACCAAATGGCGAACTTGTTGTTGTGACATGTATACTTGTTTTCTCAATCAAGTCTAACGACTTCTTTAATTTTACATTAAATATCTATTTTAAGAAACGAAAGAAAGTGACGTCATTCTCGCGGGAAACAATATGGCGTCATCCCTATTATTTCAGAGGTGTTTTCTATTGGATAAACCCGATGTGTTCAGATTGTATCTATTTCAGAGTGTACAAGAAGCAAGAAGTCCGATGTAGCCATTATAATGGATGCATCGTCAAGCATGACAGACGTACAGTTCCAGATCGGTAAAAATGCGCTCATACACATTGTCGATGGGATGAACCTCGGTGAAAACGAAACTCAGTTGAGCCTCACCACTTTCGATTCCACCATCAACGAACAATTCTCGTTCAACAAGTACACAGACAAACGCAAGATCATTCCTATCATCAATAGCATTCCTAAAGCGTCTGGGTCATCTAGAGTTGATATCGCTGACGTCATCAATGACGTCAAAGATAACATTCTCCCAAAAGGTCGGCATGATGCAAGAGCTTTCTTCTTGATTTTCACGAACGGCAATTTCAGTCGTAACTCAGATGAATCAACTGTTGTAATTGCTCATGAAAAGTCCTCACGCATTGATGGTGTTGAAATAATAGTTGTTGGAACAGGTGATGATATTGTTTATGACGGCCTTCTGGCACTTGCGTCCGATCCTTTCAATGTGTATATAGCGAATGAAGAGGAAGTATTTGATGGTCTAGACGTGATAAAAACATATTTGGAATATAGTGAATGTGATCTCCAATAGTATCAACTAAGAGTGATTAACACTGGTTAGATCTTCCATGTACAAGCAATCACTTCATTGTTGCTCCCTTTTAAATGTGCTTCATCGCACATGGGATAGTTTGAAAGTTTAAATAAAATGTCGTTGAAATAATGCAGTTTTCGAATCTGATGCCATCTGGATATAGATTATTATCATACAGATATGTCTACTTAAATAAAAATTGATTCAGAATTTTCTGAATACTGTATATCTAAGTATGTACGGACTTCATTGTTGTTTCTTTCTTATGTGCTTCTTCACACATGGGGTAGTTTGCAAATTAAATAAGATGTCGTTGAAACAAGGCAATATTTGTAAAGCAGAAAGCCCTATGACAGTGATGATTGTTCGAAACGGATGTCATCTGGATATAGACTTATATCTTATAAATATTGCTACTGAAATCAAAATTGATTCAGAATCTTTCAATCTAAGTACATGTATGTACGGACGATCTGCAATGGATTTCAAAACCGTTAGTCACGGCGCTTTCGGATCTAGATATATGCTACCTTATTCGATGTGTACATGTATTTAAATACTTACTAACGAACAAAAAAGAAATGACAATAACATAAATTGTCATCGTAATGATAATAAAATAAAACATAAAGCTATGGATCTAGTGCCTTCCGCTTTCCCCTCTATATCTACTTTCATCCGCTTTTCCTCCTTTATGATCATTATTAATATGTCTGCGTTTTAAACACATCGCTTAGACATGAAAAACAACAAGTTTTACTTTTTACATATTGAAATTGTTGTCTACTTTTTTTGCAATTTGGAACACTTTAAAAGTCCACTGTTGAGGCATGGGTTAAAGTGTAAAACATACGATCGAACTTTTTACTCATTGGTGAATACCTCATAGTTATAGTTACAATGTTTGACGGAACTACTTTCTTTTAGGGACTATCGTTCACGTGACTGATCCGTATGGCAGGCACTGGTCCATAATATCTGTAAAAGAGATAGAGTTGAATTTACAGTGTGTTTTGTTTATGAGAAATAATACCCCCAGTGAAACATTACTTGCGCATGACAGACGAGTGTGTTTGAGGGTTTAATGAACCAACTTCAGGTTTCATCTAGGAAAAAAACCATTTTTCTTAGTTCAACATTGCCCTGACAATACTTGATTAAACTTTGGAATAAAATTGAATTCAAGATCGCATAAGTCAAAGCTATATGGTCACATTCAGTGCGAGAATAAAGAAAGCAGACTCCTCAAGAGTGATTAATAACATAAATTTAAAAGATCTTGTTTCACGATCACTGTAAAGAAATAAACTTAACCATAGTTCTCTTTAAAGTGTTCATTCTGTTGAAATCAGTCGCCTCATAATCAGAAACATTTAGGTAGTAAAGTTTCAAAACCAGTTGAACCCATCGTTTGGATATATCCATGATTTTAGGAACGACTATAAAAATCATACTAACAAACATGATGCATGTTCTACCCTAGGGTACTTATTGAGAACGTCGCTTGACCAAAAGGTGACAAGCGGACTTACTTCGGTGCATTATTCCCCTTTTCCTTACACCCTGCTACATTGCAAATTTTTGATGCCAATGGTTTCACTGCTTTCTTGTCTGATTTAGCTGGAACGTTTGCATCGGGAGCAGCTCGGTTGAACGTAGAGGTCGTAAGTGAAGGTCGACGATAGACTAATCTCTCCGAAAAACTTTGAGATCGCTCCCTTGCCCCGCCGTTTTGGTCGTGAGGATTGGTATCCTGCAAGCTCTCTACGTTCTCATTCGAATTACCGGAAACCGACATCGACCTTTGTCGGTTACACTCGGCAGTCGTCGGAGAATATTGTCGTAAATCGTTAGAAGTCGGCAAAGACTGAAGATTGACCTCGCTTGTGGGACGGACAAGATCTCTGCGCGCTTTTTGAACACGTAACAGCCTTATTCCATCACGTGGTCTGCCGGTTGTGTATCCCTTGGAAACGAGATAATTGGAGAGCTGAAGTTCGTGGTTCCAATGCCATATGTTATTGTCCTCAACTCGGGTGGGCGACTTTTCTGTTTTAACATGTTTTGTGTTATGACCAGGATCTTGCCTAGAAATGAAGAAATGAGAGTGAAGTGACCGTTTACCCTCGTAGTATAGTCTCTACGTATTTGCTCATACATTCAACATTTACATTCTGTTATTCATGAAACGTTTTATTTTGATTAACATAATCTTAGTGTTTCTATTTTAATTCCTGTTGTAATAGAATTCGTTTCTGTCCTGTCAAATTGTATTAACTACCTAGCTGAGAATCCTCAAATGGTAGTAACAGGTGATTCGACGAATGCAAAACTTGAGATATTTCAATTTAATTTAAGACTGTGAATGAGGATGGCGTAAAAATGAGATATCTTGTGTGAATCTTTGATCTCATTATCTGGGATATACGGATATATTGAATAACTGCTGATTCAAACCAGAACAACAGTTTACTTATCTATGCTTTCTTAAAAGTACACAGCTACTTCACGGGGAATAAGTGTACAATGTACTTCTAAACGGTATCAAAATTAAGGTAATTGATCGCGATTGGGGTTTTTAAACCGGGACGACATGTCTAAAATCCACAACGTTAACCATAACAACGCTTTAGAGACAGTTTTTTTTTCTGCTAAAAAAGGGATCAAACACCCTACCTTAGCTCGTAGACCTTGCCGAACTTCGGGTTTGTTACATAGGTCCGCTCTACTAACGCGACACGGGACATGTCCACGTCATTTGGAAGCGTTTTCTCGTAATATATCTCTAGAACGAAATTCGTATTCCAACTTGATGCATCAAAGATGAAAAACCAATAGTCCGCCCTTTTGAAAGTTATTCTTTCGTCTGATTACTTAGGTCGTCTCGGAATAAATCTGTCAGGTCCGGAACTATTTGCTGTACACCGAAGATTTCCGGCCATGACAGGTGTATACCGAGAACGACCGAAGTCATCCGAAGAAGGAAAGTGTTTAAAAACTGCGGATTATGAGTATTCTACATTAAGGCGGTTTTCTGTATCAGACAAACACATGTATTGTTATGTTCGGATAAATAGATTAAAAGCAATAATAGACGACAAAAACACGCATTTTCTTTCTTTCAGTATATCATAGGAGCATTGTGGCGAAAGTGAAATTGTTTATTTGGAGCAAAATATTCTTTCGTTGATGTGGTTTCTTAAGTAGTTTGCAGCAAAACCGTCAATATGAGGAATCATGAAGTGCAGAGTCAATTAAATGAAAAAGAGAAGATTAACGGATCAAACATTAACGTTGAGAAAGTACTTACGAATTTAATATTTTTTTTCGTTCATTCTCGTCTGACGGTCTATCTCCATTTCCCGCCATTTCGTCAGTCTCGCCAAGGCGCTTGCCTCCTGTTACATATATTTATCATCGACTTCAGGTGAACGCTTAACCAAATAATTCTGATTTCATGAAAATTGCCTTTGGTATGTTAATGGATACATCTAAGCATAAAAATATAACGAATGAAATGAACTTTCCCCTAAATCACGACAATGGAGGTATTTGTTTAAAACGTATTATATCTTATGAGTAGTTCTTATTTTCAAAATACTTTCAGCAAATTAATTTGATCAGAAAACTAGATTCACTGCCGTTTTGGAGTAAATTTTAAAAAAAAGTCAAGTTTATTTAAGTTTTATTTTCATAAGTGGTATTAGAAAAATTATCAGTTGCTTGTTCATCTAGCATTGAAAGATTGATACTTCAGCAGAAATTGTTATTGTGAAGCAAATATTGCTGTTGATACACATGCTTGAATATATGAAAACCTGAAGAAATTCATTCGTACAAGAACAAAGGATGAATCTAATATTCTATCGCTTCATAGAATATAGACACATATTGGCTATAAGTCACACGTTATACAAGATGGAGTATTTGGGTTTTGATTATCGATTTGGGTGTAGCATTACGTATCGACTTCGGAAAATAGAATCCTATGCATTGGAAACTATGTTAAGAATGTGAAACTGATCTGTGCAACATCACATTGTTTGGTTTGTGGATGATGTCGTATAAAAATACCTCTACCAACAAATAGCTTAACCAAAATACATTGTCAAAATCAATTTCGTGAACATCGGGAATCGAATGATATTGCCAAGAATGACTAGAAATGCATACTTGTACCAATTATACAGAGTTAAGGGAATGTTCATATTATTTTGAATAAATGTTATTTTTCTGTTAAATATGTTGAAAGTTCCGTCACTTAATCATAAATAAGTTATTTTGATAATACCAATGTAATTATTGACGACCTGTCTCGGACCCAATACCTTAGCAGATCCTAATTCCGTAACGGGAAGTATTTTATATTAGTTGCTCTTAATATAGAACTTTCACAACGTTATATAAAACAATATGCTTTGTTACAATATATCTAAAGTTAATTTCAATAAGGATTCATTATTATATTTCTTGACAAAGAACAGGTGTTTTTATCGAGGACAACACAATATAATGCAAGTACCATGTATGTACTCTCAAAGCTGAACACATTTCTTTGATTAACCTTTGTTACAGTGTACTGATAGTTTACTTCAATAAGGATACATTATCATATTTCTTGAAAAAGATAAGAATTGATTCATCGAAGAGCACACAGTGTAATTCAAGTGTGTACCTTCCACGTTGCACTCATTTTTTTTAATTTGGAACAAAATGGTATTGATAAGCCGTTCTCTTAATATTCCTATTTAAAAATCTGTGCTTTGCTGTTAAACATATTAGTTTACGGAAGTAGCATTTTCTCAATATCATCAATAAATGTATAACTACAGAAACATTTAAAAAAGACAACTGAATCAAAACCAAGATCCGTTCCAAGTCAAAAAGAAATTGAATTATTTCAAGCATTAAAAATGTGTACCTACCTTCCCCTTGCCTTCATCCATAGTGCATGTTTGGAAACTAATCTCAAACTAGACATGCATATCTCAGACACTAATTAAAGCCTATTTACACAAATAGTAGGACTAACCGTATTCCTCTTATTGTTTGTAGTTTGATGGTTAAATTTTAATCCTTAGAATACGGGGTAATTTTTAAAACAAAGATTTTGGTGTCGTCTGCTTTTCAAACTCTTAAATATCTTCTTAACTTTGATGAGGAAAGATACTCAGAGCAGCAATCATGTTAGATCCAAGGCCAGCCACCAATTTACTTTGCGGATGGCCTGGAACTAACCTCTTTACATAAGCATGAAGTCGGCTCCAGCACCGTAAGGGCTAAAACCAAACGCTCTTCGTTATGATAGTGGATTGAAACCAGTGTGACAAAAAATAATTTTGTTACAACAGTTTCTAAGTCATTCCACACCTGGGTACCGTTTTATTAAACAACTTACGGAAAATATTTGCATATGAATAGTACATGAATAGTATTTTTAATGAAAATACAATATTGCAATGTGACATGTCATTGGAAGCGCACAGCTGTATTCTTGAACGTGTTTTTATTGGTTTAAGTGTGCTCGTGTTTTATACCGTTTTAGGTTTTTGATTTTTTTCATACGGTGTGTTTCAGTCTGCCTTTTAACGTCATCGATGTCTTCTTCGTTAGGTAACATACAGTTTTCTTTTAAGACAACGACTTCACGTATTGCATGGAATGAAAACAACCTAAAACCAATTACTAGCGGAGAATTCGAACCATGATAAAACAATACTCCATGTCTGATATTTTATTCATCAATGGCTTGGAATGTGTATCATTTTCATTTGCTATTTACTTCAAAACAGTTGGAATAAACTGTTATAAATCAAAATATCATATACCAGTATTAGACAATCGATGTACATATACATCACAAACCTATGCTGAATAGTGGGAAAGACATCCTGCATATTGTTATAAAGATGCAACCGTTTTATTGTTAAAATATCGTTAGATATGTGACATATCATAATTGAATGGCATCATACCATTGGGAGCTTTTTGAGTGATTTATCATTAGGTTCAGTTATGTTAACATCGCTCAAGTCATTAACCTTGTTTAAGTCATTGATTGTTTAAAAACGGTTATAGATTGATACAAGGCTTTTCGTTTTATGTCAAATCTATTTTGATAGTCTGGTGGTTCCCGTCCCAGTGTCAGGTGATTTGCAAGATACGTAAAATGTGACAATGGCCAAAACGACAAGAATACACTTAACATATTCGCTCACATGGACTATTGTGACTGGTCCAAATTTAAAGCAACAATATGCAGATGCAGAGATAAAAGACACTATTTTTTATATTGGATAGACAAAAATGCGGCAATTTGATAAATTCCTCGTTAAAAGCATGTGGTCAATATGTCACAGATGTTTCTAAATTTTGCAACAGGTGCAACAATGAAGGCAAAAAGGCAGACGATCAATATTACATACAAAAAGTGGCATATACTTTAGGGAAAAAGAAGCTATTTCGAAAAACAGACATTGTTCTGTTTTATATCAAGTTTTTTCTCCGAATGGCACACCTTTTTCTTCAGATCTTTGCTACATATGCGAGAAACCCGTACACTTCAAGGGTATGGTTAGCGAGAGGGAAATAATTTACAAAATATAAAACAGATTTCTTTTGTAGCGTTAAGTTCTTCACCTTTTCAAGAAAGGTCTATAGACACGTAAATAGGAGCATAAAAATAAAGCGAAATAAAGAACACCATCTTGTTCTTTCACTTTCTTTTTGTTATGATCCATGGTGGTCGTGTACAATCGAAGAGTATGGTCGCAATCTGGATGTAGACAGAGTACAACGACATTGTGACCTTTGTCATGAGATGTAAGTATTACCAGTAAGCGAAACAGACCAAATGGGTTTGTAAAAGATGCGTAAGAAAATTTAATTATGAACTGGCCGCCTTGCAATATCACAACTTCTGTTGAAATAAGTAAATAAACAAAATAAAATACCATTGATGCACAAAGGATGTTTGTTTACTAGGTCAATATGTAGTTACGCTTGTGTGTATACATAAATCAATTGATAACGACAAACAGGAACAATAAATCAAAGATTTAGCCCAATAAGAGGCATGGATAAATGGGCTCATCAACATTTTGCTTAACTACTTCTAACACTATCAGGCAAATGCTTTTTATTGGAAATTTATTTGATTCTTCTCGATTCGGTGACTTTTCTCTACGATATGACTATATGTGGACACACAGTAAATGTTTAAGCGTAGAAATAAAAGAATAAGCTAAGGAAATATCCATGAAACATTTATCTTGACCTCTGACATTTATAGAAAGAACGCGTTTCGGAGTGCACCGTGCCTTAGATAAAATAGCTGTAGCTTGAGTCGTAGTGTTGAAAGGGGCTTACATTAAATCTAAAACATAAGGTCGATGTTAAAAGAAAATATCACGTCACACTTTTGAAAAATAGACTGAATGCAGCGTAAAAAAAGATAAATGGCTTACCAATGATAGTGTTATAGTTACACTGTTGTATTCTTCTAGATTTTGTAATTTGAAAGTATCATCGGTGAAATTCCAATATGATTGTATACATATTACTACCTTGGTGATGAAAGAAAAGGTGCCTGATACATACGACATATGAAAAAAAGCGACAACTTGATGTTAACGTTTGTTACACTAATGTCACTCGAGATGAAAAGTGGCTTTTGGTTACGGGGGTTTATAAATGCGACTTTCAGCATCAACTATTTCTTAGAAATACTTTTCTTTGGTAAAACAATTTGCTTTCCCCAGTACCGGTAGAGTTGAAATGTTGTGAACAAGATAAATGTTGTCGTAAAATAGTAAAATATTATGTTTATATAATTAGATAAAAGATTGTTTCGACCACTGCAATGAATACGTTTATCTTATAATGCTGTGCATGCTATATGGAAAACTCCTGACTGACATAGTTTAACAAGTTGTTGTGTGTATTTAACTATTTCATAGAAAACACAAAACAAATACATGCATCGAACATTTCAAAGATGGTAGCTTAAGTGAAGTTTATCTGGGTTGAACATTTCGAAGATGTCAGCTTAAGCCTTTACGAAACGCTAAATTTTCGACTGTCCCAATTTGAAAGAGTTTGCAGATGACACTTCAAAATGCGATGAAATTGAAAATTTGATAGTTTTATAGGGCAGAAAACATTGTGGAAAAAGGAGAAATCAATCGTCATGAGCAAATTCCCCTTTTTCCACAATGTTTTCCAAAGTCGTCTGAAACAAAGTGGTACTGTTTGGTAATAGGTTAATTGAAGTTTAGCGGTATTATGTATGCCTACAATACCGCACACACTCAACAATGACACAGAATCAAATCAGGTTATCATAAAGAGTGTGTACCGAAAGGGTAAACCCCAGGGTTTTTGGGTTGATAAGAAGGTTTATTCGGGTCGATTAAAATGACAAATTTTGCGTTCATCGATTTACTCTTTACCCTAAATAGAAGGGCTGTAAACCTGTTATAACATTCCAAACGTAAATTGTATTCATTTACATCATGCGGATTTGTCAGTCAGTATAGACAACAAGTTATATATAGCACTATTATCATATGGAAGTGTAAGAGCAAGCTTTGTATACGTCGACATTGTTCTTATCGAACATATCCCCTTTGGTTATAGTGATTTATTGAAAGATATGCTCCTGTGGGTTGGATCAATATATCAGTGAGTAAGGAATGTGGTACGTAGACAGTTAATACGTTTCCAAAAAGGTTAAAGAAGGATAGGTGTGCGGTCAAAATTAAGAGACCGGTCTTTTTAAAAGATTCCTTTGTAAGCTATAAGAAAAACGTAGCAATTTCACTTCTTAGTCAGATGTAGTTGGAATGCATTGTGGCACAGGGAAAGTTGTCTATTGATGATAAAAGTCTCATTTCCTCCATTTAGTATTAATCACTGTTTTCTTAATTGTTTCGTAATGCTTTTGTCATCTCATAAACTGGTAAACAACTCTTGCACATAAAAATGAAAATATAGAAAGAAAATGAAAAACATCTATACGACATTGACGTGAGTAAGAGCAAACCATTAAACCTTACCTGACAGCCAAAGCTAAAAAGCCAAGCTAAGGTGGCTCTAATGAAAGATATTTAAAAACGATATCGAAAACAAATCAGGAGAAAAGTTTCGCATAGTTTAGATAAATTCTTTTCGCCGTAATGATTTTTCTTTGTTTATAAAGCAAACCACACAGTCACCGAGAACAAACTTCACTTTTGACATGTCTTAATAGGCTTTCAACACTTGTTCATAAATAAGGGTTATACTTCTCGCGGATATTGGTTTTGCTTTATTATATTGGTCATGTATGATTCAAAATTCAACTTTAACCGACTACATACCAATAATGACATTTGACTAGTGTGTTGCAGACGACTATGGAAAGCATTGTGGGAAAAGGAGAAATTGCTCGATAAGAGCAATTTCTCCTTTTCCCACAATGTTTTCTGCCCTGTCAGAAGATTATTTTCCAATTCAATCACATTTTGAAATGTCGTCTGCAAGCTCTTTCAATTTGAGACAGTCGATAATTTGGCGTTTCGTAAAGGCTTAAGGGTTAGCAAAGCGGAAGTGTGCTTATCTAGAGGTGTCTTGGTGTTATGGATCATGTTTGGAGAGCCCATTAGTGTATTGGAGTCGAGCGTTCGTACGTTTAAAATGAAGACATTCATGCTGTTAAACGTGCTATTTATCCTAGGTGGTTTTAATTTCTGTGTCGACGGTAAGAACATTTAAGTTAAGCATTTCTCTCACACTTGACTCCATTGCACACCGCACCTGACGAAGAAACCTTTGGAAACCACTGAGACAAAAGGATAAATTGCTCATATTGAGCAATTTGTCCTTAAGCACAATGGTTTCCATCCTATAACATCATATAATGTTTTTTTTATTTATTCTTTTTCATTCACTCGCCTTTTTTTGCTTCAAATTTGGAACAGTCATATGCATATGTATTTACTTTTTTACTCATATCGGATAGTAGGGTTTAAAGGCTCATTAAAGGAGATTAATGCTATATCAAAATATATTATTTGATAAACTTTTGGTCTGATTAAAACAGTTATCACCAAATAAAACCCACCAGCACAACTAAAACCTGAAAGTCAACCAGAAATAACCCAGATTAGCAAGATTAATAATTCAGATTACCGGATTCTTCACCTCTGACCTTGACAGTTGATACACATTTTTTTTTAACCAGCCAATCAGAAGTTGTTAATTTGAATATGTAAACAAACAGGTTGTTGATAAACATGATTGAATCGGAGACAACCATATTTCAAGCACAAAATAACTTATGTAACAGGAGTCTATTAGGGTCTCAATGCATTCGTTAATTTATTCTAATGAGCATAATAAAAGAACTTCATATATTTTTCCCAGTAATATATTTGTACTCATCTCCTTTTACGTGCCTTTAAGCAGGTTCTCTGTGCTTTATGAGCAATTGAACATTTTTCTGCAGCAGGTGCGTAAAGCTAACTTTTATAGAGCAATGGTTTGAAATGTGTCTACGTGTAAACATTGATTGTAATCGAAAGAGTTTTATTTTGTAAGGAATGATTATAAAAGAGGGGATAATGGCACACACATAAATTAGGGTGAGGGTTGATGTATTCATTCAATACAGTATCGACGAATGTTAATTGACCCTGTTTAAACAAGTCCATATCGCTATTTTGACTGTCTGCTGTTTTTAGGTTTTGGCTCTTGTTTAAGAACACCCACACAATAGCTGCTCTTGGTTCGGTAGCTACAATGCTAATTAATGTTGCTACACGTTCCTTCAAGTATAGAAACAGAAAACCATTATGTGGTGATGGGAATATGGCTTGCATGTACGATTCAAGTCACGACATGTCCACAATGCATTAATCAAAAGGTATTTTCTTTAAATAGACGCTATAAGAGAATGATATTTTAACTGTTTGAAATAAGTTGTCCTCTACCGTAAAATACCAACATGGATTTCTACAGTAACATAGAACTAGGTTATTGCCAGCTTTCTAAGCCTGCTCATTACAGTACAGACAAGATAAAGAACCTTAGACTCGCAACTATTGCAGACCGTTTAAACGGATTCATTTTGTAAACAACGATCTTAACTTAGAGTAAGAGGTGGTAATTTTAGATACCACCGTCACATGGGTCTTCGCAAACGTTAACTGCGCATGGACGTATACATCATTTTCGTCAAGCGAAAATGGGTTGAGCGAGAAGGAAACAAACAGCGAAAACATTAATATGTATTAGAATTTGCTTAAGTTGATAAGGAAAATAAAAATTCTAACACTTTCTACATTGGATGTTGAGGATTATTTATAAACCGGCTTTCCCAAGGAAGAACAAACATTCGCGAAGGCTCTCTTCAAATTAACAAACAAAAACACGGGTCTTTAGCAACTTTTAAGTTAAGAAATTGAAAATGGTCTTTGTTTAATGTGACAAGGTTTGTGAATATCAAATCTTTAACGTCTATTACTCCAAAAGCACATATCTCTAAGAAAGTATCTTTAAATATTGGACAAGACAATTAGTGGTGAGTTTAAAAAACCTAACGAAACTCATTGACAGGAGTAATTGACCCTGCCTTCCGAGCCCGGTGCCAAGCTACTTTCTATGATATACCGAAGTTCGAGGCTCTGAATTTCCTTGCGAACGGCAAGCGAGTAACACCAAACGCGTGTTGCTACGAAGGAGGTTGCGAAGAATACGGGAACCTATGTAAAGTATGTTCTATTGTATCACTTTTGATGTTAACACATGTTTAAATGTTTTTGTACAAATAACGTATTGAATTTGTTATAAGATCTATGTGACTATGTGGCTTTAATCCAAATACAATCTTTGAACACCTTTTGGTTCATCAGTCAAACAATAGTTTAATCATTTCTCGCATACCAACTTTTTCGAATTAGTTAAATGATTCTAGGTGACCAGAACTATTTCAATCCAATACAATTGTACCACGTGGTCCATGAATACCTTTGTTCCATTTGCCAAACACTTATTAAAAACTGTGTGCACAATGACCCTATCGAATCGGTTTAGAGTTCTGGGTGACTTGAAGACAACGCGACTAGATGTCTAAGGTCAAATACAATGATACAAGAAAGTACATCTTTAAGTAATTTTGGTCCGTTGACCGAACACTTATTTAAATATCTATGTACACAAACTTTATCGAATTCAATAAACGTTCTAGGTGACTTGATGCCTTCAAGTCGAATACAACTTATGCTCAACATCACTAGGCATTTTGGACTATTTTTGGTACGTTTGCTGCCATCCTGAGGGGTACAACCAGATTGAGTCATTTATACATTTTCCTATCTCCTTTATGAACACACAAAAAAAACCTGATATCGACTCACTAAAACTGTTTTATGAATCATTGTTAAATGAATAGACGAATCGTTCGTTTCTACATGACCGACATATCACTTCAATGCTTCATTATTTCAAATAACGTGCCCAAAGCTTCGTGTAATGTACTTTCAAAACACATTAGTACCTCTGTGTTTTACAAAGCTTAGTTGTTGCTGTTTGAAAAAACAAATATTGTTTTATATTATTATTACAGACTGAGCAGTTTCGATCGTTCATTCAAAACCACTTCAAGTACACATGTCCGTCTGGTCAGAGTGTTGGTTTCACGAGTTGGTGCATCGGTCACATAATAAAGAAATGTACAGGTACATGTATTTATTAATATATTTCGTGTGTTTCTGCATTTCCACCCCTTTTACCAATGTTATCTGTTGGTTTTATTACGAAGAAAGGAAAGAGTGGACACCAACATTAATTGTGAAGATAGAGAATGTGTAACACAGCAGCAGCTTGGGTGTGGTATGCCTCTTTCCTTCTTTGTAAGGGGTTTATTAAGTCATTGTGACTTCCGCGAATCTTTCATTTTAACGAGAACAACACCCAAGTCTGAATCTAAGAAAAAATAGAAATGGCATATTTCCCACTCCATCAGAGAACAGTCTCTTATTTATTTTAATATTTAAACATGTAACATTTACAAGGTTTGAAAACGCATAAAACTACCTGTACATTTAATATATACTACAGTTGTATCACTGTATCTAAATACAATACGTAGGTAAATCAGTCCCAATAAATTTATTCTGAAATTATATCCAATTGGTTGTACGCTACAATAAGTAAAGAACACGACGTTTCAAAAATAAAACTTTGATTTATCTAGGAAATAAAGTTAACTAACTATTTCTTACCTTAAGTCAAGAAAAAGAAGAAACGATGCATTTCCCACAGTATCAGAGAACAGTCTGACGAGTGGGCGCTCTGCATGGCCTTTTTATCAACACACTCTCCCATAGAAAGTTCTTCCAAATATGGACATGTGCACTGAGTGTTTGTGATTTGATACCAGCAGCGCTAATTGAAATAATTGTTTATATCTTATTTAAACCCCGCATCCGACGTTGCGGTTCACTGATGTATTTACAGGCAGCCAGGCAGAGAATTAGACAGACAGACAGACAGACAGACAGACAGACAGACAGACAGACAGACAGACAGACAGACAGACAGACAGACAGACAGACAGACAGACAGACAGACAGACAGACAGACAGACAGACAGACAGACAGACAGACAGACAGACAGACAGACAGACAGACAGACAGACAGACAGACAGACAGACAGACAGACAGACAGACAGATAGACAGACAGACAGACAGACAGACAGACAGACAGACAGACGACAGACAGACAGACATACAGATAGATAGACAGACAGACAGACAGACAGACAGACAGACAGACAGACAGACAGACAGACAGACAGACAGACAGACAGACAGACAGACAGACAGACAGACAGACAGACAGACAGACAGACAGACAGACACAGACAGACAGACAGACACAGACAGACACAGACAGACAGACAGACAGACAGACAGACAGACAGACAGACAGACAGACAGACAGACAGACAGACAGACAGACAGACAGACAGACAGACAGACAGACAGACAGACAGACAGACAGGACAGACAGACAGACAGACAGACAGACAGACAGACAGACAGACAGACAGACAGACAGACAGACACACACACACACAGACAGACAGACAGACAGACAGACAGACAGACAGACAGACAGACAGACAGACAGACAGACAGACAGACAGACAGACAGACAGACAGACAGACACACACACAGACAGACACACACACAGACAGACACACACACAGACAGACACACACACAGCCACACACACACACAGACACACAGACACAGACACACAGGCAGACACTCAGTCAGACAGGCAGACACACAGGCAGACACTCAGTCAGACAGGCAGACACTCAGTCAGACACTCAGTCAGACACTCAGGCAGGCAGGCAGGCAGGCACACACACACACACACACACACACAGGCAGGCAGGCAGGCAGGCAGGCAGGCAGGCAGGCAGGCAGGCAGGCAGGCAGGCAGGCAGGCAGGCAGGGGGGCAGGGCAGGCAGGCAGGCAGGCAGGCAGGCAGGCAGGCAGGCAGGCAGGCAGGCAGGCAGGCAGGCAGGCGCAGGCAGGCAGGCAGGCAGGCAGGCAGGCAGGCAGGCAGGCAGGCAGGCAGGCAGGCAGGCAGGCAGGCAGGCAGGCAGGCAGGCAGGCAGGCAGGCAGGCAGGCAGGCAGGCAGGCAGGCGGGCAGGCGGGCAGGCAGGCAGGCAGGCAGGCAGGCAGGCAGGCAGGCAGGCAGGCAGGCAGGCAGGCACACACACACACACACACACACACACACACACACACAGACACAGACACACACACACACACACACACCCCCCCCCACACACACACACACACACACCTACTTGTAAGCGCCGCCAAGTGAGGACTCACGTTTTCACACCGCCAACTGAGGACATCTTTATTAATAGGTTTTTATTTTTCATATTAACACAAAAGCATCATATATGCATGCTTAATTCGAATATGTATTTTGTTTTTGAAAAAAATAGCCCGATCATTTTTCTCAAAACACCTCCAACTGAGGACTTTTACACACTGGCAGTTAGGACCGCCTAACGAGGACTATATGTCTTTTCACATCCAACTGAGGACTTTGTAATTACCATATACAAATGACAACAGATATTAAGTTTAAACATCAATGCAATAATACCTACACACTTTCAATTACCACGGTCGATTTCTCGCCGGGTTTAAACTCACTCTCAACAATTTTAAGTTTCTTCACGGTATCCTGTGTAATCTACCAGTGTCATGTTTGGAAAATGTGTGATGGCCAACGGTACTCACCTATAAAATAAGTAAAAGGAAGTGTTCACTATTAGAAACCAAATCCTGTCTGAGTTTAATAAAAAATGATATCCAAAGCGACCGATCGTCCGATACTCGGCTTATATATGATGGCTAGTTTATTCGATTGATGCTTTGAAGAAAGTATTTTCATATCTATTTCTGATGTATTCTCTGTAGGAGAAAATAGCTTTCTCCTACATTGTTTCCATATTACAATTGGTTCGTTTCTTCACCAGGTAAAACTATTTTGAAAATGAAATTGATGAAAGATTTGCATTACCCATAATCTTGCGGAAACATGCAACATTCTCCCTATTGTCACCTCACCTTGATGAGTTGATACAAATCATGTCTCAGACACAGTAGGATGAAGAAAAAAAAGCAGAAACAAATTATCTGAAATAAAAAACTTAAAAATTGTCTTAAACAGTAAACTCTTATCTTTATTAACAGTATTATTGATGAGAATAAGAAAAGAAGAAAGAGATTTTTTGGGGAATATGTCCCTCACCACCTTTCAACCTCTATAAAAAAGGTTTTAGTCGATAGATCTTCTTCAAACTTGGCATACCACCTATAGCAACCAAAAATTCGCTTAAGGGTTAATGACATCAGACGTCACATGACGTCAAAGTTCAGGGACATATTCCCCATCATTTATTAACACCTTAAGCGAATACTCGACGATTTTGGTGATGTCTAATAGTCGATTTTAAGTACCCCTAGTATGGGTTTTAACCCCAGCATAATAAAAAAATTGGCAGGAAAAGAATAAAAATTACGATTTTAATACCCACATACATATACTATATAACTCCACTTTCAGCCCTCAACTTGGGCTTAACTATCAGACTTCACTAAAGTTAATCGTAGAAAATCAGGTTTGGTCTTAAAACTTGCCTAGTTGGGCCAGAACGCATTGTAGGCGTTTTTTAAGCGTTTGGGCCAGGTTAAGCGACCGATTTCTAAATTAAATTTAAAATAAAAAATGTGAATATGTTCCTGAGGTGACTTTCCTTTTTAAACCCTTCTAAAATCATATTTTCTTCGGGTTTTCGTAATTTTAAGATAAACACATGTAAATGTTACAAAATAAAGCGAACTACATGAAAAAAGCAGCTTGAGTAAAAAAGTTATTCAATTTTTTTCAACCAAATTCGCGCTAAACGGCCAATTTCTTCCTATTTTCAAACGCTCATAAAAGCAAATTTGATGCAAAATTTCATATTATTTTTTCAGATTCAAACAGACCATTTCATAATCTCAAAATACAATATGTTTGAAACATTCCCATCGGAACATTTAAAACATTGCGAGGGCATATACCAACGCCTCCTCACAAAACCTAAACTTTCCAAATTTACCAAAATTCTAAAGCAAAAAATTCATAAAAATCTGAACAACCTTTTAAAAATATGAGACTACTTCCACATTATACCTATGCATCCTGGCTATGAGGAAATGTTTACATTCAGACCATTCGTCTGTCCGCCTGTCCGTGAAAATTATTTATTCAACGCAAAATCGACAAAAGTCACCATTCTCCCGCACATTTTTTCCGTTTTCCCCCCATTTTCAAAATCTTATCATACCAAAAGTACTCATCAGAATTACTTCAAAATCCCTTAAACACTTTGCAAAATTGTCTGAATTTACCACAAGTTATTTTCATTTCCGTGTCATACCTCTATCTTATGCAATTTCGTCCGTCCGTACGCACTATCACAAACAACTCAAACACGCCAAATAAACCAAGTCCAAATGCCAATAATGTCGAATAATTTAATTGCACATTTTTCAAACGCCCGTAAATCTTTTAATAGAGTAAACTTTTCTATATTGTTTTCAGAATCATAAAGCCCATATTAGGCACTTCAAAATCGGTATATTTGAAATCTTCCCATCCAACTTCTTAACCCATTGTGAGTCCATTTTCAACCCCTCGTTTTCTCTTAACCCCCCCATACCACTTTTTCGTACGAAAAATCGGAATAAAACATTTGATTTTATCATTACAACCCCCGTTTCAGTCTTAAAATGTAGTCCATATATCAGAGAATCCACAACTATATCTTTTATACATCTTAGTATGTCTGTCTGACTTTAAAAACATTCCCAAAAAAGGAAAAATCACAGAATTTCGGAATAACGAAAAAACGTTCCCGCCAAAAATACCTCATCTTCAAAAGAGATAATACTCAGTAAAATAATAGATCTCAGCTTGAAATAACTTTTCAACGTTAGAACAACATCTAGATGATTGTGAAAAAGTATTTTAAACATAAGCGTTAGTCGTTATCGTATGTCCGTTCACCCGTCCGTACGACCACCCAAATTCGTAATTTCAATTTCGCCCCAACCTCCTTACGGACATTCGCTTGTAGGGACAAACGAACAAACATTTATCTATGTATTTTATACTATAGTGCTGTCCGGGAGTTACCATAACATAATATATAAACGTTTTAGGAAAACATGCCTCATGAAGGCCTGCAACGCCTGTCAAACACACGTCAAAAACACACACTTTCCCGCCATTTTGGGCATTAATGGCCAACATACTAGGGTCACGAATAACGCCTAATACACCGCACAGACGGACGCACGCTTATGAAAATACGTTTTTATTATTGGTCTTGAGTTGGGCTATTATATTAACAACGTTTCAAGTCTACATCTTACCTACTTTTCCCACAATACTTTCCCAAAATTGGTATTTTTTAACCTATCATGCGGTATCCGGCCACGTACAGACTTTTACACACTGGCACTTAGGACCGCCTAATGAGGACTATCTGTCTTTTCACATCCAACTGAGGACTTTGTAATTACTATATACAAATGACAACACATTTTGAGTTTAAACATCAATGCGAGAATACCCACACACTAACAATTACCACGGTCGATTTCTCCCCGGGTTTAAACTCAGTCTCAACAATGTTCAGTTTCTTCACGGCATCCTGTGTAATCTACCAGTGTCATGTTTGGAAAATGTTTAATGGCCAACGATACTAACCTATAAAATATGTAAAAGGAAGTGTTCACTATTTGAAACCAAATCCTGTTTGAGTTTAAAAAGATAATGTCCAAAGCGACCGATCGTCCGATACTCGGCTAATAAGTAATGACTTTTTGTTTTCGATTGACCCTTCGCAGTAAGTATTTCTATACCTATTTCTGATGCATTCTCTGAAGGAGCAAATAGCTTTTGTCTACATTATTTCCATATTACACTTGGTTCGTTTCTTCACCAGGTAAAATGATCTTGAAAATGAAATTGGTAAAAGATTTGCATTACCCATAATTTTACGGAAACATGCAACATTCTCCCTATTGTCACCTCACCTTGATGAGTTGATATATGTCTCAAGTACACGTAAGGACAGACACAGTAGGATGAAGAAAAAAAGCAGAAAGAAATTATCTGAAATAAAAGACTTAAAAATTGTCTTAAACAGTAAATTCTTATCTTTATTAATAGTACTATTGATGAGAATAAGAAAAGAAGAAAGAGATTTTTTGGGGAATATGTCCCTCACCACCTTTCAACATCTATAAAAAGAGTTTTAGTCGATAGATCTTCTTCAAACTTGGTATACATCTAAGTCTCCACCTTTCCTACCTATAGCAATCAAAAATTCGCTTAAGGGTTAATGACGTCAGACGTCACATGACGTCAAAGTTCAGGGACATATTTTCCATCATTTATTAACCCCTTAAGCGAATACTCGACGATTTTGGTGATGTCTAATAGTCGATTTTAAGTACCCCTAGTATGGGTTTTAACCCCAGCATAATAAAAGAATTGGCAGGAAAAGAATAAAAATTACGATTTTGATACCCAAATACATATACTATATAACTCCACTTTCAGCCCTCAACTTGGGCTTAACTATCAGACTTCACTAACGTTAATCGTAGAAAATCAGTTTTGCTCTTAAAACTTGCCTAGTTGGGCCAGAAACGAATTGTAGGCGTTTTTTAAGCGTTTGGGCCAGGTTAAGCGACCGATTTCTAAATTAAATTTAAAATAAAAAATATGAATATGTTCCTGAGGTGACTTTCCTTTTTAAACCCTTCTAAAATCATATTTTCTTCGGGTTTTCGTAATTTTAAGATAAACACATGTAAATGCTACAAAATAAAAGCAAACTACATGAAAAAAGCAGCTTTAGTAAATAAGTTATTCAAATTTTCAAAATTGGTCATTTTTAACCTATCAGCGCTATCCGACCACGTACGGACGCCTGAGCGGACAGACGAACGATTGAAAAACTACAATCTTTGCATATAATCATTCACAAAGGGCCATACCATAATTCTATTAATCAATTGTAGGAAAACAAGCCCATTATTTTGCTACACATTCTATCAAATTTAACATAAAAAATCCTGTATTTCTGGCAAAGGGATACACGCAAAATCGCTTCTATTGCTCAATTCATACAGACGGACAAACATATCGCAATTATTTTAACATATTCTCATAGTTATTATATCACGCTTACAAGAAGTAAATGTTTCTAGTCAATATCTTTTTCTACTTTTCTCACAATCGTTTCCAAAACTTCGTCAATTTCACAAATACAACCACACAACTCCTCGCATGGACACCCGTATGGACAGACGAACACTCTCAAAACTCTTGTTCTTACATACTCTTGTCGGGTAAGGCATAAACTAAAATAATATATAAACGTTGTAACAAAACAAGCTCTATATAGCCCAGGAGAGCGTCTCAAAGTTCTACGGAAAATTACTCATTTTTCAACATTCTGACCTGTCTGGTATAATGCTCAATACACACAGACGGAGAAGCACATCTTCACCATAATCCATTCACATTTAAACAATGTTTTAACCAAACGATATAAAAAGGTTTTAGTTAAAGTTATTTCTACTTTCCTTACAATAAACGTCTCAAACTTTGTCAAAATCACAAAAACAAGCCATTGCTCACAAACCCAGGATCCAACCACCGGCTCAATAGGCTTTAATTGTACCCATGTCATGTACCTACAACAAACATCAGGATTAGACACCAGTCTCATCAGATGCACTTTCTGCTGTCTCCTCAAATTCAACCAACGTCTATTTTCCGTCAATTTCAGACCCAGGTTTGAACCCCCAATGGCGCTTAGTCAATGCTCGTATCAAAAAAGTATTTACATGTACATGTACACAAAACCCAAGTCTAGAAAAAAAGTAGTGTTCGTAAGTAGCAGCTGACGATAATTCACCGCTGAATATTGCTAAAAATTCTCATTTTTAACCTCTTTTTATAACGGTCTTGGGTCCGAAACCTAGCCATTGCTCAGCGACTGAGGATCCGATTTTCACTATTTGGGATAGACTTATTCGTAGGACATGTACCTAAAAGATATACCAACATCACATATCTATCTCATCCAATGCGGGCTTAAACGCCTCTAAACCGTATCCAAGTGCTCTAAGAATCCAACATTCAACACTCATAAAAACAGTTTTCCGACCCAAGTTCGAAACCGTGCTGACCCCTAGCCAATGCTCGTATCGGAACAAATGTTATCTTATTTTTGTCATGGCGTCTTCAGGTATAATAATATATAAGTTTGATGTAAAGGAATAATGTACTTCTCGAGAAAATTGCCACCAAAGATATCCTTATACTCGCATACGGAAGGATTCCCACTCTAAAAGTTAAGTCCAAGGATAGCCATTGCTCCAATTTTGAGGCCCTGTTGCCTGGTCTATCAGGCTTCGAACCTCGCCAAAAGCTCTTGTCACTACCTTGCCATGCCATCTCCATAAAAAGTCGAAAAATGGATAGTTTTAGTGATCGTACGGCTCACATTATCTTCAAACTGGAAGCTCCAAATTACAAGAAATGAAATACTTCTCTAACCTAAAGGTTCCATAAATTGACCAAGGTTCGAACACACGCCAGCCTCTAGCAAATGCTCGCATCCGGCATCGGATGGTCTCGTTTTATAGATATGTTCTTCAGCTAAAGGAATACATTAGTTTTAGACAATAAATCGTTGTAGATAATGGAGAAATTCGCCAAAAACGGATCCTACAAATAATGCCAATGTAATCGTACGACAACGTCTATACGTTCTGTTCCGCTTTGTCGGTGCGTGTTTTAGACATGACCGCTGAAACTTGTAAAGTTAATCCGCTTATCCTTTAAATCAAGGACTCATGCAGGATATGTTTCACACTGCGAGCCCATATTGTAATTTCTTTTCTTTTTTACATTCATTGTACCTTGCAATCTAGTCCAAACTACTTACACGATGGGGTTTGCGATAATAACTTTTTTTGCCCTGCATTCGGATGAACCTATTAACGGATGCTTGTAATGTTTACTAGATTTTTTCGGGAACTAAGTCCCTGTGAAATTTCGAAACCCTATAAGAAATGTAATACATAACATATCTAAATGATATATTGTGTGAGGTGGGATCTATCAATTTACCATAAAGCACGAAAACGCAGTTTATGGTTAATAAGGTAATAAGGTCGGGTGTAAGACCCTGAATGTTTCACGGACAAATTCTCAGTTAATTCTCCGTAGATATTTACGCCCCTCTGATTTTCTTCCTTTTTTTTTTGGAATGGCTAATCTTTGGCTTTGTCATGCCTAAGGTATGATCTATAACCTCAGCCTTGCATGTTAACAAAACAGGGGGAAAAGTAACTATGGTGGGTACCTAACCGTGGTACCTAGTTACACAATTACCCCTTTCTGTGACCTCAATTTGGGCTTAAGTGCCAAGCTCTTCGAAATTAATACATAGACACTCGTTTTCGGCCTTAAAAGCTGTTCAGCAAGGATTTGAACATATGAAGGATAGTTTGTAATCATTTGAATAAAGAAATTGTCTTCAGAAACCATTTTCTATATCCGATGTAACATGTTAATTACGTTTGCGTTCTAGGACGATTCTCATATACTTTACAACTTCAGATGAGGACCGGTCTAAGAATAAATGTTCCTAAACTTTCTCATGACTCATCATTCGTCTACAAATTCAATATCATTAAATGAATAAAAAGAAAGCGAATGAAAATGTGTATCTAAGTTAAGACAAAATAACCAAAAGAAAAAGAAAATAGGATTGGCCAAGTCTCGATCTCACGCGGAAAGCATATAGTATTGATACTAACTAAAAGTGACAGCCACCATGCTGTCAAAGCCACGATTTCGTCTACAATTCCGAACAAAAAATGAGTTTATATTTAAATACAATATAGGGTCTGACTGCTTAGAGTACGTTTTGCATCACTGTTTTCGTTAGTCGAACTACTTTCCGTGAGCTGAGATTTCATTGGAAAAACCCGATGTATTCAGATTGCCATTTGCGATTATGAGGTCAAAATGTTTTGGTTATTGTTCGTAACAAAAGGCGAATTGGTATTAAATAAAGCACAAAATACACTTTTACATTAATTCTGCTGTTAAATTTCATTTCTGTCATTTTTTCTTTCCAAAAATCTTCATCTTCCATTGTGAATATTGGGGGGGGGGTCAAAGTATTGGCCCCCCGGTCTGGATATTGGGGGGGCCGGCCCCCCCCCCTGCCCCCCCGGCTCCTACGCCTATGTTACAACATTTTTAAGTGTCCGATTTTAGAATATATACATGTATATATGAGTATAATTTTCATGTCTGTTACCTATCTCATGTGTTTGCTCGTATGTGTAATAAAAAACAGTCTCAAACATTGAGTGCGGTTTCTTTCATAAGTTTTGCCTATGTTTGAATAGCCGTAAAATTAAAAGTAATTCAATCTTTACTACTATATTCTATAGATTTTGATAGCTCATTTTAAGGGTTTGAATTACACCATGTTTAAAATATTCCCATCGAAAGCCTAAACCCATTGCGTTTCGAACTTCTAACCCCTCATCTGGGCTTGAAATACGCGAAAATGCCGGTAATCAGTACGTAAAATATAAACGAAATAGTTATTTCTTTTCCATTTAACCCTTGTTTTGGTCTAGTAAGTAAACCCGGATACTTTAATGTCTGTCTGTCTGTCTGTCTGTCTGTCTGTCTGTCTGTCTGTCTGTCTGTCTGTCTGTCTGTCTGTCTGTCTGTCTGTCTGTCTGTCTGTCTGTCTGTCTGTCTGTCTGTCTGTCTGTCTGTCTGTCTGTCTGTCTGTCTGTCTGTCTGTCTGTCTGTCTGTCTGTCTGTCTGTCTGTCTGTCTGTCTGTCTGTCTGTCTGTCTGTCTGTCTGTCTGTCTGTCTGTCTGTCTGTCTGTCTGTCTGTCTGTCTGTCTGTCTGTCTGTCTGTCTGTCTGTCTGTCTGTCTGTCTGTCTGTCTGTCTGTCTGTCTGACCGTTCGTCTGTCCGTCCGTTACGTATGAGAAAAGATTTTGCATTTCTAAATTTATTGTGAAAAAAGAGGCCTCTGAAAGTCAGAAAGTAAATCTCAATTATTTCCTTTTTAAAGTACTTCTCTTACACACTGAGCATTTTCACAGCCAAATGAAGACTTTTAGATTGTTCAATACCATTTGAGGACTGTTACACACTGACAATATTCACAGCCATTTGAGGAGAATTTCGATTTTTCCACATCTAATTCGAAGACTCCCACACTGGCAATTACTCCAGTCAACTTGTTTAAGCAATGCTTTGCACCGATTTCAACCAATAAAGAAGCGAACCCGGTTGGAATTCATTACAAGGGTCGTGCACAGGAATAAACATGAACAAACAACTCACAGATGTAAAAATAAAACTGATTTTTATTATTTCATCAAATTTCATAAAGATGAGAACACATAATAATGAAAGTTGAAAAACTTTCCTTTTGCTAACAGTCATTATAACAAAATAACAATTTAATAATTTGAAACAAGAATTCCCATTTAAACTGAAAATTAAAACAAAAGAGGGTCTCAAGTTTGAACACCAATTTAGCTAAATTCTTTAGATGATTAATGAATCCACTGCAACATGTTTTACTTATTTCTCACTCATAAATACGTCTCACAATGGATACAGCATTTGTTGGCTTGGAAGAATAAATAAAGATATACTTTTTGTCAAAATGTTTCGAAAAATCAAAGGAGCATGATCATTTCTTCAAAAATGGTTATATTGATTATTTTTATATGATAAATGTGTATTTGTTAGGTGAGATATTCGTCCGTCTGTCTGTTTGTTTGTCTGTCTTTTCTGTGTTCTCCTTTTAGCTCTAATTGTATGCCTCTCTGTCTGTCCCCTTCCCCGCCCTCTTGCTCTCTTTAAAATTTAATAATTATTTCATGGATTAGCACCATTTGTTGAATATGTCCCTCACCATTTTCTAACCTATATAAATTTTAATTACTCTCCAGATCTTACTGAAACTTGGCAGGTATCTAACTTCTTAGCTCACGATTGAAATCGGACATTCAGCTAAAGGTTTATGACGTCCGACGTCAGGTGACGTCAACGTTGAGGGACATAATCAATTTCGTTTATTACCCTCCCGCGAATTTGTGATATTCTTTTTTCTATATGTAAGGGTCACTTTTTTATACCATTACTATAGACCACAGCCTAGTAAGGATATAAAATATATTCTGCTAAATACATTAAGTTAAGTGAATAAACCTCATGAATATTGATTATATAGGCAGAAAACTGATCCTCCTGTATCCTTCTCCAAGTACGTACCAACTCTGAAATTGTTTCCTTATCTGTTTTAGTATGAGACCTTCTTTAGATCGATGTATGAACCAGATGCATTGATCTTAATTAATGCAGTTTTCGATAACATGTAGGTATGTGTACCTGCTCAAAGCTCAGTGTGTCATCTATACCTTGAACAGAGTGTGAAAAATGTATAACTATCCACAGCACAGGCCTTTTTCCTAATTCTATTCATGAGCATGTTTCTACATTGAAGCTTTGACTAGAATACATGTGTCAGAATAAAAACGAATAATCATCAATTTCTCTTTTTGTTCACAAAGTTTTGAGGAACCCACAAAGTATATATTCAGTTTTCAGAAATGATTTATCAAGCATTTTATTAGCTAATTCCTTGTTTTTATTTTTCATCTTCTATTAACACCAACATCCTTTTTTACAAGTATAATTAAAAAGCCTAGAGAAACAGACATTATTTGGAATCAATATTTTGATTAAAAAAATGATAAGAATATGAGTGAAGCCCCACTCTTGAAATGAGCAAAATGATGTTATATATAACACTTGATGCTGAAATCCTGGCAAAATATCTGTATCATCAGCTGCTACTTAAAAAGTTTCAAGGTGATGCTAACTCCAGCTTATGTTGTCCATAGGGTAAAAAAGTCATTTCAGTGACATAAACAACACAAGAGGGACATATCAACAACTTGAGGGGCATAACAAATAATGTTAATCCTATTAGTAAATGAATTAATCCTTTGTAAACAAATGTTCATTTACATTATGGCTTTTTTGGAATTAATCAATACTAGTCAAGAGTGTTAAAGTGTCTTGCCAAAGTACACTCTTATGAATACAGAGGCTCCAGTCCTACTGCCTATATTGCAATTCAACTTCTGCTAACTTCAAAAGCTTTATTTAAAACCCTAGTGCTATATGTTCAAGATTTGAATAAACTGTTATCTTTCAAAATGAACAAACACTAAGATATCAAAGTAAAGATATCAACACAAATGAAAGTCCAGTAAAAGAAAGCATTTCTTCTTTTGCCAAGGTTTGAACTTGGATCTCTCTCTGCACGCAGAGAGCGTTCTTTTATTGAACTACAAAAGTAAAGAGCAATCTATTGTAACTGGTCTATAATATATGTTAATGGCTTTAATATATATAAAAACATAACTTTAAGTAAACTTGTTAGATATGGCTGGCAGACATACCTCAACCAAGGACATTCTTAAAGCTCACCTTGAGCACTTATGCTACAGAGAGCCAAAAGTCATGCTATTATTTTTTTTTTGAAAAACAAAAAGCATGCAACTGAGAAGTCTTACACAATGAAAGTCCAGTAAAAGAAAGCATTTCTTCTTTTGCCAAGGTTTGAACTTGGATCTCTCTCTGCATGCAGAGAGCGTTCTTTTATTGAACTACAAAAGTAAAGAGCAATCTATTGTAACTGGTCTATAATATATGTTAATGGCTTTAATATATATAAAAACATAACTTTAAGTTAACTTGTTAGATATGGCTGGCAGACATACCTCAACCAAGGACATTCTTAAAGCTCACCTTGAGCACTTATGCTACAGAGAGCCAAAAGTCATGCTATTATTTTTTTTTTGAAAAACAAAAAGCATGCAACTGAGAAGTCTTACACAATGAAAGTCCAGTAAAAGAAAGCATTTCTTCTTTTGCCAAGGTTTGAACTTGGATCTCTCTCTGCATGCAGAGAGCGTTCTCTTATTGAACTACAAAAGTAAAGAGCAATCTATTGTAACTGGTCTATAATATATTTTAATTGCTTTAATATATATAAAAACATAACTTTAAGTTAACTTGTTAGATATGGCTGGCAGACATACCTCAACCAAGGACATTCTTAAAGCTCACCTTGAGCACTTATGCTACAGAGAGCCAAAAGTCATGCTATTATTTTTTTTTTTGAAAAACAAAAAGCATGCAACTGAGAAGTCTTACACAATGACAATTAACACGGGCATATGAGGACTAAAAATGTTCAACTCAAACTGAGAATTATCGTGCAGTCAAATTAGGACACAAGATGTTCCTGAGAACGTCTCAACATTATAATTTCAAAAGCTCAATGCATAACTATATATTATTATAAGTCCTTCACTTCTTATTCATTTTAAATCAATTGTGACAAAAGCTAGAAACTCATTAAATTCACTCTCAATGCCTGCTTCCTGGATATTCAACAATACTTACGCTGAAATTTAGGCTAGTCCTGACATTTTCACCATGGAGCGGGAATCAAACACAACCTTTGGAAGTTGGTTCCAGAAGCTGATGCCCTACTTCTGCACACCATGGCCCAGTACCCTTAGTCCATCGCAAGTGTGAAGCACTTACTGTGGTCTCGCATCAAACCCTCAATGTTAACACACAGAAAATTACCACAGTCAAATAAAGACTAAGATACATCACCTCAAAAATGAGAATGTTTAAACACTGAAAATTATCACAAATAAATGAGGACATAATTCCAATTTTTACATCATTGAGAGGACCCCTAAATGCTGGGAATTACTACCTGAAACTGCAGCAAGTCACTTTCTTTTAAAGGTGTTTTAGCCACTTTCAACATTTATCAACCAAAGTGTTTCCTAGGAGATTGTTTTAATCAGCTTTCCAAAGATAGGTTGGTGTAACATAATGATAAAAAAGGAACTTTTGGATTGAAAATGTGGCTTTTGGTTCCACATAGATAGTTCTTCAATTTATATCTATAGTCAAAATGAATTTATATATAAACACTTTGTAGCAATATATATATATATATTGGAAAGCAATTATACAATACATACATGGATATCCGTTTTAAGTTCCTGTGTGTGTTTCAACAATAATTAAAGTGAATCACTGATAAACTGATCTAGGTTAAGAGGGAAATAAAACGCTCGCAACCATATTCAACTCGTCTTTTATTTAATACCGAAAATGTGAACTTAAAAGAATGTGAGCAAATCTGTGAAGCACTTACAGTTTTTTTTCTTCTGTAAATAATAAATTGGTATACTAATATTATATAATGAGGGAAGAATATTATTGATTAAGACTTATCATCTAACAATAGTTCGAACTACCTAGTGTTTGGTCTATATAATCAAAAGCCCATTGCAACATTTCAATCACCTGCTTGTAGTGGAAGAGAGTGATTAATTTTATTAGATATTGGTTAAATTAGAAATCAAATGGAGGCGCAGTTAATACCATTATATTCACTCAAGAAAGATTTGAGTATATATGCTGTTTCAACACGTTTTTATTATGCAAGAGTATAGCATCAATAGAATAAAACAGCATGGAATAAGAAGCTAGAATGAGAGGGGCCCAAATAGAAAAAGAGGGATCACCAGAATGGGGGGGGGGGTTATTAAAAAGAGATAGAGAAAGGCTGTGATACATACCGTGAAAGACAGAGACAAATGGTGAGACAAACAGACAGATGTATAACAGTTACTAAGTTTGGAAGAATATATTGAAAAAAAACTGGTTAGGAAATACCAGGAGTATTTTTTTTTTCAAATGTCTTTTTATAAGTGCACTTAGCCAACCGATGTTCATACATGTGTGTTTCAACAAACATAGGAGTTAATCACTGATAAACAGATTAAAAAAAAACTAATTAACTTTTAAGGCATTCTTTTCATTGGTATTCATAATATTAAGGCAAAAAAAAAGAAAAATAAAGAGATTTGGTTGCTTGATCATTGATGGTTTTCGAACAATGACTGAACATGAAATGTGTGATAACTGCATGTACAGTGACTTGACACCTCTTCAGGCATTTGCTTCGCAAATTTTACTTGTTTACAAGTGAAGGAGTAAATATTGCCACATGTCTTTCTGTTTAACACCGATAATGTATACATGTGCAAATGCAGAAGTGACTAGTCCATGTTGTGTAAGTCTAGTACATTTAAAAACAGTGTATGTCTCATTCTGAATGCAACAAACTCTTTCAAATTTTTCCTTTTAAACCCAGAACTCTCCCTTTACGATTTTTGCTCCTAACTCTAAAAAGAGGTTTTTGATGGAGTGCGCCTAACAGAGAAAACACACCTAACCCTTTCCCAAACAACAAATTTTCGACTGTCCCAAATTGAAAGAGTTTGCCGACGACATTTCAAAATGTGATAAATTGGATATAATAATCTTCTGATTGGACAAAAAACATTGTGGGAAAAGGAAAAATTGCTCGTCACGAGCAATTTCTCCTTTTCATACAGTGTTTTCTAAAGTCTTCTGCAAAAAAGTGGTCAAATGTCGTTATTGTTCGGGAAAGGGTTAAGAATTGTTTATGAAACGGATCCCAACATTGCAATGACCAACATGATAATGACTGAAATACTGTTAAAACGCATAAAACCTCATTACAATTACAAAATATTTGTTATGAGTTAGGCATACCAATAAGATTTGAATATTGTTTATGCAATTTAAAACTTTGACACCTGATTGAGAATGAGGTGATATCAAAATAAAGGTTTAAAAGAGTGATAATGTACTGGATCTTATTTTTGAAGTGTTTACTTACTGTGTTATTTCTCAGGTAGTCATGTTGTTGTCAAAGCTTTATATTTGCCTAGCCACTGAGTTATTCTGTTATAAACCATGAATTTAATTAAAACACTCATAGTCTCTTCCAGTACATATACATGTCCCTCTTTCCCAGAATTTCTCTTCTGTCTTGAGTACAATTTAATAAAAACAGGGAAATTCCTGAAATGAGTTTCCTTAGTGTCAGAAAAGTATGATTAACATTATCATATTTGCAATAGTATAATGTGTGGGAACCGTGGTCCAGTGGTAGGGCATCGCCTTCAAGGTTGAAGGGTCCCAGGTTCGAATCCTGGCTGGATCATTGGAATTTTCCTGGGCAAACAATCGTATCCCTGGTTGCTCTTCTCCACCCAGATGGGTACATGTGAGGGAATATACAAATATGCTGTGACTGCATTTGTGCCATATGTAAACAGTCAGTTTATCACAAAGTGATCGGGAGGGAATACTTAAAGTCACCTGAAATAATATGCCTCTTCATCAGAATCTACCTCTTCGGGTTTAGTAGCCGACTCAATAGTGAGTGTTAAACTACGGCGTGACGGTGTTGCCTAGCATAGATATGAGACTATTATGGTAGTATAAACCCTACAGCTACTTTTTTCTTATAAATGGAATTTGCTTTTGATTGAATAGGATTGGAGTGTGTCACTGTCTAAACAGCATTTCAGGATAAACAGATATCTGCCCCCTTTTCGGTATGTTTGCAACTAACAATAAACTACCAGTTTGACAAACTTGTAGTTTTGAAACAACTAACATTAATGATGAGGAAAAGAAATGATGTCAGGTAACCCTTACAGAAGAAAAGAGGAAAAGTCGACCAAGTGTAGAGCTCCAAACTGCAACTACCTCAACACTAGAATGGCCCTTAACAATCAAGTAGCTGGTGTTGCTATACACATTATGAACGTGATCTCTTGTTTTGGAATCATGGTCTCAACAGTTTGATAGGTGTTATAGGAAATGGTTAACCTGTCAAGTCGTCAAATGACCAACTCGTCAAAATTAATCTATATAACAATCCAAGCTTGGGCAACACATATTTCTTAATAAGTACTTGTTAATCCAGTGAAGGAAAAGGGTCGAGAATGAGCCATGTATATTTGTGAAACAAAGGAAGAACACAGAAATTCTTTGTTGAAATATTTGTTGACTGTTTCCATTCCTGACATGTTGATTTCCTTATGTGTGTAACACTTTTTCGGTGCTCCATTTTAACTTTCATCCAACAATTTTATGTCTTTGACAAGTTTTGTTTCAAGAAGCTATCTTTGATTTCAATAAATGGTATACTGCGAAAATGTGTGATAAACATCAATACGTCGCGAAAATACATGACAATATAAATAAACCCTTCAAATACTCGATATTAACAATACAAAAAAAATAGATACGCTTTCATAATAACTAAAGATGTAAAATGGAACCGCTACTTACATCATTATTTAAATATATCCAGTAAATCACTCGCATATTTAAGATGAAAATTCGAGTTAAATTTCACACCGCGCTCTTACACCTCCAATTGAAGACCCGGAGTGGGTAAGGTGAAAATGGCGAAATCATGTCGATTTATTTTTCACGACGCACTCGTCTCACACTCGCTAATAGAAACCGCCTACTGAAGACCACCTTATTTTATGAGTTTATTATATGTTTTAGCAAAAAATAAGGCATTTGAGACATATTTATTTTTTTGCCAACTGGGGACGTCCTCAGTTGGCGGTATAGTCCTCAGTTGTTGGTCTAATTACGGAAAAAAGTCCTCAGTTGGCGGTGCTTACACACTCACACCCACACACACACACACACACACACACACACACACACCCACCCACCCCCACCTACACACACCAGGTCTCAATATTTGTCCCACACATTACACACGGTGGTTAATCAAAACGGCTTCTATTCGTAGTATCTTGCATTGCATGCTTCTATATGTACAAGCAACAGTTTCTAAACGTTTGTAAACAAAGAACAACATGAAGATGGACCGGGAAAAAGAAAAATATAACGAAAAAGAGAAATGATTTATTAAAATGACGTGTATCACGGAACAATATAAACTATTTTGTATAACGTATGTATTTTGTCTTGTCTCATAACATTTTATTTAATCCACACTAAAGAAAACAAGTTGGCCGCATGCGAGTCCTCATTGTAAACACATCGATGAAAATATAGTCTTCTGTCTGATTTATAAGAGATTATGTTCTTTTCCGAAATATAATTCATCAGAAAAATAAAGATCCATGCATGCCACGTTTTATTGTCATATTTAATGTCTGTAATTAAAAGAAATATATAAAAATCCTCAATGGGGGTGGCAACGGAAAATATAAGAATAACATATAAATCTGTAATTAGTGGCACCGGCTAATGTACGAACAGATGGCATCGGTTTCTATATGAACCCTCATTCTCATTTTATTCTGTTTTACAGGTTGAAACGAAAAAGAAAATGGTCCATTCTTTGTTCATCAGAACAATAAAGAAATATATAAAATCCTCAACGGGGTTGGCTACAGATAATGTATGGATAGTCTATAAAGCATCAATTTTGGGCACCGGCTAATGTACGAACAGAAAGCACTGGCTTCTATATGAACCCTCATTATTTTGTTTTATACGTTAAAACGAAGACGGCCTCCTCTTTGGTTATATCAACAAAAGGAGAGACGAATAGATGCTGCCCATCCATGTTCATCCCCACGATAATTACTGTCCATTCAAGTCTTTTAACTCCTTCCCAAACGACCTTTGACCACTTTGTTGCAGACAACTTTAGAAAGAAATTGTGGGAAAAGGAGAAATTGCTCATAACAAGTAATTTTCCCTTTTCCCACAATGTTTTCTGCCCTATCAGAAGATTCTTTTTCAATTTCATCAAATTTTGAAACGTCGTCTGCAAATTGTTTCAATTTTGGACAGTTGAAAATTTGTTGTTTGGGAAAGGGTTAAAGCGGTCCTTCCACTGAAGTGTTCAATATTGTCTCGCCCAAGTTTGTTTCTACTTTCTATTCTTAATGTCTTTTCCAACGATGTCTCGCCCGAGTTCGTCATTGTCTTGTCCAAACAACGTTTTGTTCGAGTTTGCCATGACCACTTTCGTCTCGTCCAAATTTATGTTGATCATTCCAACAAATGATTTAAATCTGTTGACACGAAAGGCTAAGTGTTAGATTCTGAACGAACTTTTAACACGGAAAATTATTTAATGTCGTATGCATTGTGTTTCAAAAGCATACATGCTGTTATTGTACTTTGTCATTACATACAAGAAAAGGGGGTTCATATAGTGACGGACAAGACAAATCTGAGTGGCCTCTGTGGTGGAGGTATTAATTTCGCAGACTTTTAATAATGGTCCTTCATCGCTTTGGGCTTGATTCTCTTCCAAGGAAGGAAAACATAAAACACAATAGCCCTGACTATGTGTCTAATATTTCTTGATAAAACTATTTGTAATGATAATGCGAATGCAAATCATAGAGTCTTATAAAAAAAAACATCCCTACTTTCATGAGTTAAACTAATTTCCGGTTTGAACCGCACTGAATATAAAGGTGAGTTCTGATTGGTCAATCAAGTTGTAAATAAGACTGACCTATATTCGGGAACATAAAGCATATTGGATTGACCAATGAGAACTCACCTTCGTATTCAGTGCGGTTTTAACCGGAAATCAGACTACCAAACTGTTGTCAGCATCTCAGAATACTCGCTTTATCAAAGTTTTTGTCAAACCTAGGCAATTGATCGGCAAAACTAACTTCATCAAGTCATAGATTAAAACCCCACACACAATTCCATACCTTTTCAAGCAGGTTCAGCACAGGGATATGGGAGAAAATTCAATTTTAAATTTCGGAATCATGAGGAAGTGTCCTCCCTTCTCCATTCATAGATAGCCGTAAGACTACCATAACTTCGATCCCCTGTGCCGTGTTACATCTACAATGTATCTACTTTACACAGTTATTTACCTTTTCTCTGAACATTCGTCATCTTCTTCTTTGCCATATATATAATGGACAATTTGCCAGAATCCTCTAATTTAAACATGGAAGTATTAAGAAGGCATATAAATATGTTTAATCGAGGTGACATATTCATGAACATCATATGAGTCTACATAAAAGTGATATATTTCAACAAGAATCAAATGAATCCAAACCAGAATAGAGTGACCAGTCTTACCTATGCCCTCATTTATAAACATTTGTGTTACTGTACACTTCTTAATTTTCAGCATATATACAAGGCCCGATAGCCTAGTGGAAAGCACCGGGGCCCGTGACGTCACCGACCGAGGTTCGATTCCCGTCATGGGCTATCTTTTTTTTTTTTATCTTTTTCAACTATGTATCTGTGTTTTTCATTTCAATGCATTCTCAAACAGATTAATCAGAACAGTTTAAGTCTACTTCTTAATGTTCATCATATACACAAGACCCGATAGCCTAGTGGAAAGCGCCGGGGCCCGTGACGTCATCAACCGAGGTTATATTCCCGTTATGGGCTATCTTTTTTATCTTTTTCAAATATCCATCTGTGTTTTTCATTTCAATGCATTCTCAAACAGATTAATCAGAACACTTTAAGTCTACTTCTTAATGTTCGTCATATACAAAAGGCCCAATAGCCTAGTGGAAAGCACAGGGGCCCGTGACGTCACCGACCGAGGTTCGATTCCCGTCATGGGCTATCTTTTTTTATCTTTTTTCAAATATGTATCTGTGTTTTTCATTTCAATGCATTCTCAAACAGATTGATCAGAACAGTTTAAGTCTACTTCTTAATGTTCATCATATACACAAGGCCCGATAGCCTAGTGGAAAGCACAGGGGCCCGTGACGTCACGGACCGAGGTTATATTCCCGTCACGGACTATCCTTTATATCTTTTTCAAATATGTATCTGTGTTTTTCATTTCAATGCATTCTCAAACAGATTAATCAGAACACTTTAAGTCTACTTCTTAATGTTCATCATATACACAAGGCCCGATAGCCTAGTGGAAAGCACAGGGGCCCGTGACGTCACGGACCGAGGTTATATTCCCGTCACGGACTATCCTTTATATCTTTTTCAAATATGTATCTGTGTTTTTCATTCCAATGCATTCTCAAACAGATTAATCAGAACACTTTAAGTCTACTTCTTAATGTTCATCATATACACAAGACCCGATAGCCTAGTGGAAAGCGCCGGGCCCGTGACGTAACGGACCGAGGTTCAATTCCCGTCACGGACTATCCTTTATATCTTTTTCAAATCTCTATCTGTGTTTTTCATTTCTTTCTTTTTAACTAACACTGCTTAGCCGACCCACGATTTAATAAATCATGAGACGAACAACGTGTTCTAGTCAACTTCCAACTTGAACACGACAGTTCAAATGTATCTTTATTGTTGGAAGAGTCATGACGTCAGTCAAACGCTTCATATTCTTCTCCCTAATTTAAATTGTGCACGCACACCGCTTACACATCTCTTTTGCTGGTATATCTTTAGAAACACGAAACGAACGGAAGATGTTACCAAGCAGTTCTCATAATGGTTTCAGTTATTTGTCATGCTGAGTATCATATGATTGCAGGTACACATGCATTTATCCAAACATGATGCACAACCAGGAGGTATATTCATTTGACGTCAAACAAGATACGCTTTGACAAAAAGAGGCACTCCTACTCGTGACAGAGCATTGTCTCCCTGTATCAAAATGAACCACTCGGGTTTCTGCTACACTTGAACAAGACAGACTGTATGCAATCAAAACACAGGGTACGTCGTGAATTTGAGGATCCACGGAGAGCCGACTGCCCTGGTCAGCCTGCGTGCGGTTGTCTGCTGATTCCATCCGATCCCCTTCGTCGGATGGGTTATTTTGTATTTGTCGCCTTTCTCGATTTGTCTTTGACCGTAAAGCAACGTGGTAAAAGCAGAGAAAAGTTGCTGCAGCTAACGATGTTATAAAAGGAAAGGGAGAGAGAGAGACACTGTGCAAAGTTGGTTTGCTAGGGCCCTTTTCACGTTCCCCGTATATACAGTGTATGTGTTTATACCATTGCACTGTCACCGTAATAGGGATTTGAGGGTCTCATGTTTGTACAGGGTCTGCTTCACTTCTGCATTGAGTCCTCCATACATCACTGGGATAGTTTAGACACGTGTTTTTCGCCCTTATCCGCCTGGAAAGTCAGTAAAGGACATTCTGGTACATGCACACTGCATCCCAGGTGCTATTTCTTGATTGCTTATGCCTATAGTCTACTGCTTACACGTATATGCACCCATTCCCAACAAGTAAAAACGGTTGTGACATAAGAAAAATTGCCTCACTCGGCTGAGCGGTTCATTGTTTTACCACATTGTTTTCAACATGCAATTTGTAGGCGACGCTCCTAATCATAAACCCAACACCAAGGATAGTTCAACCATTTCTTTCCCGTATATGTATGTGTTGGTGAACGGTCCAACTTAAGAGCAACAGCAGGCGATATGTTAAAGGATAGCAAGAGAAATACAATGCATTCTCAAACAGATTAATCAGAACACTTTAAGTCTACTTCTATTATAGTACGACGGAACTAGACAAGATAAGAGTACATCTTTAGTCCGTAGACGAGGGCTAGATAAGAGTGTAGACTGGATTACCTGCCCTTTAACATTACATTGGTTACTAATTTATTATAGTACGACGGAACCAGACTAGGTAAGAATACAACTCTAGTCCGTAGACGAGGGCTAGATAAGAGTGTAGTCAGGATTACCTGCCCCTTAACCCTTTAAGGTATAGAGATAAGGCTTATCAGTGACACTATAGGTATAAACCATCCGATTATCGAAGACCATTAACGCATACATAATTAGTCACCCTGGGTACCTATTTGCACAGGATTATCTCCGATAATTGTTATTGATTGGGGTACTGTTAATCAAACCCAAATTAATGCATTTTACATTCATCTAATAGATTTTCTGATAACATTTTTCTCAAAGAATAAGAAGACGACGAGAACAAAATTTCCTTTAAGTTGATGTTTTTTTCTTTATTTAGTGATACATTCATATCAGGATTAAGTTGTAGAAAATTAAACAAACAATGAAAATGTATATTACGGTGTGAATTATACAAAATCAAAAGTAATAATATGACTTATGTGTTCTCCCTGAGAGATCCCTAATTTGTTTTTCTGTTTTGTCAGAGCGGAAGAAAGCCCTTTTGTCGATTTACTAGTGCCGAAAAAATTGTCCTGCAAACTGTTATTATGCTTAAAGTGGGGAAAAACCTGCCAAATAACAATAGTGTCAATTATATAAATTTCCGCACTATTCATCAAAAGCATGCCTTTACCAATCAACAAACATTTCGAAAACATAAATACATGTATCTACAGCATCCCTTAAACATAAAAAATGTTATATGCGCATTATAAACTTAATATACATTGTACATAAGTCACGGAATTAGTGGTGTTAATATTTCAACAAGGTAGAAAGATGTTATTCTTTGATTGACAGCGTTTTACCTATGATTTTTCAATTGCCATTTGTAGCAGTTGATCTCTTATCAAGGGGATTCATGGCCGATTGAAAAAGATGTTTATAATGCGCAAACATTCTCTATAGTTTCTAATTTGTTGCAGGCATTCGTACGCAAATTTGTAAAGGGCTTTCTAACGCACTGGCAAAATGATGAAGATGCTTTTTCCGCACTGGTAAAATTGGGTGGAGGCGCTTTTTCCGCGGGGCTTTTTCCGGGCACCGAAAATTATACCATGGTGCCAATTCTCACGAGCCACGGTGAAATAGTATTTTCATTTTTTTTTTCGATAAATATGGTTTAATGAATAAATGCCGTGCGTGCAAAGAGCGTTTCCTTTCTATTCTGTTTACAGCTTCCGATAAACAATCCTACAGGAAACCTACTTGTTCGGAGTATCCAGCCATTGATGTTGCTTAACGACTATTAAGTAAACAGACATTGGTTACATTTTGTCTCTGTATAATTGCATATTTTCCAGACTAGTGGTTAATTTAAAGCCGAATCAACAGTCTTTGCTGTGTTGATCTTTTCTCGCTTTTCTTTTCCTTTTCGGTTTTGGGATTCACGCTAGATCTATACACGCTTTTGTTTAATTTAGTTAAACGAACTTTGTGTTTTCAATAAGTGATGTTTTATATTGCGGCGACATATATGAGTGATATGCTCCCTTATATTCTAGTGAGCAAATATATTTTTTCACAGTCGAAGATCTTTTTCTATTAGCACAAATTGGTCCAATATTGTAACGTAACTGAAGCATAGTTTAAGTCAATACGAACTTCGTATAATACCTTTTGTATTTCCTCAATCTTTTAGAATGTCGGATGAAGACATAAACATCTCTAGGAATCGTTTTGGATATCAAAACCCCATTTAGCAAAAAGAAAATATCTGGTGTATGTTTGTTGATAGAAACTCCGCTCAACAACAAACAAATACCAGTAACCCATTACCGAACAATAACGAAAATTGACTAGTTTGCTGCAGACGACTATGTGTTCTGTCCTTTCAGATGATTATTTTTTCAATTTCATTATATTTTGAAATGTCGTCTGCAAACTCTTCGAATTTGGGACAGTTAAAAGTGTGGCGTTTGGTAAAGGGTTACATTCTAAATAAAATGTTCGTGGCATTACATTGGTAGAGGTAAAGGACATTTTGGGGGCTCGTCGTTCAGGATCGTCTTGGATCGAATCCGTAGAGCGTCCGCAAGAAAGCATCCATGCCAAGGGAATGGTCCACCTATGTTCTCATGCAGATATGCGTGTTTTTCTATTTCTATATTTCAGTGTTCATGTGCGTATTTGTAAGGATGGAAGTGTAGGTATAGTGCCAGTCATTTAAGGTAAACAGTCATATTATAAACTTTGACAAAAGGGTCTGGCCAAAATATTCTTACAACTAAAGAACGGCCATTCACCCTTGTTATTACATTATTAGATTATTCTTAACCAGAGCTATATGGATGCTAGTCAGTACAATACACTTATGACACCGAAACTATTTTACTTTTGTTTTCAATGGAATAAACATATTTGCAATAAAACGACCTTGGCTAAAGTGTCTTCTACAACCCACTTACCCATGTTCTTGTGCCAAAGAGGGATTCTATCGCTATTTTTGCTTTTCTGGTATTTTGCATCGGAAAACTTGGGCTCGTAAACGTAACTGTCGAATCGGGTTATCCCTGTGCAGCCGCGAGTTATCTCATAATCCGATGTTTCGATGTATTTACATTTATGAATAGTTTTGTTTTAAAATCAATGCCTTACATTAAGGCCTTGTATTTATAATTTTTACATTCAATGCAAATGCAAGTATAAACTACTTGCACACCATTTTCGATACAATAATTGAAAGATAAAACGCACTTGTCTTACATCCGGATTAAAACATGTGATTGATTTCTCTGTAACGTAAATGGTGCCTGACTACTCTATGCTTTCCTTCATATAAGTGAACACGCGTTTTATCGAACAGGGGATGATACTTTTCGAAACGGCTGTCACAAAATTATAACTTGCTCGGGAAGAGCAAATTTTGCCTCGGTACAATGATTTTTAGTATACGCCACATAATGAATATTGTTTTCAGAATTTGCGTGCGTCGACCTCGTTTGCTTTGAACTTAGACGAGTCGTAAAAGATCAAATCAGACAAAGGGCTATGTCAAGGTTAAAACTTTTTCAGATGTTTTAGCCACATACAAAACTTTTAATCTTGGTAATCGTCATACATGTAACATGCCAGTTTTGAGTTTGCTCATATGAACAGCCTTTTGTTATTTAACCGATTACCACATAAAACGACATTTTACCACTTTGTTGCGGACGAATCTGAACAACACTGTGGGAAAATGAGGAATTGCTCATAACGAGCAATTTATCCTCTACCTACAATATTTTTTGATCTATCAGAAGATTGTTTTCCAATTTCATCACATTTTGAAATGTCGTCTGCAAACTCGTTCAATTTTGGACAGTTGAAAACTTGGTGTTTGGTAAAGGGTTAATCAATAGAAATTAGAATTTATCACTCAATAAAATTTCAAGATTCCAATCCATTGTTTGTTGCTGTGTTTTAGTGTGGAATGGTCTCTCTCTTGATACAGAGTATAACTCAGGTTATTGTGTTACATTTCGCATAGCATTTGGGTGACTTAACCGTTCATCATTCAGCTTTTAGAAAAAGGATATTTCATGAAGAACCGTTTTCCTTAAAAAGTGAATAATAATGCATGGAAGAAGTCACAGTTCAGATTAGTCTGGCAAAAGGAGAATAGGTTAATTCTTTTTTGTCTCTGTTATTCAAATGTGAATCACTCAATAATACACACTTATGATACTATGTTCACATCAACAGCTTATATTTGTTTCTGTTAATCTTTATTCAAACTAAGAAATTTGTTGTCAAAGGCGATCTTTCGTGTAAATCGAAACAATTAATGATGGACAAACAAGATAACGTGCTTTTCAAAGTCTGCTCTGTCAAACGCGAATCACAAAACTTGGTTATTGAACTTAAATCATGCTTTACTCAGAGGAGAACTCAATTCCCTTGGCCCCTTAATTGCCAATTTTCGACCTAAACCCAACTCCACAGAGAAATTGCCAAATGTGTATTTAATACATGCCACTCTGCCGAATGTAAGCCCATTTCTTGCAGAAATTATTGAGTTGTGCCAATATTCATCCAAACAGCTTTTAACCCATTTTTTTATTTGCTCATTCGGGTATTCACCCATTCGAAGTAAAGATTATGTCTGAAGTGGATTTCAAGTGATATCAAAAGATTTCGACACATTCAAAAGTATCTAGCCCTCGTCAAACAACGACCATTCGGTATCGACATTCGGTATCGAGCCATTCAACCGATTATCTAATGAACACAGATATATATCGGTTTGAGCAGGGAACAGTTATAGACTGAAATAACACAAGTTAGCGTTAATGATTTATTTCGTAAAAAAATATATCAATCAAATGGAAAGGAAATACATGTATATGAATAAAAAGTTTATATTCAAATGATAAATAACACGATAGAAGCATGTCTTTCTGAGAATGATTATATCCATCTTTAACGCGTCTTTCGCGTGTAATCAGATATGTGACACATCAAAAGAAGTGTCTGGAGAACCTCTAATTTTTAATAACCAATGTCCCAATATTAAAATATGACAGAATATCCATATGAACGCAGATTTTTAGCTTAAGTATTGGTAAAACTCTACCCAGATGTATCGATGTGTGTACTGCTGAAAGTCGCTATATGAATCCTAATTTGATGTATTAGCTTGATTCTCCATTACAATCTAATACATGTGGCTAATTTATATCAAATCAAGTTTAAATTCTTCGTTCAATTCTCATTCCTTTAGAAATAGACTTATGTCATGACACCAACATTAATAACTTTGTCCTATTGTTCACCATTACCTTCGTCATCTGCGATCAAGTATTGGTCAGTCCATTCATTTTGATCAACTTTTTCATCTTTGTTAGTGTTGGCACTCAGTTTTCTGCAAGTAACAGTCAGGGCGTGCGTCTGTGGCTAGACTTTGTGTCGTTGGCTCGGCTCGGTTGTTTGCTACATCAGCTTCTACCCCAGGTTGATAACCATCTGTGATTAGGTACTTTTCTGTCCAAGTATTGTTATCAGGTTTGGAAGTGTCACAGTGTGTGACATCATAACCACTTATCTGTATTGAGCTTCCAGGCTTTATATCCGTATCTGTGTTTTTATCAGGACTTTGTGTCGAATAGTTGGTTTTGTCAATTGGTTCATCTGTGCTGACAAGATTTGTCTGTGCATCATTTTCTGTTGATGCTTCGGTTTTATACTTGTTGACATTTTCAGGAATTTCAGGATTATCCATCTGAGTGTCAGCTTCCTTTTCGACACCAGCTTGTTCCAAAGCACTTTCTTTAAGAGGTGGCTCACAACTCATTTCGCTTGATTCAGTTTGAAGTTCAGTAGAGTGATCTTCGCCCGAAGCGTTGTTCTGTAAGTCAGCGTGTCCAACAGTGTCCTCCTTTTTTGCATCTGTCCTTGAGACGTCTTGAGTGTCTTCGTCTATGTCTGCCTTCACTGGTAGTTTATCAGTCAGCTCAGGCAGAACACCAACGTCATTACCAGCCTGTGCGTCTTCGTTTTTATCCGTCTTCATCGATAGTTTATCAGTAAGCTCAGGCAGTGTATCATCACAATTTTCAGCCTGATCTTCAGACGTCACACTACTCACATGTTGTTGGGCATCTGTGGTAACTTTAACGAAGTCCCTTTGGCAGAAAGCTCCCGGTCCCCTGTGTGTAACCAGATGAACTACATGCGGCTGTATGGGTCGGTTCAGGCCAGCCGAGGTTTTCGTTTTGTACAACTTAACCCTCTCTTCCATGATAAGTCGATCTTTTTCGGCCTTATGAAGTTTATCCGTGGCTTCCTGAAAGAAAGAAAAATACTTTTTATACTTTTTCGGTGAGAAATTATCTATGTTTTACGTCCATTTTGTATAAGCCAATAGCTACAATTAGGAGTGGACCTTGGTTTAACCCATTACCGAACAATAACGACATCTGACGTGTTTGTTGCAGATGACTATTGAAAACATGGTGGGAAAAACAGAAATTGCTCTTAACGAGCAATTTCTCCATTCCTCACAATGTTACTGCCCTGTCATAAGATTATATTTCAATTTCATCACATTTTGAAATGTCGTCTGCAAACTCTTTCAATTTGGGACAGTCGAAAATTTGGCGTTTTGGAAGGGGTTAAAGTCTCATCCGAAGGACTAGTTGTAATGAACTCTGACAATAGATTTTTATAAACGAAACGTTATCTAATAACATCATTTTGTTTCCTTTGAAACGATATACTAATGACGCATTCCTTCCAGAGAAAGGACATATATGCTTGAGTTCATAATCGCAAAGTTAACTTCTTTTGATATTAGATCATTAACATTAAGGATGATAGCATGTGCCGTTCCCACTCAAAAAGACAACACACATATGAGTCCGGAATTAGAAATAGGAATGGTTCTTGAAAAGATTTCAGTACTTAACCCACTACCAAACAATAACGACTTTTGACTACGTTGTTGCAGAAGACTCAGGAAAACACTACTTTACCACAATGTTTGCTGCCCTATCAGAATATTATTGTCTAATTTCATCACATTTTGAAATGTTGTCTGCTAACTCTTTCAATTTGGGACAGTCGAAAAAATGGCGTTTGGTAAAGGGTTAATCTTGCCAACAATAGATTAAAAAAGGCATGTGAGATATTAAAAGTTAGAATGGGTATCTTGAGTTTTCTTGTTATTAAGTCCACAAATCTTTTAATTTCAAAGACACATTTTGTTTAAAAAGAAAGATGTATGGAACCATAGCAATTACTCTCAAGTTACATAGCACAATAATAAATGAAAATCTTCTTTGATGAGAAAATATACAAGATAAACGAGGTATGAACTATATCTTAACAAGGGAGGTAATTATATATGGATTTAATGCAAATTTAATTGCAGTTGTCTACCTTGTTACATTTCGAGGGATAGTTAAATTGTTTCTCCTTTTATTAAATTCAAAAGGATGTATTAGTCATAAAAGTTTAAACAAGACGTTGATAAACTCTATTTGAGTTCATCAAATGTCAATAAGTATATAATTATCCAATTAACAAGATGTGTACATATACATGTTTAATGGGTTAATAAGGCATTCTTAGGCAAGTAAAGAATAATGTTAGTACACAAGCAAATGGATATAAAAAACGTTAGTTCGATTAATAATCGGATTGTCAAATTTGGTATTAGTACCCATAACCATCTGAAGCAGCTGAGTTAAGTAACACGTTCATGAAACAGAGAATTTGTGTTAACCCTTTTCCAAACAGTAACGACATATGACCACTTTGTTGCAGACGACCATAGAAAAAATTGTTGTAAAGGAGAAATTACTCGTAACGAGCATTTTTTCCTTTTCCCACAATATTGTCTGTCCTATCAGAAGATTATTTTCCAATTTCATCACCTTTTGAAATGTCGTCTGCAAATTCTTTCAATTTGAGACAGTTGAAAATGTGTTGTTTGGGAAAGGGTTAATCAATTTAAAAATGGAAACAGTCATATGTTATTATAAGTGCAAACGTTTTTTACTCCGCCCATTACAACGCCATGCTTTTATTTGTTGCTTATCTTTTATTGACCATATTGGTCAAAATGAGTGATATAAAAATTATTAGCATCGCTTGTTTTAATTAAAAATGAAAGATGGATCAATCATCCCACGTTATTTAGCCCTTAGAATAAAGGGTAATGTTTTTAAACTAGATTTTTCTTTCGTCTCATTTCCAAAACGATAAATATCTGCTTTATTTTGATGAGGAAAGATACTTAGAGTAGCAAACAGGTTGATCACAGGCCAGCCGCCAATTTACTTGAACAAATGGGTAAGTCATAAGTGTACACTTCCTGCATATTATCATCAAAATACGTTTTTTCGGAAGAGAATTTTACTTGAAAAATGCTCCAATTATATAAGTGTATTTGTCATATAGATTAAGACGAAAGGACACATTTGCTTTTAATGTTCTCTCCAGGATGATGACATTTCAAAGACAAGATTTGTTTTTCAAAATTATTAACAATTTTTTTTATGGTAACTACATTACACGGTTCAACAATCTTAAAATTCATATACAAGTACATATATACACATGCGAACGTCCGCGTATATGTATGTTTAGATATACATTGAGTATGGGAATAGTTAACGATTTAATAAAAAAAATGAAGGAAGAAAACTGCTTATTTCGCTGTGATATCTATCTATAGGATGAAACTGAAATGGTAAGATGTTTCTAAGACGACTGTTTCCTAGCACATGTAATATTTTATTTTGACCTTTTTTTGTACCGAGAAAACTGAATCAGACGACAGTTAACTCCTTTATAGAATAAATACATCAAAATCCATATATAAATATTACTAATTAAACACGTGATTAGTCGAACCGGAAACAGTCTAGTCCCACAAGCAAATCACCTGACAAGTCTCGAGTAAACGTGTGTTTACGAAACCTTGGCGAAAAGTACCATATCGGAGGGACATGCATTATCGGTGAAAGAAAACAAGTTCGGGTTGTCATATCGTGGGCCAATCGTATCTACTCGAACATTTTCGTGACCTGAGAAATGTCTTTCGTATAATGAGTGTAGGGTTACACATTTTGTGATAGATGTCCCGGTTAATAACACATTTCCTATGAGCGTCCACGTTAAGAAGTTATCTATATGGAAATGTTAAACATCAATTAAAACAATTACTTTTAGTCAGTAACTCAAACGTAAAAATGAAATTATAAGTTCTGATATAATTTGTTTCCTTAATGAAATAAGATGAGTGTGTAGATTTTGCGTTTGACATTTACGATCGACAACGATAGTAGAACGAAAGTAGTATTGAAAGAAGCAACAAGACGGCTTCCATTTTATATCATATATGTTCTTATTATTGGATAAACTTGATAAGATCAGATTGATCTTGGGTTCACCTCGATATAGATTCCAATGGATTCAATCGTGAAGCAACGAGCGAATAGCGCTTTGTTTTGAAAAAAACAAACTTTAAAGGAACAGATAAGCTTTATTAAAGGGCTTCGGTTTTCCCCCTTCTTTCGCAACTTGACCCTGTCTGTTTAAACAATCTAACAACGTGACTGCCTAACTAAAGGAAAAAATATGTGAGTCACTGATGGAGTAGTTCATCTCGGACCCAAATTGGAAACATTGTGAGAGCATGTTGTATTTATTCCTTTCTTGATCTCTAGCCATTGCGGTAAAGAAGAAAAATCGCATTTTACAACAAAAATCGACACTTTAACCAAACCGACTTTAAACCTCCTCAAGTTTGAAAAGTCAAAAAAGGTCATATGAAATCGAAACATATACAGTGAAGCCTCGTTTATCCGGACCCCAATTAGCCGGATGTCTCGCAATCCGAACGAAATTGTAAGGGAACGGAATAAGTTGACCAGTTTGTTGCAGACGACTTTTGAAAATATTGTGGGTAAAGGAGAAATTTCTCGTGACGAGCAATTTTTCCTTTTCCCACAATGTTTTCTGCCATAGCAGAAGATTATTTTTGAATTTCATCACGTTTTGAAATGTCGTCTGCAAACTCTTTCAATTTGGGACGGTCGACAATTTGGCGTTTGCTAAAGGGTTATAAGTATACACGAGCATACTGACCGTTTATGCCTTATTGTGTATAAGAGTGTGCTTCGGTAATCCGGACATTTTGTTTTTTTGGGAACGGACGTGTGTTCGGATTAACGAGATATCACTGTATTACTATTACTTGACGGAAATGAAGAATTGCTGACAGAGGGGTAGTTTGTTAATTTGTTAATTTCCTTTTTCTTTATAAACGACAAATGCATTAGGAAGCTATCCGCAAACGCCTCTTAACAAATTTCTCTAAAAGTAGATATATTACTGGTCCAAATTGAAACCAACAGCAGACGACCTTAGAAAAGGTATGCATGAAATACCGTTACTGTACGATATTATGTTGAAACCATCATTACAAGATTATGATTCACTGTTCATATGTGGCAATTCGTCCTCTTTTTCATAGGTTTCTTTCAAAAGCCTAAACCCTTTCCCAAACAATCACGACATTTGAAGACTTTGTTGCATACGACTTTAGAAAACATTGTGGGAAAAGGAGAAATTGCTCGTAACGAGCATTTTTTCCTTTTCCCACAATGTTGTCTGCCCTATCAGAAGATTATTTTCCGATTTCATCACATTTTGGAATGTTGTCTGCAAAATCTTTCAATTTGGGAGAGTCGAAAATGTGTTGTTTGGGAAAGGGTTAAGCAACATATGCGACAAAGAGAGGGATTATGGAGTAATGGGTTAGAATCCAGACGACATCAAGTAAAGTGTAGGTACAAAACGTCCCATTGGTCCATACGAAACAATAGTCTGGCATTTTGATATTGGGCCATTACTGCTCATATTCGATATCTTTCTAACGAATTGGAGAGTGGACACATTCTTTCTCTATTTGCGGAAGTATTAGTCAAGGTAAAACATTCGTTCTGGTTAGTTAGTAAACAGGTTTTCATATATTTTTGTTGTATCTTTGTCAACCATGAGCTGTATATGCTTCAGTTGAAATAAAATGTTTTTCTTCATAAACGGAACAACAGATAATTGGGTATTTGGTTCTGAAAGAAAAAAAAAAGAAATTGCTTTTATCATCCTTTCATAATCATTATTGTCTTTGACTATTATCAGTGTCACGTTCAGTTTTAACTACTTTGAATCTTTATCATTTGTCTTGTCATTGTCAGTTTACCATTATTATCATTATTATCATTGACTATAATCATCGTCATGTTCGGATCTAACTACCTTGAATCATTATCACTTGTATTTTCAATTGTTATCATTATTATCATTATTTTCATTATTTTCATTATCTATTATTTTCATCATCAACCTCAGCACCAGCATCATCCTTCCCCTCTTCATATTGTTATGATCATTTAACATGTTTTGTAAATAATGTATAAGTGTACCTTTGTTTTCGTTTTATGGTAAAACACATGAGGACTTTTTAATCATAAATGAGACGCAAGTAACGAGTTTTTAACAGTACTGCCATTCCGAAAATTGCACATAGAATGCAGAAGAGCGTTTTACTGTGCAACTTCAACTATGTTTCAATTATTCAACTTTAAAACAATTTGTAAAGCCAATTAATTCAAATCAATGTTATTGTACTCATGTCGAATACCGGTTTCCAGTTGATATTGGATTAGTTTTTATTTTCAGTCGGATGAACTTGCAAGTGAATGATATAATCAAAAGTGGAAAGAGTTTTAGAGGAAATTAGGAATTCGGAATATAATTTGAACTATTTATTCCTGTACTTTGGGAATGGTTGTAAACCTGTTTGCATTTGTCTGTAGTTATTTCTGTAGTCTATTGCAGTTATTGATGAGCATTGCTATCGACAATTACTTATAAAATAAAGGTCAGTAATTTTCAGCTATTTTTGATGAATGTATAACCAATTCCAAATTATGTAAATATGCAACTTGTCTAGTCTGAACACAACTGCAAACAAAATGCGACTGGTTAATCCGGAAAGCAACAGCAAACAAAATGCAACTGGTCAAAACTAAAATGAACAGCAAAAAGAAAAAGATAAAGATTTTGAGAAAATCGATAGAAATAAATCTGAAAAATAATAAACTGCTTAATTTGAGCAATAAGGCCTTTGATGAACGATTTTCTAAAAGCGCATATAGCAGACACTTCAAAAAGAAGTTCATTGAGAGTTTGCATAAAACGAATGAAAAGTGTTGCTACGGTAGATGAACTGTTGCATTTCTTTTTAAAACGTTTGGATAAACGGGAAAACTAGATAATGTTCATCCATGAAACTACATTTTAAGAAACATATACTTGAATTATACATGATGCCATAAAGTGTAATGGTAAATTCCGACAAATCATAATACAAAGCTGGTGAAAGTAATAAGGTGTATAAGAAGTGGTTCTATGTCGATAAGAACATAGAGGGAGACTAGCATCATTCGTGTACTACCTCGAACGCACCACCAAAAATCTAACCACTGTTTTCTTTCTTTTATTTTTCTTAATTTCTTTTTGCGTTTTTTGTTTTAGATTTTAACAGGTACAGACCAATACTGCTGAATTCTGTCACAGAAGAAAAAGTAAATCAAACCAGATATTAAAGAATGAAAATGATGTGCGTTTCCTTGACAACCCTGCTTATCATCACGCTTCAACACGTGAGGTCAGAGGTCCTTTCCGGTTCATTTGAGATAACCAAGGTCACGGAAACAAACTATGGACGACCGTTGAACGCATTCGATTGCCAGAGTTTGATGGAGTGCTTTCTCGAATGTCAGAGGAGCGCCGAATGTCAGTCTGCTGTATACGACAAGAGTTCACGACTGTGTAAAACTAACGCAATGGCGGTGCGTCCTCCCACACTACAGGGTTCGATCGGCCCCGGAGTGCAGCTTTATTCCTATGGTGGAAAGGTAAGAATATTTATTTGTTTGTTTGCATAATTTGTGAAGGAGGCTTAACAAAGCCCACCGTGTCACTTTCGATGACTAATTCCTGGACAATACACCAGTAATCGCGCCGGTTAGTGGATACGACGCTCTAACACTGTACCACTGTGCCACTGTCACCTATATTCATTATTTGGTTGAATACAACTCTGTATTGCTTAAAGGCACATGAAAGAATATGAGTACAAATACATTACTGAAAGAATAAATACATGGAGTTCTTGTTTTATGTTCATAAAAGTAAAAAGTCAGAAAACTAATTTATTAATCATGTGAGACCCTATTTGAAAAACTCCTTTAACGTAAGTTATTTTGTGCTTAAAATATAGCTGTCCTCAGTGCAATCATATTTATCAACAATATATTTGTTTACGTATTTGAAATAACGGCTTCTGCTTGGTTGTTTCAAACATTTGTGTAACACGTGACCAGGTCAGAGGTGAAGAATTAGGCAATCTGAATTATCAAACTTGCTAATCTTGGTTATTTCTTGTAAGCCATCATGTTTAAGTTGTGCTGATGGTTTCTTTGGGTGATAACTATTCGAGTCTGGCCAAAGATTTACCAAATAATCTAGTTTGATATAGCAATAGTCTCCTTTCATGAAGCTTTAAGTTTTATCGGTACAACAGTTCACCTTTCTGAGCACCTGTGTAGTTCTCTGTCATTGTTAGTTTAGCACATAGCGCCTTTCTCAGAGACACTCCGCATTTAGTGTGTCGCCATCGTTAAATTGAAACTGGATGGTTTCTTTTCTAACTACTAATGCAAGCCACTTGTCTATCGTAAACTATTTATTTTTTCTGTACATAAATGAACTTGCATATATATGTCTTCAATGTAAATGAAATAGGTTGCAGGGAGTCCCATTTGAAATAAATAAGAGAATGTTTAGTTTGAACTTATTTATTTTACATCGACTGTGATTAACGATTAATGAAAGGTCGCAAGGCAGATCCCGCTTTTCACGGGATTCGAACCCACGACCATCGTGTCCCGAGGCCGACGCTCTACCCCTGGACCACTGTCGATATAGACTCTGAAAAAAGATATGGCTAGCGTCTATTCTTTTGATTTTTTCATGGGAAGGTATTTCTGTCACAATAATTATTAATCAGTAAAACTGAATTCTCATTATACAAGGATATATAAGAAGTAGAATAGTAGTAATGTCTTATTTCTCCGGAAGTGAAAATAAAGGCAGCTACTAGTACATACAATTGCACGCATGTACAGACCAGCGGGGGAATCACATGACCGATGTTCACGAGCTTGTGTCCGAACAAGATGGCATCGCCAATGACGGAACAGGAAATTTTCCTTTTTTCACCTACCTTTGCTAATGATAGCTGGAATGTGTACACCGCATGTTGATCATCAACTTTCCATCTCTGGTGGTATGTGTTAATCAATGCTTTAAAACTGCGAACGTTAAATCTAACACTCGGCAGAGAAATCGCTGTTGAAGACCGACTGCTTTGGACATGCTCACCCGTCGACTGCGATTTCTCTACCGATCGTTAGATATTACGCCGTTCTAAAGCAAGGGTTATCACATACAACCAGAACCGGAAAGTTGATTGTCAACTCACGCGGGGTGCACAGTGTGGCTTATCATTGGTAAAAGTAGGTAAAAAAAGCAAAAATACCTGTGGCGCGGCTATCTTGTTCGGACTCAAGATCGTAAACATGGATAAGATTATTGTGTCGTCTGCTTTCAGAACCTTAGCTATCTGCTTAATGTTTAATAAGGAAAGATACTCAGAGAAGCAAACAGGTCAGATTACAGGTCAGCCGCCAATTTACTTGGCGGCTGGCCTGGATCTGACCTGTTTGCTAAACATGAAGTCAGTTCCAGCAGTATAAGAGTTAAATGAAGACATTTTTAAGTAATACCGATTCACAACAGTTAAACACTTTCTGTCAGGTTGCAGGGACGTTAACCACCATGCGCATGCCCTGTACAACAAACGATCACTGCGTGGACACCCGCTCCGTATGCAGGGATGGCATCTGTAAATGTTATTATGGTTACGCCCACAACAGCGCCACCTACTCCTGTGTAACATGTAAGTAACGGGGATCATCATAAGAAATATTAACGATTCCTGTTTTTAACGCATTACTACTATCCAGGAGTTTTCAAGCCAATGAAAGATATAAGTTAGTAAGATAGTGCCATAGTGTTCATGTATTCTAGCTTGAGTTCTAACCCATATAATGCTGGAACCGGCTTCATGCATCATGTAAACAGGCTGGATCCAGACCAGCCGACAAGTAAATTGGCGGCTGCCCTGTGATCTAACATGTTTGCTACATCGAGTATTGTTTCTCATCAAAGTTAAGCGAAAATATAATGTTTTGGAAATCAGACGCGACAAAAATTTATTTCTAGAAAATTGCCCAGCATTCTAAGGGTTAAATGACTTGTGCTTCGATATAATTCAATTGCGTCACTTATACCACATATAACAGAAAGGCTATAAAGACTTACTACGTACGTCGATATACTTACGTAACATTAATATGTTTGCTTTTCATTGGTTCTGTCTATTAACCCTTTCCCAAACACCAAGTTTTAGAATGTCCCAAATTGCCAGTTTGCATAAAACATTTAATAATGTGATGAAATTGGAAAATAATCTTCTGATAGGGCAGAAAACGTTGTGGAAAAAGGAGAAATTCATCGTAACGAGCAATTTCTCCTTTTTCCACAATGTTTTCTAAAGTCGTCTGCAACAAAGTGATCAAATGTCGGCGACATTGGTGCAGGGGTAGAGCGTCGGACTCTTGTACCAAGGGTCCCGGATTCGAATCTAGGGTGAAAATGTCCGAGACTAACCCACAAATCGGCGCGATTACTGGTTTAGTATCCAGGAAGCGGTCATTAAGAAAAGTGGCTTTAAACAAGCTTCAAGCTTTCTTCACAATCGATGTAAAACAAATACGTTGAATCAAGTGTCGGCATTGTTTGGGAAGGGTTAAAGGTCTGACAGCTTCACTTACAAATGTACATATGATACATTTATAATGATCTTGGGCATGACAGTGGCAAGAATAAGTATTGTGATACAGTAAAGCGCTCGACTCATAGTCCAGAATTCCCAGGTTTATTGCTGGGTGACGCCTCTGAAAATTTCAGAGATACTTTCTGGTATTTCGTAGCTCACCAGTCCTTCGGATGAGACTTTAAACCGATGTCCCGCCCTATGAGTAGCCTAATTTGGCGTATACGAAATGGACGTAAAGGCGCCGATATTATATCATACAATCATATCGACATATAGTTTCAATATTTGTATCGAGAATTAACCTTAGTTTTTGGTATGGTAACGAACCGAGCAAATAAGCCTCTCAAAGACACAATCAGATTCGATCAGGAAAAACACAGTCGTCTATTGATCAGTGTTGCTGTTCATTTAAATATACCCGCATGTTTTCTACAACAATGCATGAGGTTCCCTTATTTGCAACAACGTTCCGAGAACGTTACATCATCTGTTATATAAACTTATATACCTTGTGTCCGGCTTGGAAGCCAAGAACTTGAAATGATATCGCTTCTCTCCGCGTGGGATCAAATCACCGTAGCAATAGTTTTGCATTTTCATGCGAAGTAATCCCCAAGCAGACTTATGGAATGTAGATGGTTCTAACCCGTCTTGACCAGCTTTATGAGTTGTTACCCATGTGGTTTCTCCATCAACAATTTGCCGGACATTGTAATATAACTGAAATTTGAGATGATGTGAAACCAAACCAACCCAAACAAACAAACAAACAAACAGTTTCTTGTTTTACAGCATGTTCCGTCTATGGCTCCACCTTCCAGAAAGAAGTGGGCCGGTATATCAGCGGTTATAATGATGAGATCATCCATTCTTCAAACGAGGCGGATTGTGAAACTCGCTGTCTTCAAGTGCCAACGTGCAGAACGTATAACTTCGAATATTCGACACACACGTGCTATATCCAAAGTGTGACAGCTCTGACGTCAATTTCGTATAGTTCGTACTATAACCTGTACACAAGGGACTGTGCATGATTGTATATGTTTTCTATATTGTGTATGACTTTTTAGACACATTTCGTATACAATACAAATACAATACAAAATCTTTATTTGCAATACTATACAAAATTATCTGCATATTACAAAACAATAGAATTGATTAAAAATAGAACTGATGTTATGAAAGGACAATATATAAGTGTTGAATAACATATACTATATTTCAATAAAAATCATAATAGGCTTAGAAAGTTCTGTCTCAAAATGTTGCTGGTATAAATATTGCACATGGTTTCCTATATTTGTTATTCGTCATGTTTTGTAACGCTTTCATTTTTTTTTGTTTCGTTTTGTTTTGGTTTTTATGAAGCCAGTGGTTAAAGCTTTTGACCGGTTCATTATGCGAGACACTCGCTTATTATGGTACTAAACATATCACTTGTCGAAGTAATCGTCAACTAATACCAAGAAACGTAAGGAAATGGCTTAAGTACAAAACTTGTGACATTAAAGATGAGTATCATTATGTTTTGAAGAGTCCACAATACATTTCTATGAAAATATAATATATACATGAGTTTCAATACAAAAGACCAAGCATGCTCAAATTTGTTCAACAATTTAATTCATGCGATTAAGATTGAACAGACGTTCTCAAAGTTGCTTTTAACCCTTTCCCAAACAATAACGACATTTGACGACTTTGTTGCAGACGATTTTAGAAAACATTGTAGAAAAAGGAGAAATTGCTCGTCACGAGCAATTTCTCCTTTTTCCACATGGTATTCTGCTCTATCTGATGAATGTTTTTTACTTTCATCACAATTTGAAATGTCGTCTGCAAACTCTTTCAATTTGGGACAGTCGAAAATTTGTTGTTTGGGGTTAAAGAAAGAACATCTCTCACGCAAAACAAGATTTAGATCATTGTTGAAGTTCATCCACATTGAAATTGAAGTAATTGTTAAAGATGTGTTTAAGTGTACTTTGCTTATTAATCCGTATGATATAAATATGGTATGTCTTTATATATGTTGTGTGGTAAAAATGTCTCCACACCCATTTGGTGGTCAAATAAAGGATAGATATAACTTGCATATAATCAAATTATCATTTCTTGTCCTTAAATTGATGTGATTGGTTTATGTATTGGCTATCACCCGGTCAAGCAATCGCTTACTGTGGAAACCATTGGAAATTTGCAATAACCTAAATGTTTGTTCTATTATTAAATATACTAAATTGTACCCGCATTAGTATTGCTACCTTTATCAGAATGCTTACATTAGGAGTTTATCATTGTTGAAATCTCCTGAAAATGGAGGTCATATTAGATACCACGATAGAGGAAAACAAACATTAACTCGAATATAGAAAAAGAAAACTTGGAGAAAATGTTAATGCTTCGCGATTGAAGGACCTTCCAACTGATATACAAATGTAGTTTAATGTGGTGACGAAATAGATGCTTCACGTAAATCTTTATGACGGAACCGGTTACACCCATGCGGTGGAATCTCGATTATTTTGGCTAATACCTTAACCTGTACCAATGAAGGATGAAGTTTGTAATGTACTTACATTAGGTAAAGATACCTACTCAAACTTTCTGGTTAAGCATCAACATGGAAGAAGCTTTCATGCTTTATAAAACATGTGAACAAGCCAGCTAAGCAATTAAGTAGCCCCAAAACTTCCCTAGGTCTTGTTGGTTTTGTCAGGGCGTACGGGCACATGTCTGCAAGATAAGTCATTTTGAATAGGCAGCTTCGAGAATACAGTCTATTGAAATGACGAGCTCAGTAAGAAGACGATAGAACAAGTCTTTTGGTTACACCTGAATATTCGAGAATTTTTGCTGCAAAAGCTTTACCGAAGATAGTCCGCAGACGAGGTCTAGATAAGAGTGTTGTCTGGATTACCTGCCCCTTAACATTACATTGGTTACTAATTTATTATAGTACGACGGAACCAGACTAGATAAGAAAGCAGTTCTAGTCCTTAGACGAGGGCTAGATAAGAGTGTAGTCTGGATTACCTGCCCCTTAACTTTACATTGGTTACTAATTTATTATAGTACGACGGAACCAGACTAGATAAGAGTACAGCTCTAGTCAGTAGACGAGGGCTAAATAAGAGTTCAGTCTGGATTACCTGCCCTTAACTTTACATTGGTTACTAGTTTATTATAGTACGACGGAACAAGACTAGATAAGAAAGCAGCTCTAGTCCGTAGACGAGGGCTAAATAAGAGTTCAGTCTGGATGACCTGCCCTTAACTTTACATTGGTTACTAGTTTATTATAGTACGACGGAACAAGACTAGATAAGAAAGCAGCTCTAGTCCGTAGACGAGGTCTAGATAAGAGTATAGTCTGGATAACCTGCCCTTTAACATTGCATTGGTTACTAATTTATTATAGTACGACGGAACCAGACTAGATAAGAAAGCAGCTCTAGTCCTTAGACGAGGGCTAGATAAGAGTGTAGGCTGGATTACCTGCCCTTTAACATTACATTGGTTACTAATTTATTATAGTACGACGGAACCAGACTAGGTAAGAATACAGCTTTAGCCCGTAGACGAGGGTTAGATAAGAGTGTAGTCTGGATTACCTGCCCTTAACATTACATTGGTTACTAGTTTATTATAGTACGACGGAACCAGACTAGGTAAGAGTACAGCTCTAGTCAGTAGACGAGGGCTAGACAAGAGTGTAGGCTGGATTACCGGCCCTTTAACATTACATTGGTTACTAATTTATTATAGTACGACGGAACCAGACTAGGTAAGAATACAGCTTTAGTCCGTAGACGAGGGCTAGATAAGAGTGTAGTCTGGATTACCTGCCCTTAACATTACATTGGTTACTAGTTTATTATAGTACGACGGAACCAGACTAGGTAAGAGTACAGCTATAGTCCGTAGACGAGGTCTAGATAAGAGTGTAGTCTGGATTACTTGCCCCTTAACATTACATTGGTTACTAATTTGTTATAGAACGACGGAACCAGACTAGATAAGAATGCAGCTCTAGTCCGTAGACGAGGGCTAGATAAAAGTGAATAGTCCAGTCAATCTAGCCACAAAAGGGCGTAACCTAGAACAAAGTGCAACAAAAGTTTCTTTTGCATGTTTGAATAGAACTAGTATACGGAAACAACATACTAAAAATCGGCCAAAATCGGACTGGGGCATTTTATTTTAAGAAAATTGCCTGTGAAGTTCGGACAATTTGGACTATCCGAATATATGTACACTTTAAAATGGAGAATGGGTTGCGTATTGATATACTGCTATTTTTGGGTCATGACATCGGTTTAAATATTTTCTTTTTAAATTCATTAGGTTTATATGATTGAAATCATTTATACAAACAAAAACTAGAGCTATCACTGAATGTGATGAATACGCCCCCCCCCCCCCTCGAGGGCATCCAAAAAATCCAAAATAGATCATTCTTTCATTCACCGTATATGTTTTACATCGATTGTGAAGGAGGCTAATTAAAGCTTGTTCAAAGCCACTCGCGATGACTGCTTCCTGGATACTAAACCAGTAATCGCGCGGGTTTGTCGGTTAGTCCCTGAAATTTTCACCCCGCCTAACGGGGATTCGAACCCGGGACCCTCGGTCCAAGAGCCCGACGCTCTACCCTTGCACCAATGTTGGACGGACGGACGGACGGACGGAGGGACGGAGGGACGGAGGGACGGAGGCACGGACGGACGGAGGGACGGACGGACGGAGGGACGGAGGGACGGAGGGACGGAGGCACGGACGGACGGACGGACGGACGGATGGACGGACAGACAGACAGACAGACAGACAGACAGACACACACAGAGAGACAGACAGACAGACACAGACAGACAGACAGACACACAGACACACAGACACAGATACAGACACAGACACAGATACACAGACACACAGACACACAGACACACAGACACACAGACACACAGACACACAGGCACACAGACACACAGACACACAGACACACAGACACACAGACACACAGACACACAGACACTCAGACATACAGACATACAGACAGACACACATACACACACAGACAGACACACAGACATACACACAGACAGACACACAGACAGACACACAGACACACACACAGACACACACACAGACACACAGATAGACAAACAGATAGTCACACAGACAGACACACAGATAGACACACTGACAGACACACAGACAGACACACATACACACAGATAGACACACAGACACACAGACAAACACAAAGACACACAGACAGACACACAGACAGACACACAGATAGACACACAGACAGACACATTAACAGACGCACACAGACACATATATAGACAAACATATAGACAGACATACACACAGACAGACACACAAACAGACACACAGACAGACACACACACAGTCAGACACACAGACAGACACACAGACAGACACACAGACAGACATACAGACAGACACACAGACAGACACACAGACAGACACACAGACAGACACACACAGACACACAGACAGACACACAGACAGACACACAGATAGCTTACCAGTAACCACAACCATCTAACTTGTAAACAGGATTCGTCTCTTGGATCCATTTCTCCATGTCATCTGCATTTCTCGCGTCAACTGGTCACAACACTGAATAGAAATTAAAACCATTCTTCTTAAAAAGCACTCTTTGAAACAAATATGTATTAAGAAATTAGAGACTACAACTTAACTTGAAAAGCTCTGTATACTTATTTAGGGCAATATTATTCCGATGTGATCCTGGGCTAAAGATGTAACGAGTGAAGTTTTAGTTTCATTTCGACGACAGTTCACCTGTCCATGTATTTTGTATTTCTATCATAGTTATTTCACCAATATCAGTATTGTGAATAGAAATAATACAGATATTGCCATCACTGATCAATCGTCGCCGATTCGTTAGTTTATGTAAAGTAATGTTAGTTAACCCATATAGTACTTGAACCGAGTTCATGCTTATGCAAACAGGCACGATCCAGGCCAGCCGCCAAGTAAATTGGCGGCTGGTCTGTGATCGAGCCTGTTTGCTACTCCGAGGATCTTTCTTCAACAATATTAAGCAGATATTCATGGTTTTGGAAAGCGCACGACAAAAAAATCGTTTAAAGAAAATTACCAGCATTTTAAGGGGTTAAGATGACACGGTATGACGGCATTTACCTGCTCTAATCAGAGACAGATGTTATCTATGTCCCTGCTCTTATCAATATAATTATGTATTCGTTATCGGCCTCATGAGGCAATGTGGGTCGAGGCCGTTAGAGTCAGGTTCAAAGGAGAAATAGAAAATTTGTGAACACAAATTTAAACATGGACCAATCAAACGATCGTGACCAGCATGCTTTGCACTATTTCAAGTATTGTTATTTCAAGCGGTTACGGAATTTCACGAAGAACCCCGATTGCTCATGACTATGACTCACCACAATCTACCATAACCCATTCCCAAACAACAAATTTTTGACTGTCCCAAATTGAAAGAGTTTGCAGACGACATTTCAAAATGCGATGAAATTAAACAATATTCTTAAGAAAGAGCAGAAAACATTGGGGAAAAAAGGAAAAATTGCTCGTTACGAGCAATTTCTCACTTTCCCACAATGTTTTCTAAAGTCGTCTGAACAAAGTAGTCAAATGTCGTTATTGTTTGGGAAAGGGTTAATTCTCGGTTCCGAATATCCGGGCATTTTCACCCGATTTCCCGAGATACAACAGTGCATAACCAATAACAACGGGGGTACAACGTCATGATTTGCTATATGTTTACTTAGTAAGAAGAGTCAATTGCCGGATTAAAACATCAAATAAAACTTAAAAACGATGCTCTGTTGGACGATTGTCATAATCTAAGATAACATTATTCAGACAGAATTCTCCTTTTTAACAAGTCCAAATGATCTTGCGGCATGGTAAATGTAGGTAAAAAGAGTAAACTTGTTTGAAGCAGAGATAACGTTCTTCACATGTACGAGAGTATGAGACGTTTCGTAAAGGTTCATCTCATATGTGTGACAAATAAAACATTATTTATTATACGTTATTGATTTCATTCATATTTTAACTTTAGATCGAACGTTTTGTACGTTTTAGAGCATTTTATGCAAGTTAAGACTGCTTGAAATTGATTCATACATATGTAAACATACCGAGTTACTTTTAGATTCCTCTGGTTTAAAAAATTCATAAGGTAACTTTACATTGACACATTGTTTTGAAGACTATCAATGAATAACAGATAATCCGCATTTTAACTCTCAAACAATAATGATGCTTTATATTCCGATATAAAGTAGCAACCAACCACCTGAAGCCATGAGATACACAAGTGTTTGTCTTCATGCAAAACTGTATACACTCCGGCATTGTTCTAAAGTAACATCCTTATCAAGGCGGTGGTTTTATTGCCCAAGCATCTATCCATGAACCAGTTGAACAAGTTGACCATTTAGTATACTATCTTTATCCAAACAAATGAAATGCTTATCAACCATTTGTTTCTTTAGTGCCAAAACTAATTGAATGTCAGGTCATTTTGTTCAGTTGATAAAACAATTCTTACTTCCCAAGAACAATATTTGTTGGACCGAAATTCTGGACCTACAAGCAGAAATGTTAACGTTGTATATTAGATCACAATAATTATTGATAATTTTATGTTTTACGTTGCAATTGGATTTTGGAAGCGTTTTCGCAAGAAAATGATGTTCTCTTACCTTTTTAGTATAATAAATTGAATAATTAAGTCATTGGTATGACCGTTTCAATGTCTGTACCATTTTCATGAATGATTATTTTTTATTTAAGTTCTGCCGAATTCTAAAATCACAAACCTAACATAATTGTCATAATTGTCATATTTGAATTGCTGTTTTATCTTGTTGGTCACACTCGAAAGCCGATTTTAAAGCATAATTATGATGAATACAACCATGTCTTGGATTTAGCAAGTAAATCATTGAATAGACAATTCACACATTTGAAAACAATTTCTTTGTATACAACTTAATTGACTGTCGTCAGTCTTCGTTGATTACATACATAGCGTCGTTTCACCATCCCGATCAACAAAAGGATTAAGGGTTGTGATGTAAGTAAACGCCGATCTGCCACATTTGCAACATATCAAAAAATAAAATATCTTTTATCGATTGTTTAGCCAATCGACAACCTCTGGCCATACGGGGTCCTTTAAACATATCAAAGACAACCCTCTGTCCTTCAATCTGTTTTCAGTTTAAGTATCTTGATACAGGGATACCCTTGATACAGTGTCAATAGGTTCAAAATAATGGATTTGCGTTTTTTCATTGTCTTGTGAATTCTGGAACAAGAAATCATCAAATGTAGGCTGATTAAAGTTTAAAATTTAACAATCATCTATTCATTCAAAGCGCTTTAAGGTAATAATCACGAACAAGCTTTGTTTAATTTGATTTTAAGAACAAAATGCTGTAAATGAACTAGAAAAACGTGTAGCTTTAACTTTTATTGACCAACAATTTGCGGGTAAAATTATGATCATCAAATGCAACAAATGAAAACTTTCAATGTGTCTCTTATTCATTTTCCTTCTACACCAAACTATGTCTTAGGAAGTTTTCGTTTTCAAAGGTCTACATTCTGCCTAAAAAGCGTGTTTAATTGCTATAGAAAATATGGAATATTACGGTTATGACTGCTCCGCGATTTGTTTATCAGCACTCATTTAATCCAATTTATGGCGATATCTTAACATTACGAGGATTGGCAACACCATAAAACAAATCTTAACACTAAAAACACCAGACAAAAAACACACTGGACATAAATAAACGTCCTCTTATATTGATTTTTGGCTAATAATAAGGGGTTTGCTTCTGCGACAAAGCGTTGCTAGGCAGTTGTATACCCCTGTATTTGTACTTCCGGTAGAGATGACGTCACGTCGAAAGCGAGAATACTTTTTGATGTAAGGTGATTTTCAAGTACATTAAGACTTATCAATATGATTTCTAGCCAAGTTAAAAGTTATTTTTAATGATATCAAAATTTGCTGATAAGCCCAATTTTGGCTTTCAATAGAACCATACACTAGTAGTGATTTCAGAGTGCAATTTGACTTGTTAACGTGTTTTATAGCTGAGTTAATACTTTAGAAGTCATTTTTGAGTGATTTCAATATTTGCTGATAAGCCGATTTGGCTCCCAGAGAGGTACATTTTGTGCTGAGAACTCATTCAACAATCAGTTGGCATCATTAGATGGTTGAAAAAATTTGTCTGGGTCAATTTGTCAAAGTTGATTTTAAATCGGGTTCTTCCTGACAGTTAATTTCAAAATAGGTTATATCAATTGTTGTAAGACAGCGCAACCAGTTATTACTTCAAAACTGGTATTCTCTTTCAAGAGTGGTTGTGACGGCGCTATGGTACCATGTCTGTGAGTTGACATGTCAATATGCGGCCCTGTCTTGCCGGAAATCATTGTTTTGTCACAGGAGCGTATTATTGAATGACATGCTACTATCATCTTAAATGGCTTAGTGTTTTCTCAGATGACCTCATTTTACCGCTTTCCCAGAATTTATCGGATGGGTGGGCAAACAAATATTATGAAAATACATGGGCGGGTTTCTCAAATTAAGAATGGTTGGGTCAAAAATAAAAATGCCCTGGGTGGGTGGCTGAATGTGAAATTTCCTCCATGCCACCTCTCCCATTAGTTATGATAGAACAGCCCCCGAAAGACAAATACAATGAACCATGACCAAATTGAACCTATAAATGATGCTCTCCACTGACTTTTTTGTATATTCAAACTGTGCACGACATATTTCTTTTTTGCCTCAACAGTGTTTTAGGAAGCTTAGGCTGGATCAAAAGCGGTAGAGAAAATCTCAAAATGCTAGGCTTATAGCAGGCCATAATGAACCATGTTAAAACTATTTACTTTGTTAAATACCATAAAAGCAGATCTTAGCATTTTTACACATTTACAATGGTTTTCTAAGGGGTCTGCTTTGAGTAAAAATTCATGTCTGCACTTGATAAAGAGTAATCGAACATTTCTGAGAAGTAGAAATTACAAGGTTATTATTACCAAAGAGTTTAAAGTCGCTGTAATATTTCAATATGTTGCGATTAATTATGATGTCAATCCTTAACCCTTTCCCAAACAACAAATTTTTTACTGTCCTAAATTGAAGGTTTGCAGACGACATTTCAAAATGTAATGAAATTGGCAAATAATCCTCTGCATAGGGCAGAAAACAATGTTGGAAGAGGAAAAATTGCTTGTTACGAGCAATTTCTCCTTTTCTCACAATGTTGTTTAAAGTCATCCGCAACAAAGTGGTCAAATGTCCTTATTGTTTGAGAAAGGGTTAAGCACATGGAAATACCACCAACAATGAAGCAACTGCCAAAGAGTGATGAGCGCATAATGGTTCTAACAGTACAGACAACAAATCATTGGTAATGGCACCAATCGGTTTTCATTATGTTTTCTAGCCAATACTTTGCAACATTCTATTCTACTGTTTTCATTCATGATTTTGATTGCTTAATCATGAGAGAGAAATGAAATATATCTCATACATCTGTTTATGGTGGATCATTAAAATAATAGATGGGAATACTGCAGTAAGTGAAGATAATGGTATGTTGCAATAAGAAAAGGTATCAGAATGCTGCAGTAATTAAAGAACCCAAGTTCTAAGTCCGCCACCTTAACCACTGCGCCCAGCAGGACCCTTACGGTTTTCCTGGATCCATCAGTACTAGATAGGGCTCTAAAGTGACTTTTCAAAGGCCACTCCCAAAAAGACAGGGCTGTCGGTGGGGCTCACCCGAAACTTAAGAACAGATTTTGATTATTACAAGTATCCAAAAATTCGCCATCAAAAAATAAACACGTCACTTGAAAATTGAATAAATGTGAATGAACATTTCTGCCAGTTCACCAAAATAGAAATTGCTCATACAAAGCAAATGATCTCTTCATGATGTTATCAGATAGAACTTTTTCAATAAACATTACAGTTGTGTAACAACCCGTTATGTAATAAAATTGCATAATGTAATAATTATTACAAAAGGGGTTGTGATTTGTTACATTTTGCTGTTTTCGATGCAAACTGTTATGTAATGAAGTTGCACTATGCAATAATTATTACGAAACGGGTTGATATTTTTTTCAAAGTATTTTTTTTCTATACAAACCCGATATGTAGCGATATTCATAATGGTATAATGGTAATATTTTCACGCAAAAGGTAATCTCTTCCAAGCCAAAACAGGATTATAAGCAGAAGCCACATGTTCTAAAAATCTTTGTTTGATCAATTGTCAAGCATGAAACCATTTCAAATGACTAAACGTACCAAAAAGGTCAAGCCAAGTAAGTAAGAATGCCAAAGGCTTATCAGCAAATTACAAAAGAAATTTCAACGTCGGTTTAAGTGTTTAAATGGTCGGAAACCCATCGAAAATGGCAACATATACCAAAAGAGGCAAACAGAGATGCTTGAAAGCCAACATGGGCATATCAGCATTCTGAGAAAATATTAGAACACTTGATTGTTTGCGATACATATTTCAGATATGGCACACATATATAACAGAAGCTTTCGAAACGAGACAAATCAAGTTATTTTCGACCAGATAAGGCTTATCAGTGATGTTGAAATGGACTAACGTATCTTTTTTCTTTCCTAAGTCAAACACGAAATCGATTGAATACGACCAACATATGACGAGAACCGTTGATGAACAGTACATATTGGCTTATGAGCAATAAGATCAATTGGCTGTTCTAGTTATATGATAATTAGGTTAAGCACAGTGATAAATGCTACGAACATACCAAACAGACCAAATATCGTATTAGGAATGTGCGCTGACAAACTAAAATGATGTCATCAAAAAAAGGTAACTCTTAGGTTTTGCATCAAAGTGCAATTCTCTAAGTAAATCCGTTTTCTTATAACGTTGCATTATGTAATAATTATTACAAAACGGGTTCAGTTTTATTACATTTTGTGTTTTACGATGCGAACCCGTTATGCAACAAAGTTGCATTATGTAATAAAATATACGAATAAGATTTATATTCTACATGACATTTTCACACAAAAGGTAACCTCTTCCAAGCCAAAGAGGCTTATGAGCAAAGGCCAGAAGTTATCAGAAAACTTTGTTTGAGCAATTTTCAAACTAGGATACCGTTCTAAATGACTCAATTTACTGAAAAAGATTAAACAAAGTATCCACGAAAGCCGAAGTGCGCTTATCAGCAAAAAAGGCAATTTTATCTATCTTTTCTAGAGCTTATATGGTAAGAAATTTTCACAAATAGCAGAACGTACCAAATTGCAATTCTATAAGTAGAGCTGTTTTTATTATATTTTGCGATTTTCCGTAATAAAGTTGCACTATGTAATAAGTATAACGTATCGGTTTGTTTTAGTGAATTTGTCTATGTAAACCACGAATGTAATAAATTTCATATCTATTACATGGTGATATTTCACATATAGGAAACTTCCAAGTCAAATAATTTTACGAAGCAAGGCAGAAAAGTTATGAAATTTGGAACGTAGATTATGACCCTGAGCACATGTGTAAAGTAGTAACCCATTCCATACTGAAGTTCATTAGATAGAAACATGCATGTAAAAACTTAACCAATGTGTAACGCCGACGACAACGCCAACGCCCAGGTGAGTAGTATAGCTCTCCTTATTCTTCGAATAATCGAGCCAAAAAGTGATGAATCAGAGACATAGATAACAGAGATTGGCAACTCCGGAATTATCGCCAAACTCTTGCATGCCGCGAGGTTCTGCGAGATAAGGAAAGAGTGTACCTGTTTATCGGTTGCCACGGGAGATGTCAAGCGAAATTGATACTTCTTTATTACAGTAAAATAGCTATGTTTTGGTTATCTGATTGGTTATCTGAAACAACTTCTGGACATTTTGTTTTATTTTCATTTTATTAAATTTATTTTATGTTAAAAACAAAACAAAAAAATCCAGTAGGTCTTCTGTTTAAATGACAGGCTTAATTACCATGCAATTGTACTTATAACGACAATGTCAAGTGACTCTATTTAGTTACAGTTAATAACCAAAGCACGAATTTTCCACTAAGACCTGATAGTTTTCGTCAATATAAAAAGATTGCTTTCTCACTTCATTTCATTTATTCTGTGTAGTAAAACTGTTTAAAGTGCTAATTTTGTCAAAACAAAACACATTTTTCAGCATGACATTATTACAAGCCAAATGTTTCAATTCAAGAAAATAATAAGTATTTTATGATGTTAAAATACATGTGATGAGAATTTGTAAAAGTGGTTTTAGTAAACGAAAGGAAACGTAAGAAAAAACTGACGTGCAAAGTTTTTCAATACACCTTTTACCGCATATTCCTCTAATATTGATTGCAAATCAATAAGTATATAATTATTCTTAAGACACGTACCATGCTGCTGACCGAAATGATTTTAGAAAAAAGAAATGTGAGCTTTTTGAATGTTAAGCTAAAGCAAATAGTGTGTCTTGCACCTTCATTTTTATTATCATTTCTCAACGAGAAATTAAGTCAAAGCACACTACTTTTAAACCCAGACAGACGCCTTAAACAGAACAAATCCTCCCTATTTTGTTTTCGGGAGCTTTAGGTCATTAAAGTTGAATGAGGTGTCAGAGAGTGGACACAGGGTTAGCGCCACACACTTCTTGTATAATCGCCCTAGCATCAAAAGGTTTTATGACATCAAACTACATATGTAAAATCATAGCCTGTATTGTCCACTATCGAACAGAACAGACAATAACATATCGTTTAATCTTCCCAAGTATACATGTTATACAATAAGGGAGTACAAAGCATAAATTCAAAGAATTGAAATAAAATGAGGAGTGGAAAAGTTCATGAGAGACAGAGAAAAAGACAGAAAGAAAGGTATAGATGCATTAGTTGTTTAGAATTATAAAATGGAGAGACAAATAATAGAAAACAGTATAAGCTACACGCTTGAATAATTGGTTGAAATACGGTTAAACAAAATTTGATTGGTTAGAAATCTTAAAGGGTTATTCGCCCATATCATGCGCCACCTAGCGCCGATAAGGAATTTCTGATAACGATCGATATTCGATAGGGATTATCGACCTCGATCGGTAATCCGGCCCGCGTTTTAGACGTTGATTTTGGCTACGAATTACTTCCCTTGTCAACTTCCGCTTGTAAACAAAGACACAAAAAGTTTGAAGAAATGTGAGAAAAGAAACGACGAAAAGACGTTGGAAAGGTCGACTTGTGAAGCCGGGTAAGGCTGCAAGACTTGAGGCATTATCAGAAAGTAAACGCGCTGCGAAAAATGCAGAAAATGATGAAGAGTATGAAGAAAACCGTAGCGATTCGACCAGTTCATGTTCGATTGAAGAAAAGGAAATTCCTTCGGCCCAAGCATGTTCATCACTCGATCCATATTGGAGTAGTGGACGAAGAATTATTGAACTCGGACATGTAGCTAACCAATTGAAACAGTGTAAGAACCGTGACTGTGAAAAACATCTTCTTCTTCATAACATTGATCGTGAAACGAAAGTTGGGTATGCCAGTATCCTGTACATCAAGTGTAGCTGTGGGATGAGCAATGCCATTACAACATGATGGAAAGGATCAGTGTATTTTGAGAGGTCTTAAACTATTTAAAACATTTTAAATATATTATGTGTTCACTTTCCAATCATTTGCCATCGGATTATTATTGTCGCACCTGATCGAGGTCTACAATTTTTATTTTTCTTGTTGGAATTCCCTCATTAGCAAATAAAAATATGACAGTTGAAAGTAACAACATTGAGAAACATTAAAATTAACTAAGGTTTATATGTTTTAAAGGTATGTTGTGAATAAATTTGAAGTTCTGAGACATATTAGACTGCAGAAGATATTTTTAGAGTTTTAGCGCCTAAAAAAGCAATGGGGGTATCCTTACTTTTTTGTAGTTTGAGTAAAAGAAAGCATGGTAACCTACATATTTCTTAACATTTTCTGATTGCTTGTTTCCAAAACTTGATCTATGTGTAGTTTAGTGACATTCTTATTGGTAATAATGATTTTATGACAATTTTTCTAAACAAACTTTCTGAAAACTCCGAAAATCGATCGCTTCAAAAGGCACTAAAAACATGCCAATCATGAAGAATTTTTAGTAAAATGTTTAAAATCAGGTATATTTTCTGTTTGTGTGATATATTTTATTATATAGAACATAAAAAAATAGCTGAATGTTTAAAAATAAAGAAATTATCAATAAAAAACCAAGTTTTCTTATTTTCCCCTAAAATATGCCTAAAAGTGCTAACGGTCACTTCTTCTAGAGCGGATGTGTAAAAAAAGTAATATGGTGACCCCATCTCTTCTTTACACCATTGAATTCATAAATGTTCAAATAAGAGATAGGCAAAATTCCACGAACATCTTATTGAAACAACAATTGTGTGAATATCCCTTTAAGTGAACGCTTTGATTTCACAAGGTAACTGGAACCATACGTGAAAAAAACCGAACAATTGTTGAAGGCGTGCTCGCCTTAAAATTGGTACCAAAAGAGCCATTGGACCTATAGTGATTTGTTTGAAATTGAATGACAGTTGTATGCTGTAAGGCACAAACAGTGACAGAAGAAGAAAACAGTTTGAATGAATATGCAAATGTACATACAAAATAGAATTCATGAAAGAAATGACACACATGTATAAATCACATTATAAAACAACAGTTTACACAATTGAAAGAGTAAGCTTTCACTGCACCTGTACATTTTTGCAGTCGTGAACCATTTGAAATAAAAAAGAGAAGAAAAAAAAACCCCGCAAAGATGCACTGTTTCATGTATAATCTAAGCATTGATAACGAGACATCAAACACGGTCTGGTTTGTCAAAACTGTGAAATAAAAAGCAGACGCTTTTTTATGGCTAATATTACTAGTATGTAAAATACCTTTATATACTTTCTAATGTTATTGTGGCATAACGTATAAGTTAATGCATTTTAGACATGAAATATCGTGACAAAGTGAAAATATATCAAGAAGTGTGAAAAAAAATACATTCGCAGGTGGCATCGAGATTGCTAGTCGAAATGACGCATGATAAGTCGGAGATACTTACACAGAAACTTTAATAGAAATGGGTTTTTTGAATTTAACATATAACTCAAAGCTGGATTATTGATTCTTGTAAACCCCGAATCCAGATAAAATTGATCGCGTTCAGTATTGAAAAAGTCACAATGAAAGAGATAGTGTGACTCATATCCAACTTGGCTTTGGGAACAAAGATCGCATAATCGATTTTCATAAAGTATTGAATCATACCTAAGGCGTTCGACTGGTAATTTGAAATTCGCCGTCCTGAATCTAAAAAGTGTTGAGATATCAGTTTTCGACAAAATTTTAAAATAATGTTCTAAACAGTGTATCGTTTTAAAGCTCGAGTAAGTTCTTCCTTTATTTGAATCCCTTAATTGTGAATACCATGACTGTTTATACTGACCGATCAAAATTTGTTTGACAAGATTGCTGATACTCATATTTGTAATCAGACTTTGATTGGTCCATAAATCAGGCCGACCAACGCTGGTGAGGATGTTTTAAACATAGTTTAGCCATTTGTACTCTGTATTTATATTAGACAGCATGTAAGTATATAAAAGATACGAAAGTTCAGTTCTTTTGCCGCAAGCCGGTTCCAGAATGAAATAACACGACACTTAATATTGATAGAAACTGGGTATCTATCCAATTCACCCATTAACATGTATATAGGTGTAGACTTTATAGCCTTAGTGATATATCTGAGAATATTAGTGATTGACTCTATCACCCTTCGTTCTTCAAATGACACATTTCACATGACATTTTTGCAAGCGATCGGAATTAAGAAGTAATATGACGAAAAAGGAAATATCGTGGTGTTTCTAATTAAGAACATCTATCCATTCTCTTTTGTCCATTAATTGAATAGAGTTTCTTCTTCTTATATAGGAATATCACTTGGAAAATACGGAAACATAGGCGTAGGAGCGTTTTCAATATTGGGGGGGGGGCAATTTCAGATGAGGACCGGTAAATGTACCGTTAAGAATAAATGTTCCAAAACTTTTGTCATGACTTTTCATGCATCTACAAACTCAATACCATTTAAAAGAAAGCGTATGAAAATGTGTATCTTAATACAAAAAAAGTGAAAAAAAAGAAAAATGGATAGGCCAGGTCTCGAACTCACGCGGAAATTAAAAGTGATGCAACAAACAAAGGAAAACTGCTATCAGACTGTCACAACCACGGGTAAAACTGTCATACTTATCAATGAATCATTAAATTTTCAAGCTTTGGCTAACAATTGAATACAATATATTGGATCTAACTACTTTACGGTGGTTAATCAAAACGGCTTCTATGCGTATAATCGAGCGTCGCATGCTTCTATACGTACAGGCACCGGTTTCTATACCGATAAATCGTGTTGACATGTGATGACGGGTGTGTTTATTTCTTTAATATCTCAGCAGATACGACAAAGTTTCTTATTTTAATTATCTGACGGAACATGTTATATATTTGTTCATTGATATAAACTGACATTTGCGTTCGACATGTTCCGGTATTCGAAAACAAACCAAAAAGGTAAAGCAGAAATAAGAGAGAAATCTTCAAAGTTGATTTAAAAGACAATATTTCAATCATATCTAAAGGTATCAAATTCTTATTGACATTGTTTTGGCAATTTCAACGCACATTAAGTGATATTTCTCAATAATTTCGGATTTTAGATTTTGATAAGCCCTACACATGGTAAAAAAGAGATATTTTAATGCAACGGATAATATACGTACACGGCACCGGCTAATTAACGATGTAAACTGACAATTTTGTATAACCCGTTTCTGATCATTAATTAAGCTGTAAAACATGTATTTTTCATTAGAATAGTTTCGACATGATTTTATTCAAATTAAAATCTTGATAGATTAAGCCGATTTTTTCACTTTGTGTGAGAAATATGCATCAAGATGTGTTTTTTTCTACATCAAGTTATTTCACTTGAAATAAGCCAATTCGTTTAACTCATGAAAGTAGGTTTGTTTTTTTATAAGACTCTATGATTTCCATTCGTATTATCATTACAAATATTTTCATCAAGAAATATAAGACACATAGACGAGGCTATTGTATTTTATGTTTTACTTCCTTGGAAGAGTATCAAGCCCAAAGCGATGAGGGACCATTATTAAAAGTATGTGACATTAATACCTCGACCACAGAGGCCACTCAGAATTATCTTGTCCGTGACTATATGTACTGCCTTTTCTTGTGTGTAATGACAAAGTACAATAACAGCATGTATGCTTTTGAAACACAATGCATACGACATTAAATAATTTTCCGTGATAATAGGTCGTGCAGAATTTAACACTTAGCTTTTGTGTCAACGGATTTAAATTATTTATTGGTATGATCAACATAAATTGGACGAGACAAAAGTGGTCATGACAAACTCGAACAAAACGATGTTTGACAAGACAATTACAGTAAGAACAAACTCGGGCGAGACATCGTTGAAAAAGACATTAACAATAGAAAATAGAAACAAACTTGGGCGAGACAATATTGAACACTTCAGTGGAAGGACCGCTTTAAAAGACTTGAATGGACAGTAACTATCGTGGGGGATGAACATCGGTGGGTAGCATCTATTCGTCTCTCCTTTTGTTGATATAACCAAAGAGTCTTACCTTCGTTTTAACGTATAAAACAAAAGAATGAGGGTTCATATAGAAGCCAGTCCTATCTGCTCGTACATTAGCCGGCGCCAAAATTTAATGCATTATAGACTATACATTTTCCATAGCCAACGTCGTTGAGGATTTTTAATTATTTCTTTATTCTGATAAACCAAAGAATGAACCATTTTCTTTTTCGTTTCAATCTATAAAACAGAATAAAATGAGAATGAGGGTTCATATAGAAACCGATGCCATCTGGTCGTACATTAGCCGGTGCCAAAAATTACAGCTTTATAGGTTATACGTATATTATCCGTAGCTAGCCCCGATGAGGATTTTTATATATTTCTTTTATTTGAAGACATTACATATGACAATAAAACGTGGCATACATGGGTCTTTACTTTTCTGATGAATTAAATTTCGGAAAAGAACGTACTCTCTTATAAATCAGACAAAAGACTGTATTTTCATCAAGGTGTTTACAATGAGGAATCGCATGCGGCTAACTTGTTTTCTTTAGTGTGGATTAAATTAAATGATTTGAGACAAGACAAAATACATGCGTTATACAAAATTGTTCATATTGTTCCGTGATGCACGTCATTCTTATAAATTATTTCTCTTTTTCTTTAAATTCTTCTTTTTTCCTGTCCATCTTCATGTTTTTCTTTGATTACAAACGTATAGAAACCGGTGCTTGTACGTATAGAAGCATGCAACGCAAGATTATACGCATAGAAGCCGTTTTGATTAACCCCCGTGTACTTATAGGACACGTTTAACATCACTGTTTTTGTCAATCATAACTAAAGGCAAATTGGTATTAAATAAAGCACAAAAAATACACACATTTATATTTATTCTGCTGTAAATTTCGTTTCTATATTTTTTTCTTTTCAAATATCTTCATTTTCCATTGTGAATATTGAGGGGGGGGGGGGCAAAGTATACTCTGACCCCCCCCCCCAGTCTGAATATGGGGGGGGCGGGCCCCCTGGCCCCCCGACTCCTACGCCTATGGGAAACTATAGAACTTAGTCAGCATTTAATACGGGATCAATTCAAACTCATTCAGACGTTTTCAGACTTTTGATAAAATCCAAGTCACACAATTTAAGTTTTAACTGATGCAAAAATGAAAGATTTTGATTGAAAATAAAATGGCTGAAATCAAGATTGTGCTTGTGTGGTAATGTACACCTGGTATGACTTCGTTATAAACACGACGATCACCAAAAAAAGCGGGTAACCATAAAACAAAAATAACACTTCAGGAAAATGTCAAGTATGATATGATCCGGTGCATAGTTTTTCTAGTTTTACTTGCTACAACTTTGTTATATTTTGGTTGGAAATCAAGATGGCTGAACTCATTTAGGTAGTAAATGGGACATATTTAGAGCGCAATAACTTCTAAATGACAAAGATTATCAGACTGAAAATTTGGAAATAAAATGGCCGAAATCATGATCATGCTTGTGTGGATAAGTAAACCTGGTATTACTTCGTTATGGAAGCGAAGATTACTTTAAAAATGCGGGCAACCATAAAACAAAAATAACACTTCAGGAAAATGTCAAGTATGATATGATCCAGTGTATAGATTTTTAGTTTTACTTGCTACAACTTTGTTAATTTTTGGTTGGAAATCAAGATAGCTGAACTCACTAAGGTAGTAAATGGGATATATTTAGTACGCAATAACTTCTCAATGACAAAGAATATCAAACTGAAAATTTGGAAATCGAAAAAATCATATTATCACATTAAAATGGACATAAATAAGAAATGTTTGAATAAACCTCCATTAAAACCTTTTAATTTGTACAAGTATGAAATATTTTGGTTGAAAATAAGATGACCGAAATCATGATCATGATTGTGTGGTTAAGTAAACCTGGTATTACTTCGTTATGGGAGCCAAGATTACTTTAAAAATGCGGGCAACCATGAAACAAAAATAACACTTCAGGAAAATGTCAAGTATGATACGATCCAGTGCATAGTTTTTTAGTTTTACTTGCTACAACTTTGTTAATTTTTGGTTGGAAATCAAGATGGCTAAACTCATTAGGGTCGTAAAAGGGACATATTCAGTACGGAATAACTTCTAAATGACAAGGAATATCAAACTGAAAATTTGGAAATGTAGAAAGACAAACCCTATCTTTAAAATGGAATTAAATTGGAAATGTTTGAAAACCCCTCCTTTAGAACAGTTTGAATCTAAAACTACTCAATTATCACGTTTATCGCACCCAACCACGAAATTGCGAACAATTCAATCAAGTTTGTCGCAATTTGCCATGTTTATTTCTTTGATAATCGGTTGCTGATCGGTCTTGTTGGATGAAGAACCTTTCTAACAATAATAATATAGTAAATTGTGTAAAAAAATAATTTAATTATGACTTAAAACACGCTCATATGTGTGTTGCCTATTTCGCGTTTAGTTGAAAATGGCGTCGATCGACAGATCTCGGAAGGTCTCGCTAAATAACGCGTCATGCAAGAGGTCGCAGAAAACGGCTATAGGTAAAGAAGGAGTTGCCAATCTCTGTTATCTATGTGTCTGGGTAAATGAATCCATTTTTTATAATGATAAAATGACTGTTTCGGTCACCAAACAATGGTTTGTCTCTATATTTCCAAGGCTTTTTCAAAGCTGAACAATTTTTAAACTTGATATTGCCTTTATTGGCTTCGAAAAGGTTATCTTTTGTCTGTAAATATCAGTATTTCACCGTTATAGATTTTTATTACATAAGGGATTTGCATCGGAAGATGCACAGTGTAATAAAACGCAAACCATTATTTAACAATTATTACATAGTTCAACGTTATAAGAGAACAGCTTCACTTTCTCACCATATAAGCGCTAAAAAGATAAATACAATCGCCTTTGTGATTTGGTGATAAGCCCACTTCAGATTTCCAAGTTATTCGGTTTAACTTTTTTCGGTACATTTAGTCATTTGGAAGGTATCCTCGCTTGAAAATAGCTCAAACAAAAATCTTTGTAATTTCTGAATTCTGCACATAAGCCTCCTTTGGCTTGGAATAGGTTAAATTTTGTGTGAAAATGTCACCATGTAACCAATGTGAACATTATTACATAAAAGGCTGCCGTTTGCGAAGTTTTTCCTCCCATATTAGCCCCAAACAGACATATTTATAAAGGCGTTTTGTAATATGCCCATAAGCCCATTTTGGTTTTCTTAGTTACGTGTTTTAACTTCTTTCTGTACATTGAGTCATTTGGGTCAGTATCCGCGCTTGAAAATTGCAAACAATCAAGTTTTCTGATATTTTCAAAAATTGCTGATAGGCCCATGTGTGCTTTCAAGTATCTCTGTTTGCCTTCTTTTGGTACATGTTGCCATTTGCGATGGGTTTCCGACAATTTAAACGCTAATTCCGATATTTGATTTTTTTTTAATTTGCTGATAAGCCCATTTCGGCTTTTTTAGTTATTTGGCTTGACCTTTTTTAGTACGTATAGTCATTTGGAATGGTTTCGTTGCTTGACAATTGATCAAACAAAGATTTTTAGAACACGTGTCTTCTGCTTATAAGCCTGTTTTGGTTTTAGAGAGATTACAATTTGCCTGAAAATATCACCATGTTACCATTATGATTATTACTACATATCGGGTTTGTATAGAAAAAAATTACTTTGAAAAAAAAGTCAACCCGTTTCGTAATAATTTTTACATAGTGCAACTTTATTACATAACGGGTTGGCATGAAAACAAGCAAAATGTTACAAATCTCAACCTGTTTCGTAATAAGTATTACATTATGCAACTTTATTACATAACGGGTTGGCATCGAAAAACGCAAAATGTAATAAACTTCAATTCGTTTTGTAATAATTATTACATTATGCAACTTTGTTACATAACGGGTTGTTACACAACTGTGCTCATTGGCAAGAGTTTAAGACCAGACATGAAATTGTATATGATTTATCCTTCTAAGTAACTGACAATTAATAATAAAGGGTTAGTGGTGAAAGGTTATCATCATGTCACATGGATTTCATTTTATGCCCAAAGTAATGTTATTGACAAAGCCAGAGCTTAAACCCTTTACCAAACAGCGAATTTTCAACTGTCCCAAATTGAAAGGGTTTGCAGACAACATTTCAAAATGTGATGAAATTGGCAAATAATCTTCTGATAGGGCAGATCAATATCTCCTTTTCCCACAATGTTTTCCAGAGTCGTCTGCAACAAACTTGTCAAATGTCGTTATTGGTTGGTTAAGGGTTAAGTCAACATGAGAAAGACAAAGGTAGTAAATGATAGAATGTCTTATCTAAAGACCATGAGAGGACCAGGAAACATTTTCTGATAAGCTTGCAAGAGCAGTTAACCACACTATCAGTATCCAAGGTGAACAGTATTGCTTTCCTGGAATTCACCAGTACTATGCTAGTGACTTGCCAAAGGACACCCATACAAAACCGGCAGTGCCATTGTGGCACAAAAATGAGTTCTCCACATTAAAAATTAATCATCTTAACCCTTAACCACTGGGTCATGCAAGACCCCTCAGGGTTCATAGTAACAGCTGTTGTAGAGTTGGTGGACAGTCCAGACAAGATAGTTAAAATATTTGTTTGCACTATATGGGCCCATTCAGTTGGCAGGTCAGTAACAGAGGTTGATCTAAGCATTTTATTGCAAAATGATTTATTTTTACAAATGAATGGGGATGAAAGTTTTAAGCTTATTGAGTCCTTTTCCTGAATAACAAGGGTTGCAGTTGTACCAATTTCAAAATGAGTGAGATATGGAGTTGGTACCATAATATGTTTTGTTTACATTGGATTTAAATCCAATCATGTAATATCTTTCCTGGATTCACCAATACTATGCTAGAGCTTTAACGTGTTTTGCCAAAGGACATTTCCATGAAACCAATGGTGGAACTGTAACCATGTATCCCCAAAATTTTGGTGTAACACCTTTATACCTGGTTAAGAAATACCCTACAATGATATATTGCTCAAATTAATCTGTAGTGAAGTTTCAGGGAGCTTCTCCTTACCACTCCAAGTTAACAGAGGACAAAAACTACAAGGGTCCAGGTAGTCACCAGCAGTGTGAGGAGAGTAAGGCTTAATTGTTCCACAGTATGTGCTGTAATAGTAACTACAATAAAGGGCCTGCAGGGAGGGTTAGGCCTAATGGTTCCACAATAAAGGCTGCAATAGTAGCTTCAATAGAGGACCTGCATCTAAATGACAGATAAAATGAACCCGCAATGTTAAGGTAAAAGAAAATATCTATTTTGAGATTCCCCATTGCAGCTATGTGCATAAAAGTATATAAAGCTGTGAGGTAAAATTAAATGGCTGAAATAGCTGTAAGTCGGCACAACTATTCATGATCCTTTTATTCCTCACAAGTATATTTAGTTATCATTTATATGGGGTTTAAATTACACTACACCAATATTATACAGTTGACACCAACCCGACACATAACTATTGGAATAACCCCAATCTTATAATGGTCATTAGAGCTGGTAGAACCATCAGCACTCCGTAAGTCGGCCAGGAGACCTCCTCCCATGAAAATCCAAATGCTGCTACTGGGATTTGAACCAATGAGGAGAGGAATAATGTGATTTAAAGTTCTGTACTCTAACCACGAAAACCCCTCTCACAAGTACAGCACAATTTGATTTGTAAGTAGCGAATGCTATTGACCTGTCACAAGAGATTTATTTTTATGGTGTTTAACACCGTATCAACAATATTTTAGTTATGAAACTACTTTTCTGGATTTACCAGTACTGGGCTAGGACTCTAAAGTGACTTGCCAAATATCACTCCCATGAAACCAGGTGTCAGTGGGCTCAAACCCGGGACACCGAGCTCTTAGTCCGAGTTCTAAATCCGCCATCTTAACCACTTTGCCAAACAGGACCCTGGCTGTCATAAGAAATGAATAAAGTATTCTGCGTTGACTTAATTGAATGCTAAAACATTTAATTTTGTTTTAAGGCGCATTGACAGCTAAGGTTATTAAGTGTGCATTATGAACATTAACACTGTAAAGAATGTAGGCTGAGCTGGTCTTTAACCCAGGACCTATCTACATGTGATGGGATATAAATTAGCGTAATCCTACAACTTTGTAATTGCCAAACCACACAATGTGATGTTATCAATCTTCCCTAGATTTCACATGAAGCTGGTAACCAAACTGTCCCACACTATGCTATGTTATGGCTTTTCTGGATTCACCAGTACTAGGCTACTGCTTGTAAGCGTCTTGCCCTAAAGACTCTCCTATTGAACTAATTCAAATGTTTTAACTGTAATAAATAAATGATGATCAGCACCATTGATAACAAGACCAAAATAGCTAGATCTCTCGATTGTGCATAGATAACATATCTTATTTGAGCCGGTCCTTTTAATCCTTTTAGAACTGGAACCAACTCCATGCTTATGCAAACAGGTCAGATCCAGGCCAACTCTGACTATCTTTCCTCATCAAAATTAAGCAGATAATTAAGGTTTTGGAAAGCAGACAACAAAAAAATAATCTATTTTTTAGAAAATTACCAAGCATTCTAAGGGTTAGAGCTATGGACTAAGTACCTTACATTTTTTTAATTATTCAAGCACGATTCCGATTATGGAATCACTTATAATATGCGCCGACATTCAGGTTCACAATCTTTAATCAAATGTCAGTCTCTTATGATCAATGGATCGACTCAGCAAGGGGTTTTTGTTTTCTTATTCATTATGACATGTTTATTTATCCTGATAGGCTAATAATACACTTGCTTAAAGTCCTGCCCTAAGAAAAAGAATTAGTTACAACATAAACATGATCTGGAAAAAAATGTATTGAACAATAAACAGGATAAACGAATTTAAAGGATATTGTTTTTCATGGACACAAACATGAAGAAATTTCCTGTCTATTGCAGATATGTAAGAGTAATTCCTACTTTCTTATGATAACTGGAGAACTTGAGAGGTACTTTATTTAGAGTGTCATGAACTTCTAGTAATTGGCCATGTGGGCTGTGCTGGGTTCACTAGTACTAGGCTAAGGTTTATTTAGAGGAAGTATTTTGTTAGTCAAACAAGCCACATCACTTTCATGAATTTGCTTTTGCCTCTTGACGACTTTTCTTGATAAAACATACCCTTTATGTTAGGACACAAGTCAATTTTGGTCGCATGAAAATGGAAAACAATCTTTGTGAAAAACGTTTAAAACAAATGTTGTTCACTATGGCTTAATTGTCATGGCACTCAATGATTAGCCGAGAACAGTTTTAACCACTTTGTATCATGTTTTTTTGCAACAAATAAAGTAAACAATTTTGATGGATAAAACAAAAAGATCGTTAAGATATGATGCACGCATGAAGTTGTCCCCTCTTGTATATCTATTGTACACACAAACAGCAAGCCATGAGAAACCTGTTATAAAAGAACAAGTATACTATAGTGTTGTAACAATGTTTTTGAGTTATGCAGTTTTAGCTTCAATAATTTGCTTAAACAAGAATTTCAACTTTGAATACAAGGAATTTAGAATGGAAAATGAACTCAATCAAGATTCTTTTGGACAATGACATCTTAATTCTTGTTTTAACGAAGGAGCCAGTGGCAAATTGTGCAGCAAATGATGAAATACAAGGATTATTGAAAGAGGAACTGATCACTTTATGACTAAAATATTGTTGAAAATGGCATAAAAGTCTTAATCTTCCATTCATTCTCCCCGAGTTAAGTATAAGTTTTCATAAGAGAAAACCTTAATTTATGAAAATAAATGATTCAGCAAGATGCCTGATTGAGCATTCAGAGATCCTAATATACAATTCGAAATGTATCACAAAATAATAGAGAAAACATGTCTTTCATTTTAATCGTTCTTCAGTCATCATCTAAGATTCTAAAACGACCCTAACCACTAAATTTGAAATTCATGTACAGCGGATGCTTGTAATGCATAAGTATGGCAAAAACCTTATAAATTTATTAAAATACGTTTCAAATGACCGACTTCTTTCCTGAACAATTGTGTTTATGTAAATAAGAAGTTAGTGCCTTCAGATCACTTAGCTAGCATCACTGATGATACAGAGGTAAAGACATGGCACATGGATAGTAAAAAATGGTCAACAAAGACATATTTTTTGTATAGTGTTTAGCTCCTTATCAACAATTTTTCAGTTAAGTAATGGCTTACCTTGATCCACCTGGTACTAGGCTATAAGGTAGTACCCATATAATCACTGTGCAGCATCTACGACATAGCATTGATGATGATGAACAATACCTGTGTATCGGTCATGCAGTATTTCAACCCTACTGTCACACACAAAGTTTGCAAAGGGGGTCTTTCCGGTTCCAAGATTAGCACCACGTATTCTTCTTCTAAAACTGTACAAGACTGGTTTTATTGGGGCTTTAATAGACAGCTGTTAATGGTATCTAAAATATATCTACAAAACATTTACCAAGCATGACTGTTTAAATGGAAAAATTGAAAGTAGGCAACATATTTTACTAACTACCCCTTACATGTTGGACAAAGTCTCACATTTTTCAAACATGGCATATTCTTTCTATATTTCTTTATTCTACCATTAGTACTTGGTCAAAAAAGTCATGGTTGAAGTTTGCAATGTCAATAATTTGATATGAGATTCAATCGATCTGACTATGTTTGCATATTCCTCACACTAATAAAGGTATATCATAATTTAATTATATTAAGATTTCAGTCTATAGCAGCAACCAGGGCACCTATCCATGCTCCTGGGATTTCCTCGCCATTACTGCACATCAATATGTCCAACTCCCTGACTACTTTCTTATATGAACATAATTGGACAATAATGACTTCATTCAATACGGGAAAGAATCGGCTATAATCTAATGAATGTAGAAAAATAATATTACATTAAACGTTCGACAATTGAACATTTTACCCTTCTTCATGGATTAATAAAACATAAAACATGATAGAACCATCATTATAATTAACCTTTTTCATTTAGTAATTTGATTTCTATGGAATCAACCAATACATTTACAGCAAAAAACAGAGAATATGAGGCATGTGGATACTGAATATGGTTGACACTGGAATACAGTTCACAATAGTACACATATAATTGTTATGTTGCATCTCCGACACATCGTCGCTGCCAATTTACATTTACCTGTGTAATGGTTGGTTACCCAGTATTTTATCTGTCAAGTTCCACACACGATTTGCTAAAGTACCCTTCTGGATCCTAGGATAGCCCTGTATACTCTTCATCAACAATTGTACAAGACTTCTTTTGAAATAAGAAGTTGGTAGAGGCATCTGTAAATGGTATCTAAAATAAATCTATGAAATAACAGGCTTGCTCAAGCCTAAAAAACTTTACTTGAAGCCTGAATTTTAACATTTTCATTATGAAAAAAGAAGGAAAATTTAAAATCCCAAACCCTGAAATCAGGACCAGGCCTGAACACTCACCAAGCATTGCTGTATAAAGAGTAAAATTGAAAGGGGCATCATGAAACCTCTATAGCCCTTGCCTATTGGACTCTAACTTGCATTTTCAAACATAGCATATTCTTTCTTCTACCATTAGTATTTGGTCAACTTAGAATTAAGGTTCTCTTGCCACCTTTCATTATCCACATCCGACATAAGTACTGGTTATGTTTCCAGGAAAGGAGTAGAATCAAGAGTGTTGTAAGAACTTTCTTCGTAATCCATGTACAATAGATTAAGTTAAAACTTTGTATTCAATCAACTATAAATAATCATGGTTCAAGTTTGCATTGTCAATAATTGGAGACACTCAATTGATCTTACTACTTTTGCATATTTCTTAGTACTGGTTACGGGGTATGATATAATTTCATTAGTATTTCAGTTATATCACAGTATTCAGTTCAGATTTTCATGCTCCTGGTATTTCCTCATCAGTACAGCACAATATGATTTCAAATATACTGACTGAAAGGATGTTGGCTAAATCTAAGACGAGTTCAACAGTAATTCATAGAAGAGTACATGATAGTATATGACAAAGGACATACATGTCTCTCCTTGTCCTATAACCATGAATATAGTAGTATCATCAGGACAAAGGACATACATGTCTCTCCTTGTCCTATAACAATAAATATAGTAGTATCATCAGGACAAAGGACATACATGTCTCTCCTTGTCCTATAACAATAAATATAGTAGTATCACCAGGACAAATGACATACATGTCTCTCCTTGTCCTATAACCATAAATACAGTGGTATCATCAGGACAATGGACATACATGTCTCTCCTTGTCCTATAACCATGAATATAGTAGTATCATCAGGACAAAGGACATACATGTCTTTCCTTGTCCTATAACAATAGATATAGTAGTATCATCAGGACAATGGACCATTTTCATTTACTAGTTGACACTTTCTATGCAACAACAACACCTTTTATGAGAAAAACTTGCCCATACTGTCTATTCCACCCAAGATTGGCATCACTTTCTCACTCCAGAGTGTCCATATTGGCATACAGAGGTCTCGAGTCCAAAAAAAGTTAAGGCAAATTTCTTTCCAACATTTGATAAATTCATAATTGTATTCATCACACATATTTTTCGTTCAAGTAAGACAATATGGAAGCAGTATAATTTATCAGGTGATGGCTTATACTCAAAGTTATATAGTAAAAGGATCTAGATTTATGCTGATTTTGCCATAATGTTCAAGACCAAGTTGCTTTTAAAAATGGATTGATAAGATGAACAAATGAGGTTGACAATTGGTTTGGATTTATAAAGAATGAATGAATGTTGTTTTAAGGTGTATCTACAGCTAAGGTCTTTTAGCGTGCATTATCATGATGTGGATAAATATATATTGCAATTATTTACAGGTTAAAATGTATTTGGCTGAAGAAAAGTAAATCAGAATTTGCAATGAATGAAGGTTTGGATTTATAGTTTGAAAACAATTTTAATAAATGGGTAAAATCGCGTGCAAACTTATTTATAACATATCGAGAATGAGTAGTGGTGGTAACAAATGGGAGGCCCAGTTGGAAGTATAACCTCATATGCATGAGGGAACGTAGATGGTTACCAGGGTAAGTTAGATGAGACAAACAAGCAAAGGATGGTAAAGAAGGATTCACTATTAATGCAGTGGTCAGACGAGTCGAGAAGATGGTCAGAAGTTCTACATTTATAAGAAGAAAGGTCATATTTGTCTTCATGCAGTGGTCAGACGAGTCGGGGACATGGTCAGACATTCACCACGTATAAGGAGAAAGGTCATATTTGTCTTAAACCAGGAGGTGCTTTATGTACATAAATATGTAGTATTGTAATTATTAGATATCAATTGTTGACTCAAATGTAGAGTTATTAATGTTTCAATAGAGAAGATGAAATTGCCACAATTTCTTGAAGGAACCAGGACCAATGATGGTTGAACAATAATGGAGTTAAGTCACTCCTTGTTTTGAAAACGAGTTTGTTTACTCACGAAATCACCTAACACTGATTGTCAGCTGAGGCTACAACTTCTATGCTAACTGTCATCTCATAATCAAGATTTAGTCACTAACATGGTTTGTTTGTTTTGGTTTTATGTAGTTTTCAACAATTCTCAATTTTTTTCTTTTCCTAAAAAATACTATGTTTTGACCAGAAACTGGATTTTTAAATGGTGAAGCATTCTCCATTACCTAGAGTTTGTAACTTTCCACACACAACATAAATCCTCCACATGTACCTCTGTGACACCATAGTGAGAGCATGTTCAGTAAGACACAATCACACACAAAATCTTAAAAGATCCCACACTGTTTATCTCCAGTGCAGAGACAATAAGACTTTTAAAGATCTCAAAGTCCTGTTTACAACTCAATTTCATTGTTTGTATTAGACCTTACGAAAAGTCATTTCAATACAAGACCTGTGTTTACTAGATCTGATGATTACATTACTACTATCATGTCCAACATGGCAACTTTCAAATGTAGACTAACGCAAACAAAGGTTGTTATATGTACTGATATATCTTTATATCTATTGACAAAGATCTCACAAATGACAACAGTCAAGATTACAAAACAATATTAAGATATCCTTATTGTGGTATGAGACTGCACAAGCTTCAATTAATTCAACAAATAATGCAAAAAGCTGTGGCCCATCAATCAATCAAAAACAGACCACACAACCTTACTGCCATATAAACGTACAATATCTGCGTAAAACAATACATCAATGAACATACAATTGCTTAGAGATATCAATCACTTGTTATTTTAACATAATAACTTTTCAACCGTATTATAGATCCATGATATATCTTCATTATTTGTTCTTTGTCTGCTAGGCAGATCCTACTTAACAAGATACAAACCCACAAATTTTAGAAGCAAAGGTCTCTATTATATGTTCTTGGCCTGCTAGGCAGATCTCGCTCAAAGAGATACAAACCCACAAACTTTAGAAGCAAATATCTCTATTATATGTTCTTAGCCTGCTAGGCAGATCTCGCTCAAAGAGATACAAACCCACAAACTTTAGAAGCAAAGGTCTCTATTATAAGTTCTTAGCCTGCTAGGCAGATCTCGCTCAAAGAGATACAAACCCACAAACTTTAGAAACTAAGATTTGTATTTTTTCTATCTTTATTTGCATAGTATTAGGATATATTAAAGTCACAGTGTCAAAATAATGCACTTTGCACACATTTATAGGTGTATGTTCATGTATGTATCGAATCACTCATATATTTTATGCACAGGCATATTGCAACAAGGAGAGTGGACTGTTCTCTCAAGATTGACAGACTCCATGTCTTTATTTAATGTCTATCATTGATAAGAGAAGCATATTTTCTTCAAAATAGATTGTTGCCACTGATCAGATCTTCATCAACAAGTGTTTATGACACGACAACCTTGGTAGGCACCAACTTGCAACAACAACAAGAAGAAATGTTGCGAGCAGAGCGCGAACAGAAGGTGGTTCTTGAGGGCGACCGCCAAGAACAACAACCCCTGCTTCAAGACGCCAAAGAGCGCTTTGAACAATTAGAACGGGACAGAGCAGAAGCAGCTGGCAAAATGCAGGTTAGCTATACATCGTTGGTTTCAGACCTGGGTTTCACGAAACATCTAAAATACTTCTTCAACCTCCAATATTGAAGATCTTCAAATATTCCCCTAAATTTCTTTTCACGAACGTTTCCCTCGAGTAAAATCTGAGATTGGTTGAATACCTATAATGTGCCATTTTGAATCTCGTTCCTACGTCGCATTACTTCTGTCGTTCTCGGTATACATCGGCCTGGACAGAAACTATTCACATAAAACAACGGTCTCGATGTTGACCGAGAACGACCGAAGTGTTCCGACGAAAATATGAGTTTCAAAATGGCGGATTATTGGTCTTCTACCTGAAGTTAGAGCACGTGTGATTGTTTCGCAGTGTTTAGGACTTGTACTTATTAATTGTTTGGTTTGCAGAGGTGCCTGACAGAACTTCTCAGAATGACGGACATATTTCCAAACTTTAGAAACGATAAAACGTCCGAAATGTTGGAAACTCATTTTGCGTGCTCTACCATAGTTGAAAAGTCTCTCTGCGAATCGGTTACGAAGTGTAGGAGATAGGGATTTTAGGAGATAGGGATTTTAGACTGGAAAACAAGGTGCGGTCCCCAAATTTCAGAAGCTGTTGCGTGGTGGAAAACTCTTTTGCAAGGCGTGTTGTCATAGTTTGGTATTTGTAGATTATACAAGAGGCTTCAATTGTAAAGCGTCGATATTTTATTGTCTCGCTTTTCATGATTATGCCGAAATAGAAGGAATCTTTTTCGAGTATACTATAATCTTAGTTGGAAGTTATTTTTGTTTTAATAAAGTGGATTTGGACGGAAGCTGGACGACTATAGAGTCCCGCTATTGAACGACAACGTGGCAAGAATAGAAAACAACCAATCTGTTGAACTTCACTGGTATTTGCATTGCTAAAACAATGCATACCTTGATATTGGCTGAACACATTACCGACTAAAGCCATACGTTTGCGACTTTTCTCAGACGAATTCCAAAAAGCATTGTGGCAAAAGGAGAAATTGCTTGTGACAAGCAATTTCTTCTTTTGCCACAATGCTTTTTCAATCTATTCACATATCACAACAACATAACGGAAAGTTGTTTCACAGTTTTACTAAACTTTTTAAATGCGTCTGCTTCAAGTAAAAGCATATCGTCTGTAGGTGTTTAGCTGTAGGTGACGGTCTCAATGGACTAGTAAATGTAAACTTCTCTAATGGTCAAGATTTCATGCGTTCCTTTCTCATATGGAATTGTTACTTCTTCACCAAGAACATTTTTGCAGCGGACTGGTCTTTTGTTTCAATCCAGGAAATATGTTAAAAAATTAATATATATGAATTTAGTCATATCTGTACAATATTTGAAACAGAACAGTGAATATATTTTCTTGTTTTGTATTAATTACCGTTTTGAGGTTGATAGCCTTCCTAACATTAATCGAAGAAATGCCGTCTGTATGCTTAACAATTTTACATATGGACATGGGTGCTTTAAAAGAAATTGTACTCACGATATAAAATACGTTAATTTCCAAATATAAATCCTTATTATCGAATTCCTCGAAATTCACGTATTTTAGTTTTTCATGTTTGGCTTTATTATTCGTGTTCACTTCATATGTATTAATGTGTGTTACACTTCACTTTAGATAGGCGTTCTACAAACGACACTTGTTCGCTATGGTACAAGTAACATCTTAATATGAGTCTGGTTACATGCAAAAATGTCGTTCTTATGTTTGATAAAACTATAATACCAATACCGTACAACGTTCGATATAACATGTTATCATATTCTTTGATCAAGTAATCTGCCACGCGTTTTCCTCGATAATTTCCAAAGATTTTCGTATAGTTATCTACTTTAAAATGTCTATCACGGAAGAGTTAGGGATCTTATCGGTTTCGAAAGTTGTGACAAATATCGCCTACGGAGATAACCCTGCCATGTGGTCAGAGTGCAAAACTTCGAAATCATAAAGCACTTGTCCGCGTGGGACCAAATCATATTTGTGGAAGATTTTGACTTCCATGAGAGGTCGTCTTCCGATTATCTTACGGATTGTTGATGGCTCTTCCGGTCAAGACCAGCCCGAATGGACAGTCAAGACTGGGGTTCATCTCAATCGAATATTAGCCGGGTATTGTGAATTAACTTAAAGTCGTTTGACAACGCCATGTAAAACCTTAGAAAACAAGCAAGCAAGTACATACATACCATCTCTGCATAATTTTGATTGAATTATATCAGTGTTTAACCTTGTAGCAGTGTTCTGCTCATTAATTTGATAACGACAATCAAAATCTGATTTTTGCAAGAAAATATATCTTTTCATGGCATCGAAATTGCGATAAACTTTCGCTTGCATTCTTAAAGAGGCGATTTCAATTTCAATATGGCGTGTTGTACCGTTTTATGTTTGTAACGTTTTGCATGTAGTCCTATTGTTCTATCGAATTCGTAAGGATATTTTGTTTGGATTGACTGTCACAACCGCTGACGCATTTTGTTTTGTCATTGAACTTCAATGATTGTTCATAAATCACACGCCTACCTATCATTCTAGAATTCCAATGTAAGATTCGCAAATGGAAGAGTATGACAAAAAGAGACCAGGTATAGCTAAGTGAGGGATAGGTGAAGTAAATGTAGAACTTGAATATATTATATAGTACCGTTTTCATTTCATCCAAAGTCATAGATTGGTTCTAAGACAACTCTAAATCTTGTCACAAATTTAGAAAAAAAAAAATCTTACATATATACAAAAAGAGACGACATCAGAGATATGCACATATTCTTGTGACTGGCTAATGATTGTAAAATTGAACCTTTAAATTTGATGTTTGACCGATATGTGAGCCATTTTGTCTTTTTTTCAAATTGTGATGAACATTCATATATGGATTTTGATGTATTTATTCTATAAAGGAGTTAACTGTCGTCTGATTCAGTCTTCTCGGCACAAACAAAGGTCAAAAGAAAAGATTACGTGTGCTAGGAAACAGTCGTCTTAGAAACATCTTACCATTTCAGTTTCATCCTATAGATAGATATCACAGCGAAATTAACAGTTTTCTTCCTTCATTTTTTTTTATGATATCGTTAACTATTCCCATACTCAATGTATATGTAAACATACATATACGCGGACGTTCGCATGTGTATATATGTACTTGTATATGAATTTTAAGATTGTTGAACCGTGTAATGTAGTTACTATAAAAAAATTGTTCAATAATTTTGAAAAACAAATCTTGTCTTTGAAATGTCATCATCCTGGAAAGAACATTATAAGCAAATTTGGCCTTTCGTCTTAATTTATATGACAAATACACTTATATAATTGGGGCATTTTACAAGTGAAAATTCTCTTCCAAAAAATCGTGTTTTTATGATAATATACAGGAAGTATACAATTATGACTTACCCATTTGTTCAAGTAAATTTGCGGCTGGCCTGTGATCAACCTGTTTGCTACTCTAAGTATCTTACCTCATCAAAATAAAGCAGATATTTATCGTTTTGGAAATGAGACGAAAGAAAAATCTAGTTTAAAATAATTACCCTTCATTCTAAAGGCTAAATAACGTGGGATGATTGACACATCATTCATTTTCAATTAAAACAAGCGATGCTTATAATTTTTATATCACTCATTTTGACCGATATGGTCATTAAAAGATAAGCAAAAAATAAAATCATGACGTTGTAATGGACGGTGTAAAAGACGTTTTCTCTCATGGAAAAAGTCGTATTGCCTTTATGGAAAAAGTCATATGTTATTATAACATCATTCATTTATTTGCCGATTTTGGGCTATTCGAAACCATGCCTCATTCGAAAAAGACCTACGATCCGGTGACTTTGAATAATCGTAATTCGACTAAATTAAATTCATCGAAACAAACGATCTTTTTATATTGATTAAACCTTTCCCAAACAACGCATTTTCGACTGTCTCAAATTGAAAGAGTTTGCAGACGACATTTCAAAAAGTGATGAAATTGGAAAATAATCTTCTGATAGGGCAGAAAACATTGTGGGAAAAGGAAAACATGCTCGTTACGAGTAATTTCTCCTTTTCCAACAATGTTTTCTAAGGTCGTCTGCAACAAAGTGGTCAAATGTTGTTATTGTTTGGGAAAGGGTTAACACAAATTCTCTGTTTCATGAACGTGTTACTAAACTCAGCTGCTTCAGATGGTGATGGGTTATAATACCAAATTTGACAATCCGATTATTAATCGAACTAACGTTTTTCATATCCATTTGCTTGTGTACTAACATTATTCATTACTTGCATAAGAATACCTTATTTAACCATTAAACATGTAATGTACACATCATGTTAATTGGATAATTGTATATTTATTGACATTTGATGAACTCAAATAGAGTTTAACAACGTCTTGTTTAAACTTTTATGACTAATACATCCTTTTGAATTTAATAAAAGGAGAAACAGTTTAAACTATTCCTCGAAATGTAACAATGTAGACAACTGCAACTAAATTTGCATTAAATCCATAAATCATTGCCTCCCTTGGTAAGATATAGTTCATACCTCGTTTGTCATGTATATTTTCTTATCAAAGAAGATTTTCATTTATTATTGTGCTATGTAACTTGAGAGTAATTGCTATGGTTCCATACATCTTTCTTTTTAAACAAAATGTGTCTTTGAAATTAAAAGGATTGACGACTTAAATACAAGAAAACTCAAGATACCCATTCTAACTTTTAATATCTCACATGCCTTTTTTAATCTATTGTTGGCAAGATTAACCCTTTACCAAACGCCATTTTTTCGACTGTCCCAAATTGAAAGAGTTAGCAGACAACATTTCAAAATGTGATGAAATTAGACAATAATATTCTGATAGAGCAGCAAACATTGTGGTAAAGTAGTGTTTTCCAGAGTCTTCTGCAACAAAGTGGTCAAAAGTCGTTATTGTTTGGTAATGGGTTAATTACTGATATTATTCAAGAACCATTCCTTTTTCGTATTCCGGACTCATAGATTTGTTGTCTTTTTGAGTGGGAACGGTACATGTTATTATCCTTAATGTTAATGATCTAATATCAAAAGAAGTTTACTTTGCGATTATGAACTCAAGCATATATGTGTTTTCTCTGGAAGGAATGCGTCATTAGTATATCGTTTCAAAGGAAACAAAATGATGTTATTAGATAACTTTTCGTTTATAAAAGTCTTTAGTCAGAGTTCATTGCAACTAGTCCTTCGGATGAGACTTTAACCCTTTCCAAAACGCCAAATTCTCGACTGTCCCAAATTAAAAGAGTTTGCATACGACATTTCAAAATGTGATGAAATTAAAAAATGATCTTCTGACAGGGCAGAAACATTGTGAGAAAAGGAGAAATTGTTCGTTAAGAGCAATTTCTCCTTTCCCCACCATGTTTTCAATTGTCATCTGCAACAAACACGTCAGATATCGTTATTGTTTGGTAATGGGTTAAACCAAGGTCCACTCCTCATTGTAGCTATTGGCACATACAAAATGGACGTAAAACAAACAAGACAGATAATTACTCACCGAAAAAGTATTTTTCTTTCTTCCAGAAAGCCACGGATAAACTTCATAAGGCTGAAAAAGATCGACTTATCATGGAAAAGAGGGTTAAGTTGTACAAAACGAAAACCTCGGCTGGCCTGAACCGACCCATACAGCCGCATGTAGATCCTCTGGTTACACACAGGGGACCGGGAGCGTTCTGCCAAAGGGACTTCGTTAAAGTTGCCACAGATGACCAACAACATGTGAGTAGTGTGACGTCTGAAGATCAGGCTGAAAATTGTGATGCTACAATGCCTGAGCTTACTGATAAACTATCGATGAAGACAGATAAAAACGAAGACGCACAGGCTGGTAATGACATTGGTGTTCTGCCTGACCTGACTGATAAACTACCAGTGAAGGCAGACATAGACTAAGACACTCAAGAGGTGTCAAAAACAGATGCGAAAAAGGAGGACACTGTTGCACACGCTGACTTACAGAACAACGCTTCGGGAGAAGATCACTCTACTGAACTTCAAACTGAATTAAGCGAAATGAGTTGTGAGCCGCCGCTTAAAGAACATGCTATTGAACAAGCTGGTGTCGAAAAGGAAGCTGACACTCAGATGGATAATCCTGAAATTCCTGAAAATGTCAACAAGGATAAAACCGAAGCATCAACAGAAGATGATGCACAGACAAATCTTGTCAGCACAGATGAACCAATTGACAAAACCAACTATTCGACACAAAGTCCCGATAAAAACACAGATACGGATATAAAGCTTGGAAGCTCAATACAGATAAATGGCGATGCTGTCACACACTGTGACACTACCAATATATAAATATCTGATAACAATAATTGGACAGAAAAGTACCTAATCACAGATGGTCATCAACCTGGGGTAGAAGCTGATGTAGCAAAAGAACTTGACAACCAAGCCGAGCCAACGACACAAAGTCTAGCCACAAACGCACGCGCTTATGGTTACTTACAGAAAAATGATATTGCCAACACTAACAAAGATGATAAAGTTGATCAAAATGAATGGACTGACCAATACTTGATCGCAGATGACGAAGGTAATGGTGAACAACAGGACAAAAATTTTAATGTTGGTGTCATGACATAAGTCTATTTCTAAAGGAATGAGAATTGAACAAAGAATTTAAACTTGATTTGATCTAAATTAGCCACATGTATTAGATTGTAATGGAAAATCACGCTATTACATCAATTTAGGATTCATATTGCGACTTTCAGCAGTACACACATCGATACATCTGGGTAGAGTTTTACCAATACTTACGCTAAAAATCTGGGTTCATATGGATATTCCGTAATATTTTAATATTGGGACATTGGTTATTAGATATTAGAGGTCCTCCAGACACTTCTTATGAAGTGTCACATATCTGATTACACTGAAAAGACGCGTTAAAGATGGATAGAATCATTCTCAGAAAGACATGCTTCTATCGTGTTATTTATCATTTGAATATAAACTTTTTATTCATTTACATGTATTTCCATTCCACTTGATTGATATATCTTTTACGAAATAAATCATGAATGCTTGATTTGTGTTATTTAAGTTTATAACTACTTCCTGCTTAAACCAATATATATCTGTGTTCATTAAATATTCGGTTGAATGGCTCGATACCGAATGGTCGGTGTTTGACGAGGGCTAGATACTTTTGAATGTGTCGAAATCTTTTGATATCACTTGAAATCCACTTCAGACATAATCTTTACTTCGAATGAGTGAATACACGAATGAGCAAATAAAATAATGGGTTAAAAGCTGTTTTAATGAATATTGGCACAACTCAATAATTTCTGCTGGAAATGGGCTTACATTCGGCAGAGTGGCATGTATTAAAGACATATCTGGCAATTTCTCTGTGGAGTTGGGTTCAGGTCGAAAATTGGCAATTAAGAGGCCAAGGGAATTGAGTTCACCTCTGAGTAAAACATGATTTAAGTTCAATAACCAAGTTTTGTGATTCGCGTTTGACATAGCAGACTTTGAAAAGCATGTGATCTTGTTTGTTCATCATTAATTGTTTCGATTTACACGAAAAATCGCCTTTGACAACAAATTTCTTAGTATGAATAAAGATAAACAGACACAAATATAAGCTGTTGATGTGAACATAGTATCATAAGTGTGTATTATTGAGTGATTCACATTTGAATAACAGAGACAAAAAAAGAATTAACCTATTCTCCCTTTGCCAGACTAATCTGAACTTTGACTTCTTTCATGCATTATTATTCACTTTTTAAGGAAAACGTTTTATCATGAAATATCCTTTTTCTAAAAGCTGAATGATGAACGGTTAAGTCACCCAAATTCTATGTGAAATGTAATACAATAACCTAAGTTACACTCTTTATCAAGAGTGAAACCATTCCACGCTAAAACACAGCAACAAACAACGGATTAAAATCTTGAAATTTTATTCAGTGATATATTGTAATTTCTATCGATTAACCCTTTACCAAACACCAAGTTTTCCACTGTCCAAAATTGAACGAGTTTGCAGACGACATTTCAAAATGTGATGAAATTTGAAAATAATCTTCTGATAGATCAAAAAATATTGTGGGAAGAGGAGAGATTTCTCGTTATGAGCAATTCCTGTTTTCCACAGTGTTTTACAGATTCGTCCGCAACAAAGTGGTAAAATGTCGACAATGTGTGGTAATGGGTTAAATAACAAAAGGCTGTTCATATGAGCAAACTCAAAACTGGCATGTTACATGTATGACGATTACCAAGATTAAAAGTTTTGTATGTGGCTAAAACATCTGAAAAAGTTTTAACCTTGACATAACGCTTTGTCTGATTTGTCTTTTACGACTCGTCTTAATTCAAAGCAAACGTTTTTTGTGTTTTCAAAAAATGATACTTTCATATTACGGCGACAGATAAATGAATTGCTCCCACATATCCTAATTAGCAAGGTATATTTTTCGCACAGACGAAGATCTTTTCCTATTAGCACCAATTGATCTAATGTTGAAGTATAACTTAGAGGTATATTTTAATTCGAAACGAATTTCGTATAAATACTTTATGTATTCCCTTCTTTTTTGAAATGTCGGATGTGAAGACATCAAAATCTCTAGAAATCGTTTTGGATTTTAAAACCTTATTTAGCTAAAAAAATATCTGGTGTATTTTTGTTGATAGAAGCTCCGCTTAACAACAAACAATTACCATTAACCAAACAAAAACGACATTTGACCAGTTTGCTGCAGACGACTATGTTTTCTGCCCTTTCAAATGATTTTTTTTTCAATTTCATCATATTTTAAAATGTCGTCTGCAAACTCTTGGAATTTGGGACAGTCAAAAGTTTGGCGTTTGGTAAAGGGTTATGCTCTAAAGCAAATGTTCGTAGCAGTACATTGGTAGAGTTTAAAGGACAGTTTGAGGGCTCATCGTTCAGGGTCGTCTTGGATCGAATCCGTAGAGCGTCCGCAAGAAAGCAGCCATGCCAAGGGAATGGTCCACCTATGTTCTCATACAGATATGCGTGTTTTTCTATTTCTATATTTCAGTGTTCATGTGCGTATTTGTAAGGATGGAAGTGTAGGTATAGTGCCAGTCATTTAAGGTAAGCAGTCATATTATAAACTTTGACAGAAGGGTCTGGCGAAAAAATTCTTACAACTAAAAAAGGGCCATTCACGCTTGTTATTGCATTATTAGATTTTTCTTAACCAGAGCTATATGGATGCTAGTTAGTACCATACACTTATGACACCGAAAATATTTTACTTTTTTTTTCAATGGATTAAACATATTTGCGATAAAACGACCTTGGCTAAAAAGTCTTCTACAACCCACTTACCCATGTTCTTGTGCCAAAGAGGGATTCTATCGCTATTATTGCTTTTCTGGTATTTGGCAAAGAAACTTAAGATTTTGCTAAATCTTTCATAAAGTACAATGCTGACACTGTTGAAACCGAATCACATTTTATGTTTGAATGTCGGTTGTGTCAAAGTTCAGAAATGAAATTTAGTAGTTGATAAAATTTCAACACTGTGTACAGTTTCAATAGACTTCTATCCTCAAAAGATGATTATACTATCAACCCATTGCCAAACAAAACGACATGTACCCACTCTATTGCAGACGACTCTGGAAACATTGTGGGAAAACGGGGGAATTGCTTGTAACGAGCAATTTCTCCTTTTCCCACAATGTTTCCTGCCCTATCGGAAGATTATTCTTTAATTTCATCACATTTTTGAAATGTCGTCTGCAAACTCTTTCAATTTTGGACAGTCGCAAATTTGGTGCTTGGTAAAGGGTTAAACAGATATCTTAAGTTTGTGTGAAGCCCCCAAACTTATATGACAAATAATGCATGTATACTCTTTTTCTTCTGATTTACAAAATCTGCATTTTTTATATGCGCTGATTCCGTGATAAAATATTTCAAACTAAACGTTTCCATTCATGATTTTTGCATTATGTCTGTCTGTGTACCTTAAAAGTGAGAATATCCTTATGTATTAGTTCGTAGGCCAACATTACTGAAATTAAAAATTATTATACAATTGTATTGTAGTTAAGAGTTACATAAAAACCAAAGAAGCTGACGTTTGGAAATCGCAATGAAAGCATTACAAAAAATAACGATCGTTTGATAAAGTGGTCAAATAAATGTCTTTATGCCATTGTTGGAAACACACATGAATAGAGTTTTCCTTGTGCAAGGAGTTATTTTCTAAACAACACGGTCGTTATGTTCTTTCGCACGGTAAATGAAGACAATGTCAATTTTGTAGAGCAAGTTCTGCAAAATCGTCCAAAATTCCAACGAAATGATCAAATACATGTTGCAAATAATATAGAATTTTAAAATAAATGCAAAGAGTCATGCAGTACGAATATCTCTTTATACCACTCTGTCTGTTTTGTTTTTCTCTTCTACATGTCTTTTAATTTTGTTTGTTGTTTTGTTAATTCGTAGGGAAAAGCTTTTATTCCTTGTATCAACGAAAATTAAATTGTAACACATGTCCTTTTCCCCAAATAATTGATGTAATTGTTATAACAATATATCTTAATAATACTGTTTTAATGGACGTGGCAAAAAAGGTTAAAATGTCAATGTTTCATACCTTAGTCCTTAGCAAATGAACAACTATGACATGCGGTACTATGGTACTAACTCGGAGATTTGTGATCGGGAAGATGCATACGTTGAACAATTGATATATTAAACTAAACTAAAGACCATTCTCTATTTCTATTCTTTTAACTTGCTGAAATCCCGTTATTTCGTCAGATACTGTAAAATAACCCCGTGCCTTTCAGCGCTTTTATGGGAAAGACTGTTAATACATAAACGCAGAGATTCCTTTTCGGCCATCTTGCTAACGTCAAAATGAAAAAAGCGATTTTGGAAGACCTACATTTAGAAGGTTTCTAAGAATAGCACCTCTTGTTCTGTGTTTTTCTCGTTATTTACGGAACAAACCATTTTAAACGGTTTGCAATATCAGCCATACAGAGGATTTATATCTTTTTGTGAGATTATTGGGGAGCTATCAATAGTTTAGTCTGATCTTGCTTTGGTAATTGATATTGTCATCTTATCTGTAGAAGGCAATCTGATTCGAATCTTAAAATTGCCAATCTATGAGAGCGTCTTTTTAAAAAAGTCTATGATGCAGTAGTGGTTGGGAGATTTGGCTTTCCCTAGGTAATAGTACACTTGTTTTCATTTCGATATTTACATAACACAACGAAAATACAGCGATATTCCGCATCTATATAGAATATATTATGTATGGTATTATGTTTGAGTTTCTATACCAGGTTCCTGGATGGGTAAACCGACCGCCGCACTTTGACTGAACTATTGTTGAAAACGACATTTAACCCCAATTCAACCATCATCCCAACCAAACGTTATTGAACAAAACTGTTTGAACAGTTGAATTTTGATTCACGAACCATGATAAGAGGAATTAAGAGTCTCGAATGGTCAACTATTGATCAACTATTGTTTTAATTGTTTATGTAACCATTGATGATAATAAACACTCGTGTTAACCTATTTTCTCACACTGGCAATTGCGATGGCTACAAATAGAAACCAACAACTGATAACTAGTATCTTATCTTTATTATACCCCTGGGTATCTTTTACACATTACTAATTAAACACGTGGTTAGTCGAACCAGAAACGGTCTAGTCCCACAAGTAAATCACCGGACAAGTCTCGAGTAAACGTGTGTTTACGAAACCTTGGCGAAAAGTACCATATCGGAGGGACATGCATTATCGGTGAAAGAAAACAAGTTCGGGTTGTCATATCGTGGGTCAATCGTATCTACTCGAACATTTTCGTGACCTGAGAAATGTCTTTCGTATAATGAGTGTAGGGTTACACATTTTGTAATAGATGTCCTGGTTAATAACACATTTCCTATGAGCGTCCACGTTAAGTAGTTATCTATATGGAAATGTTGAACATCAATTAAAAAAAGTTTCTTTTGGTCAGTAACTAAAACGTAACAGTGAAATTAAAAGTAATGATATACTATTGTTCCCTGATTGAAATAAGATGAGTGTGTAGATTTTGCGTTTGACATTTATGTTCGACACCGCTAGAAAAACGAAAGTAGTATTGAAAGAAGAAATATGGCGACTTCCATATTATGTCCGAGGTGTTTTTAGTGCATAAAACTTCAGATTGATCTTTGGTTCACCTCAATATAGATTCCAATGGATTCAATCGTGAAGCAACAAACGAATAGCGCTTTGTTTTGAAAAAAAAACACTTTGAAGGAACAGATAAGCTTTAATAAAGGGCTTCGGGTTTCCCCTTTCTTTCGCGACGCGGCCCTGTTTGTTCAAATAATCTAATAACGTGACTGCCGAACCAAATGAAAAAGTAAGTGAATCACTGATGGAGTAGTTCATCTCGGACCGAAATTGGAAACATTGTGAGAACATGTTGTATTTATTCCTTTCTTGAATAATCAATATGATTTCTAGCCATTGCGGTAAAGAAGAAAAATCGCATTTTACAACAAAAATCGACACTTTGACCAAACCGACTTTAAACCTCCTCAAGTTTGAAGAGTCCAAAAAGGTCATATGAAATCGACACATATAATTAGTATTACTTGACGGATATGAAGTATTGCTGACAAGGGGGTAATTTGTTCCTTCTCCTTTATAAACGGTAAATGCATTAGAAAGCTATCCGCAAACGCCTCTTAACCAATTTCTCTAAAAGTAAATATATTACTGGTCCAAATTGAAATCAACAGCAGACGACCTAAGAATAGGTATGCATGAAATACCTTTACTGTACGATATTATGTTGAAACCATCATCACAAGATTGTGATTCACTGCTCATATGTGGCAAATCGTCCTCTTTCTCATAGGTTTCTTTCAAAAGCCTTAACCCTTTCCCAAACAATCACGACATTTGACGACTTTGTTGCATACGACTTTAGAAAACATTGTGGGAAAAGGAGACGCTCGAAATGAGCATGGTTTTCTTTTCCCACAATGTTTTCTGCCCTATCAGAAGATATATTCCGATTTCATCACATTTTGGAATGTCGTCTGCAAACTCTTTCAATTTGGGAGAGTCGAAAATGTGTTGTTTGGGAAAGAGTTATGCAACAGATGCGACAAAGAGAGGGATCATAGAGTAATGGGTTATAATCCAGACGACATCAAGTAAAGGGTACGTACAAAACGTCCCATTGGTCCATATGAAACAATAGCCTGGCATTTTAATATTAGGCCATTACTGCTCATATTCTATACCTTTCTAACAAGTTGGAGAGTGGACACATTATTTCTCTATTTGCGGAAGTATTAGTCAAGGTAAAACATTCGTTCTGGTTAGTTAGTAAACAGGTTTTCATATATTTTTGTTGTATCTTTGTCAACCATGAGCTGTATATGCTTCAGATGAAATAAAATGTTTTTTCTTCATAAACGGAACAACAGATAATTGGGTATTTAGTTCTGAAAAAAAAATTGCTTTTATCATCCTTTCATAATAATTATTGTCTTTGACTATTATCAGTGTCATGTTCAGTTTTAACTACTTTGAATCTTTATCATTTGTCTTGTCATTGTCAGTTTATCATTATTATCATTATTATCATTGACTCTAACCATTGTCCTGTTCGGATCTAACTACCTTGAATCATTATCACTTGTATTTTCAATTGTTATCATTATTATCATTATTTTCATTATTTTCATTATTTTTATTATTTTCATCATCAACCTCAGCAGAAGGATCAGCATCATCAATCCCTTCTTGTTGTTGTTACAGTCATTAACCTGTTTTGTAAATAATGTATAAGTGTACCTTTGTTTTCGTTTTACGGTAAAACACATTAGGACTTGTTAATTATAAATGAGACTCAGGTAACGAGTTTTTTACAGTTCTGCCATACCGAAAATTGCACATAAAATACAGAAGAGCGTTTTACAGTGCAACTTCAATTATGTTTCAATAATCCAACTTTAAAAAAATTTGTAAAGCCAATTAATTTAAATCAGTGTTATTGTACTCATGTCGAATACCGGTTTCCAGTTGATATTGGATTAGTTTTTATTTTCAGTCGGATGAACTTGCAAGTGAATGATATAATCAAAAGTGGAAAGAGTTTTAGAGGAAATTAGGAATTCGGAATATAATTTGAACGGTTTATTCCTGTAGTTTGGGAATGGTTGTAAACCTGTTTGCATTTGTCTGTAGTTATTTCTGTAGTCTATTGCAGCTTATTTTCATGAGCATTGCTGTTGAGAATTACTTATAAAATAAAGGTCAGTAAGCGCGTTGGCTATTTTTGATGAATGTATAACCAATTCTCAATTATGTAAATATGCAACTTGTCTAGTTTAAGGTTTATAAGAAGTGGTTCTATGTCGATAAGAAAATGGGGAAAGACTAGCATCATTGGTGTACTACCTCGAACGCACCACCAAAAATCTAACACCTCTTTTTTTTTTTCTTTTTTTTAATTTTACAGACCAAGAATCCTCAATTCAGTCACAGAAGAAAAAGTTAACCAAACCAGATATTAAAGAATGACAATTATGCGAGTTTCTTTGACAGCCCTCCTAATCCTCACGCTTCAACACGCGAGGTCAGAGGTCCTTTCTGGATCGTTTGAGATAACCAAGGTCACGGAAACGTCATATGGACGACCGGTGAACGCATTCGATTGCCAGAGTTTGATGGAGTGCTTTCTCGAGTGTCAGAGGAGCGCCGAATGTCAGTCTGCTGTATACGACAAGACCTCACGACTGTGTAAAACAAACGCAATGGCAGTCCGTCCTTCTTCACTACAGGGTTCGATCGGCCCCGGGGTGCAGCTGTACTCCTATGGTGGAAAGGTAAGAATGTTTTTATTTGTTTGTTTGCATACTTTGTGAAGGAGGCTTAATAAAGCCCATCGTGTCACTCTCACTGATTGCTTTTTTGACAATACACCAGTAATCGCGCCGGTTTGTGAGTTGGTTCCGGCAGTTTTCACCCCGTCTCACGGGGATTCGAACCCGAACCCTGGGTAAAGTAGTACGACGCTCTACCACTGTGCCACTGTGCCACTGTCGCCAACATTCATTTTTTGGTTGAATACAACTCTTTATTGCTTAAAGGCACACGAAAGAATATGAGTACAAATACATTACTGAAAGAATAAATACATGGAGTTCTTTTCTGTTCATAAAATCTACGAAAATTAAATTATGAATCCTGTGAGACCCTATTTAATAAACTACTTTAACATTAGTTATTTTGTGCTTGAAATATATAGTTGTCTCTAATCCAATGATGTTTATCAACATTTGTGTATCGAATCTGGCCAAAGGTTTACCAAATGATATAATTTGGTATAGCGTAAGTCTCCTTTCATGAGCCTTTAAGTTTTATCAGGGCAACAGTTCATCTTTCTGTGCACCTGTGTAGTACTCTGTCAGTGACAATCTAGCACAACGCGCCTCTCTCAGAAACTCCCCACAATTTGACAGTTTGTCGCCATTGTTGAATTGAAACCGGAAGGTTCCATCTCTACATACTAATGCAAACTATTTTCCCGGACAAAAGGTGCTAGCTTATATGAATATATCCTAACACGTTCACTTAAAACGAATTATGTAATGAATCCCATTTGACCCTCTTAGAGAAGGCAATTCTGAAATAAGCTATGGCTAGCGTTGGTGTCTATTAAACTGGCGAAGAGAGGGAATCTTTGGGGGGTTTTCACGGCATAAGAAAACATTTCTAAATCAGTCAAACTCAATTCTCATAAAATGAGGCTACATTAGTTGTAGTAATAAAAATAGTAGTAAAAGCCGTATTAGTAGTATTAGTAGTACTATTAATCAGTTATGGAAAATGAGAGTAGTTGATACATACAAGTACATAATATTTTATTGAATTATAAACATAACATGTTATATAACAATTTTAACAAACATTTTAACAAAGACATGGATTTACAGAAGAGCTTTTCATTCATTTAAAGGACTAATTCAATTTCGATTTCTTTAAGCATAATATATATACTTTGACAGATTAAAAATAGTTATCTTTGAATGATTTGATAATAAATTGACAAATTTATGCATACTTGGCCATGTATGATAATACCTCTTTATATATTTTGATCTTAAATTTGTATGTTTTGGACAAATTAATAAAAAGTGAAATTCATACAAGTACATATGTATACGCATACATAGGCCATAGTTCGTGGAAACTACTACCATAGGATGATAGGTAAATAGACTGACCCTTTTGGGGTAACACGACTGGTCCGTACAATATTTATCAAACCGTTTTAATGGAACATTGCAGCAGAAATTGGTAAGTAGATTTACATACATTGATGATAACCGTCCAACTTACACCGAAACTCATATGGGACATGCGGTTATCTACGTCGTCACAAAACAAAGGGGTTAACCCATTACCAAACAATAACGACATTTGTTGCAGACTATTATGGGAAACATTTTGAGAAAAGGAGAAATTGCTCGTAACAAGCAATTATTCCTTTTTACACAATGTTTTCTGCCCTATCAGAAGATTATTTTCCAATTTCGTCACATTTTGAAATGGCGTCTGCAAACTCTTTAAATTCGGGACAGTCAGAAATCTGGTGTTTGGTAAAGGGTTAAAGCATGTTTCAGAAGATGTCTCTGTTTTGCGATACGATGGCAAAGATACCAGTATGTACTGCAAAAATGAAAACGACCGAATGCTTCATGAAGTATGTATGATGTAAACCAAATATATTCCACACGAGCTGGACCAAAGCCGCTGTTTGATAGAGTCAACGAGGCATGGTTTTTTCACCTATCACCAAAGATTATTTGGGTTGATTTGGAAGAACAGCCGTATGTTTTTGGTGAATTATTTACTATACAGATGAGAAAACACCAAGACCATAAGTACATGGAGAAACTGCCTCCATGTAACTAGATGTTTTAAAATAATGCGTAATTCAGAGATAGAGCGTCGGCCTCTTGTACCGAAGATCCCTGGTTCGAAACCCCATTAGGCGGGACTTACCTAGTCCGAACGATCTAGACGTAGATATTTCATTTGCACAGTTACCGCTTGGATCATCCGAGTTAAGACTAACCCAAAAATCGGCGCGAGTACAGGTTAAGTATCCAGGAAGCAGTCATCGAGAGTGGCTTTGAACAAGCTTCAAGCTTCCTTCACAAGGAATGATTTACGTCATTGACCAACTACCAAATGTCAAATTTTCGACTGTCCCAAATTGAAAGAGTTTGCAGACAACATTTCAAAATGTGATTTAGTTGGAAAATAATCTTCTGTTAAGGCAGAAAACATTGTGAACCAAAGAAAGATTGCTCTTTTCGAGCAAAGTTTTCGACTGTTCCAAATTCAAAGAGTTTGCAGACGACATTTCAAAATGTTATGAAATTGCAAAATATTATTCTGATAGGGCAGAAAACATTGTGGAAAAAGGGGAAATTGCTCGTCACGAGCAATTTCTCCTTTTCCCAAAGTGTTTTCCAGGGTCGTCTGCAATAAAGTGGTAAATGTCGTTATTGTTTGGTAATGTATTAAAACACTTTCTATCAGGTTATAGAGACTTTAACCACCATGCGCATGCCCTGTACAACAAACGATCACTGCGTGGACACCCGCTCCCATTGCAGGGATGGCATCTGTAAATGTTATCATGGTTACGCCCACAACAGCGCCACCTACTCCTGTGTACCTTTAACCACCATGCGCATGCCCTGTACAACAAACGATCACTGCGTGGACACCCGCTCCCAGTGCAGGGATGGCATCTGTAAATGTTATCATGGTTACGCCCACAACAGCGCCACCTACTCCTGTGTAACATGTAAGTAACGGGGATCATCATAAGAAATATTAACGATTCCTGTTTTTAACGCATTACTACTATCCAGGAGTTTTCAAGCCGATGAAAGATATAAGTTAGTAAGATAGTGCCATAGTGTCCATATATTCTAGCTTGAGTTCTAACCAATATAATGCTGGAACCGGCTTCATGCATCATGCTTCATTCAATCGATGTAAAACAAATACGGTGAATCAAATGTCGGTATTGTTTGGGAAAGGGTTAAAGGTCTGACAGCTTCACTTACAAATGTACATACGATACATTTATAATGATTTTGGGCATGACAGTGGCAAGAATAAGTATTGTGATACAGTAAAGCGCTGGTCTCATAGTCCAGAATTCCCGGGTTTGATGCCGGGTGACGCCTCTGAAAATTTCAGAGATACTTTCTAGTATTTCCCACCTCACCAGTCCTTCGGATGAGACTTTAAACCGATGTCCCGCCCTGTGAGTAGCCTAATTTGGCTTATACGAAATGGACGTAAAGGCACCGATATTATATCATACAATCATATCGACAAATAGTTTCAAAATTTGTATCGAGAATTAACCTTAGTTTTTGGTATTGTAACGAACCGAGCAAATAAGCCTCTCAAAGACACAATCACATTCGATCAGGAAAAACACAGTCGTCTATTGATCAGTTTTGCTGTTCATTTAGATATACCCGCATGTTTTCTATAACAATGCATTAGGTTCCCTTATTTACAACAACGTTCCGAGAACGTTACAGCATCTGTTATATATACTTATATACCTTGTGTTCGGCTTGGAAGCCAAGAACTTGAAATGATATCGCTTCTCTCCGCGTGGGATCAAATCACCGTAGCAATAGTTTTTCATTTTCATGCGAAGTAATCCCCCAGCAGACTTACGGAATGCAGATGGTTCTTACCCGTCTTGACCATCCTTTATGAGTTGTTACCCATGTGGTTTCTCCATCAACAATTAGCCGGGCATTGTAATATAACTGAAATACTTTTGAGATGATGTGAAACCAAACCAACCCAAACAAACAAACAAACAGTTACTTGTTTTACAGCATGTTCTGTCTATGGCTCCACCTTCCAGAAAGAAATAGGACGGTATATCAACTATAAGAATAGTGGTGAGACCATTAATTCTTCAAACGAGGCGGATTGTGAAACTCGTTGTCTTCAAGTGCCAACGTGCAGAACGTATGAATTCTGGTATTCGTCACACACGTGCTATATCCAAAGTGTGACATCTCTGACGTCAATTTCGTCTAGTTTGGACTACGTTAACCTGTACACAAGGGACTGTGCATGATCGTATATCTATTCTATGTTGTGTATGACTTTTTAGACACATTTCGTATACAATACAAATACAATACAAAATCTTTATTTGCAATACTATACAAAATTATCTGCATATTACAAAACAATAGAATTGATTCAAAATAAAACTGATGTTATGAAAGGACAATATATAAGTGTTGATTAACATATACTGTATTTTAATATAAATCATAATAGGCTTAGAAAGTTCTGTCTCAAAATGTTGCTGGTATAAATATTGCACATGGTTTCGTATATTTGTCATTCGTCATGTTTCGTAACGCTTTCATTTTGTTTGTTTTGTTTTTGTTTTTATGAAGCCAGTGGTTAAAGCTTTTGACTGGTTCATTGTGCGAGACACTCGCTTATTATGGTACTAAACTTATCACTTGTCGTTGTAATCGTCAACTAATACCAAGAAACGTAAGGATATGGCTTAAGTGCATTACTTGTGACCTTAAAGACGAGTATCATTTTGTTTTGAAGAGTCCACAATACATTTCTATGAAAACATAATATATACATGAGTTTCATTACAAAAGACCAAGCATGCTAAATTTGTTCAACAATTTATTTCATGCGATTAAGATTGAACAGACGTTCTCAAAGTTGCTTTTAACCCTTTCCCAAACAATAACGACATTTGACGACTTTGTTGCAGACGATTTTAGAAAACATTGTGGAGAGGAGAAATTGCTCGTGACGAGCAATTTCTCCTTTTCCCACAAGGTTTTCTGCTCTATCTGAAGAATGTTTTTCACTTTCATCACATTTTGAAATGTCGTCTGCAAACTCTTTCAATTTGGGACAGTCGAAAATTTGTTGTTTGGGAAAGGGTTAAAGAAAGAACATCTCTCACGAAAACATGATTTAGACCATTGTTGAAGTTCATCCACATTGAAATTGAAGTTATTGTTAAATATGTGTTTAAGTGTAATTTGCTTATTAATCCGTATGATATAAATATAGTATGTCTTTATATATGTTGTGTGGTAAAAATGTCTCCACACCCATTTGGTGGTCAAATAAAGGATAGATGTAACTTGCATATAATCAAATTATCATTTCTTGTCCTTAAATTGATGTGATTGGTTTATGTATTGGCTATCACCCGGTCAAGCAATCGCTTACTGTGGAAACCATTGGAAATTTGCAATAACCTAAATGTTTGTTCTATTATTAAACGTACTAAATTGTACCCGCATTAGTATTGCGACCTTTATCAGAATGCTTACATTAAGAGTTTATCATTGTTGAAATCTCCTGAAAATGGAGGTTATATTAGATACCACGATAGAGGAAAACAAACATTAACTCGAATATAGAAAAAGAAAACTTGGAGAAAATGTTAATGCTTCGCGATTGAAGGACCTTCCAACTGATATACAGATAATGTAGTTTAATGTGGTGACGAAATAGATGCTTCACGTAAATCTTTATGACGGAACCGGCTACACCCATGCGGTGGAAACTCGATTATTTTGGCTAATACCTTAACCTGTACCAATGAAGGATGAAGTTTGTAATGTACTTACATTAGGTAAAGATACCTACTCAAACTTTCTGGTTAAGCATCAACATGGAAGAAGCTTTCATGCTTTATAAAACATGTGAACAAGCCAGCTAAGCAATTAAGTAGCCCCAAAACTTCCTTAGGTCTTGTTGGTTTGGTCAGGGTGTACGGGCACGTGTCTGCAAGATAAGTCATTTTGAATATGCAGCTTCGAGAATGCAGTCTATTGAAATGACGAGCTTAGTAAGAAGACGATAGAACAAGTCTTTTAGTTACACCTGAATATTCGAGAATTTTTGCTGCAAAAGCTTTACCGCTGATAGTCCGCAGACGAGGTCTCGATAAGAGTGTAGTCTGGATTACCTGCCCTTAACATTACATTGGTTACTAATTTAGTAAAGTACGACGGACCCAGACTAGGTAAGAATACAGCTCTGTCCGTAGACGAGGGCTAGATAAGAGTGTAGGCTGGACTACCTGCCCTTTAACATTACATTGGTTACTAATTTATTATAGTACGACGGAACCAGACTAGATAAGAGTACAGCTCTAGTCCTTAGACGAGGGCTAGATAAAAGTGTAGTCTGGATTACTTGCCCCTTATCATTACATTAGTTACTAATTTATTATAGTACGCCGGAACCAGACTAGATAAGAAAGCAGCTTTAGTCCGTAGACGAGGGCTAGATAAAAGTGTAGTCTGGATTACCTGTCCTTTAACATTACATTGGTTACTAATTTATTATAGTACGACGGAACCAGACTAGGAAAGAGTACAGCTCTAGTCCGTAGACGAGGGCTAGACAAAAGTGTAGTCTGGATTACTTACCCCTTAACATTACATTGGTTACTAATTTATTATAGTACGACGGAACCAGACTAGATAAGAGTACAGCTCTAGTCCGTAGACGAGGGCTAGATAAAAGTGTAGTCTGGATTACTTGCCCCTTAACATTACATTAGCTAATATGAACTAAGGCATTGCCTCTAGACCGCTCTCTCAACTCAATGGCATGGATTTTGTGGAAAAAAACTTACACATTAATGAATATGTGTTTCAATCTAAATTCTGAGTACAACTTTGCGGAAGTATAAGAATTGGCTTACTTTTGGGAGCAAATACTCATTTTGTAACAAAGCTGTCATCTTTGTCACATTTAGATAAGTCTCAGTAAAGCGATAAGTTTCCTTGCAGACTCCTGGTAAACTTTTTTGATGGTGTATGTTTTATATGGGTATAAGTTTAGCTTGCTTGGGCTATGTATAAGGTCCTTTCATCAATAATGAGACATTCATCATGTAAGAACAAACTGCTCATGCAATGTCAGAACCACCAAATTACAACATTTGAACCACAAGTCTGTCTGTGCATGAAATCATAGAATTTTCTTCACAAAATTATGTGTTGTAAGTACTGGTTTAACCCTTTCCCAAACAATAATGACATTTGACCACTTTGTTGCAGACGACTTTAGAAAAGATTGAGTGAAAAGGAGAAATTGTCCGTGACGAGCAATTCTTCCTTTACCCACAATGTTTCTTGGCCTATCAGAAGATTATTTTCCAATTTCATCACATTTTAAAATGTCATCTGCAAACTCATTCAATTTGGTACAGTCAAGAATGTGTTGTTTGAATAGGGTTAAATCATCATGAGAACCAACAACATGTCATTTGGTGATGAAGGGTCATTTGGGTTAATAGTATCAGACAATATTCAACAACATACTCATCTGCTTGTACAGTCTTATGTATCTAAATTACATCATATAGAAAGCCAATCAGGTATTTGTTTGAATTTTTCTTTACTGTAGATAAGGAAATCCCAAATTAATTGCTTAGCAAATCTCCAAAGGATCATTCAAATCCAACAAATAGCTTTGTTGTAGCCAAATGTCATTTTGTTTAACTTTAAAATAAAAGAAAAAGATTCTATAATTTTTCATTAATATTTTATTAACCTTTGTTCACAAATAGAACACTGCTTTTTTATATGTATTTCTTTATCTATTAAAGAACTTAAAAAGAGTACTGTATGCAATAAATGATTAATATAATTTAAGGGTGTTAACCAGAAGGCAGGGTTAGTCCATGTGTTCTAATTCCTTGCTTTAACAAATTGGTTGAAAAAATAAAGCCACAGCTTGATATTTTCATTCACCACATCACCAGGTCCCTGGCCTTCATCATTTGAATAGAAATTAGTCCTTATAGTTGGAAAAATATGACAGAAACATTTGTGATCAACTTTTTCAAATAAAAAATATCAAAAAATATTCTAAGATATACATCATTAAGATTTTTATCCAATTTTTTACAAAATGTTGTTTCAAATTTAAAGCATAAACAGATATTAATTAAAATTTCTTTATCAAATAAATAAAAGCAATTGTGACAAGGAAAATTTTCTCTCCGAGCCTGTTTCCCTTTGTGATAATTGGTTTAAATTGTGTTGAGTATTAAAAGTTTTACCTTAAATACTAAAAGAGAAAGAATAAAAAATAATTTAACATTGATGTATGCAAATTCAACTCTCATTTTTGGTTACTTCATACACATGCAATAGTTAGAAAAGAAATTGAAGTAATCACTCAAGTTACTGTCTTCCATTGGTCTGCTGAAGGCTTACTAAGCAGCTTTAACAAAGTATTGGTAATCCTTTTGTCTCATTTATTTGATTGAGTTGGGTTTTTGAAGGCTTTTTGAAAAAAAAAGAAAAGATGAGACATGTGTCTTATCATTATAGAATATTCCATAGTCCATCACAATTTTTCTATATTATTGATTGCCCTTTGATGTTGTCAGTACCAACTAACACTAAACACTATCCATTAAATATGATATATCATTGTGAATGTTATTTTTTCTTCATAAAATAAGTCTTTTGAGGAGAAAGGTAAGCTTAAAAACTTTTCACAAATCAAACATATAGGTTTATGGTATGTCCATGTAAATCTTCATCTGTTTTTGATTATGATCAAATCCATGTGATCCTCCACCACTGAATATTTTGTTGTTGTTATCCACTCCTTACTCTGCCAGGCAGTCATTAGATTTGGCATTTAAAAGAGAAAAATAAAAAATATCAATCTTTTGTCAATACTGGCCACATTGAACTGACTGATTATGCTTTTTTTATATGGGTTTTACATCACATCAACATTATTTCAGTTATGTAGCGATGCCCGACTCTTAATGATGGAGGAAGGCCCTATACTCAACTGCCCATAAGGGCTGGTCAAGGCGGATAGAGCAATCGGCATTCCATAAGGGAGTTGGGAGATATGAAAATCCATATTCTTCTCAGGATTTGAACCCATGCGGAGAGGGGCCATGTGATTTCAAGTTCTGTATTCTAACCATTAGGCCACGGAGGCCCAGACTGATCATTCTTAATTGGTAACATTGGAAATAATTATTTCCCCTTGTTAATCAATTGAAGCAGTAATCTGACAGGAAATAAATAACTGATTGATGAAAAAATCTATATTTCAACCTGTCTTGATTCATTCTCATTCAAACCAAGGTTTTCAAAAAAATAAAAAAGGTAAAGTCAATTACAAATTGTGAGTAACACCAAATTCATCAACGTTTATGTATATATATATATATTTTTTTTTTTAAACAAAGTAACAAAAGGAGGACATGTTAATAATTCCAACCTGTCAAACTTGCTTATTTCCTTAATACTGTGCTGCATATCATATTATGTAATTATGCTATAATCTAATCAGAGATGTTTGAATTAGAGAGAATAACCACTTTGACATTTGAGAGATTGCTCCTTTGTTATAATTAGATTTATATAAGAGTCATTAACTGACACAGGTCCCATATGGGTCCTCTCCATCAGTGCCGTACCTACATTTTTCAGTTCTGGAGCAGCTTTCCTGGATACCCAAGTACTAGGCTAGGGCTCTGAAGTGACTTGCCAAAGGCCATTCCCACGAAACAAGAGGTCTTGGTGGGACTGGCCCCTGCCCCCCTCGAGTTCTGAGTCCACCACTTTCACCACTATCTTTTATGTTTATGACATTTATGTTTGTAAAGTTCAAAGGGATGTGAGAAAGAATATACATGTAGATCTACTTACTTGTACTATAAAACAGAAAATAAAGAAAACACAACTAAGGCATCTATTACCCTAAACCTTTGGTCCAAAATTCTCACTTGCAAGAAAAATTCAATGTTTGGGAATTATATTATCACTGGAATCAAGTAAACTAAGATACTGCCAAACGAATTAGGTTCCATATATTACCAAATACTTTACAGGGTATTTCATTTTTGGAAAAGGAAATTCATGCTGGCATTGTTATCTATAGTATAATCTAATGAGAGATGTTTGAATTAAAGAGAAAAACTGCTTTGACATTTGAGAGATTGCTTCTTTGTTATATTGCTTTCATAAGCTATCTTCTATGTTTATGACACTTATGTTTGAAAAGTTCAAAGTGGCCTGAGAAAGACTATGTACTTACTTGTATTATAAAACAGAGTCAATGTCTATGCAGGTCTGCATCATCTCTTCTTTTGAAGCTTGTTAGAAATCGTCATATTCCCAACCATCATGCATTCTGTTAAATAAAGAAAAATCAATTAAGGGATCTATTTCCATAAACCCTTGGGCCAAAATTATCAATTGCAAGAATAATTCAATGTTTGGGAATAATACTATCACTTGAATCAAGTAAAATAAAATACTTTCAAACGAATAAGTTGACATATATAACCAAATACTTTACAGGGTATTTCATTTTTTGAAAAGGAAATTCACGCTGTCATTGTTATTTAAACTATCGGCCCATAACGCTATAAAATTGTCAAGAGGTACCTTGTACTCAATTTAAAAGCTCCAACAATAACAAATAATCCATATCAGCAACTGACGAGTTAACATCGTTGCTTTATTGGTCAGCATAATAGTGTATTCCATATAAAACACGATGTGTACCTAATGCTTTCCTTACACACCGCGAAAATGACATAGGCCGTCTACATAAACTTTAGATTATGCCAAACTGCAGGGTGTAATCACCGAATCGATAGAAGGTGAACACTTATTTCACCGTGGAGTGTTGTGGGCAACACACACTTTCTAGCCTAGTACTGAAGGGAACATGTACTGTAATACTCAAAAATGAATGCTGTAGTTCTACTGAAAAGGGAGAAGTTTTTTTTTACAGATGGATGTTTGTTTAGAGGAAGCATCTTCAGCGAGGCGTGACGAGGGCTCGCCTTCTCGATTTTTCTATGACGAATTTTGGTGAAAATGGTCTATTTAGATATACTGTTTTATAACGAAATGAAAGAGTACAAAAAGTCTCTTACCAACAACCGGCGATACGTTGTCCTTTCAAGGAGTTGAACACTGTGTCCAATTTAAAGTTTGAAGCGGTGGCGCCGATCCTGTTGTTCGTGTTTTTTTTTCGATAGAATGGTTTATGGTTCATTCGTGATTGGCGGAAATAAACTCAATGAGCGGCAATGAATTTATGTAAAACCAGTCCATTCTCGAAGACGATCCGAATGCAATCGGGATGTGTCTGGCTTCGCCGGACACATGCCGAATAAGACTTCAAGTGTTTCCGGCTTTGCCGGAAACACCCGAAGCAAACCCGAGTTTTCTCCTATAGTTTTACCGGAAGCCACATGTTTTTTTGCTAATGGTATAACCGGTGTTAACATAACTTGTTACCCGTACGTATGTTACCGTTATCCGCTCTCCGAGCGCTGCGCGCTCTGAGAGAGCGGTAATATGAACAAAGGCATTGCCTCTAGACCGCTCTCTCAACTCATTGTTATGGATTTTGCATGAAACTTGCATACTGAATATGCTTTTCAATCTAAATTCAAAGTACAACTTTGTGGAAATAAAAGAATTAGCTTACTAAGGGGAGCAAATACTCATTTTATCACAGAGCTGTCATCTTTGTCACATTTAGATAGGTCTCAGTAAAAGGGCAAGTCTCCTGGTAGACTTTTTTGATGGACTATGTTCTATATGGGTATTAGTTAACCCTTTCCCAAACAGTAACGACATTTGACGACTTTGTTGCAGACTACTTTAGATAACATTGTGGGAAAAGGAGAAATTGTTCGTAACGAGCAAGTCTTCCTTTTCCCACAAGGTTTTCTGCTCTTTCCGAATAATATTGTTCAATTTCATCACATTTTGAAATATCGTCTGCAAACTCTGTCAATTTGTTTTTTGGGAAAGGTTAAAGCTTGCTTGGGCTGTGTATGAGGGCCTTTCATCAATAATGAGTCATTCATCATGTAAGGACAAACTACTCATGCAATGACAGAACCACCAAACTATAATTTTTGAACCACAAGTCTGTTTCTGCTTGAAATCATAGAATTTTCTTCACAAAATCATGTGTTGTAGGTACTGGTTTAAATCATCATGAGAAAAAGACAACATGTCATTTAATGATGAAGAAGGGTCAGTTGGATTAATAGTTTCAGATGATGTTCAACAACATACTCATCTACATGCTTTGGGACTTACCAAATTACATCAAATAGAAAGCCAATCAGGTCTTTGTTTGAATGGTTCTTTATTGTTCAATATAGATAAGAAAATCCCAGAGATTGCTTTGCTGATCTACAAAAGGTCCTTCAATAACAACAAAAAGCTTTGTTGTAGCCAAAAGGTATTTCGTTTAACTTTAAAATAAAAAAAAATCCTTAATTTTTCATATTAATAATTCATAAACCTTTGTTAACACATGAAACACTGCTTTTTTATATGTTTTTATCTATTAAAGAACTTAGAAAAAGTTCTGTATGCAATAAATGATTAATGAAATGAAGTTAAAAGACATAAGTGATAATCAGCAGACAGCATTAGTTAATGTATTCTAATTCCTTGCTTTAACAATTTGGTTGAAAAAACAAAGTCACAGCTTAGTTTTGGCACATTAGCTTCATTCTTGACATCAACAGTTCCCTGACCTTCATTGTTTGAATAGAAAAACACTTCTGAGAGTTGGAAAAATATGACAGAAACATTTGTGTTCAACTTCTTCAAATAAAAGAAATAACAAATACTCTATGATATACAAAGTAGCCATTTTCTTTTACAAAATGTTTCATTTAAAGCAATAACAGGTATTAATTAAAGTTTCTTTTTCCAATGAATAAAAGCAATTGTGACAAGGAAAATGTTCTCTCTGAGCCTGTTTCCCCTTGTCATAATAAGTTTCAACATTTTGTGGTAAATCAAAGGAGAAATAATAATTCAACATTGATGTATGCAAATTAAACTCTCATCTTTTTTTCCCTTCATACTCATGCAATAATTAGAAAAGAAATTCAAGTAATGACTCTAGTTACTGTCTTCCTCTGGTCTGCTGCAGGCTTACTAAGCAGTTTTAACATAATATGATAATGCTTTTTGTCTCAATAATTTGATTGAGTTGTGTTTTTTAAGGCTTCTTGAAAGAAAGAAAAGATGAGACATGTGACAGTGTTGTCATTATAGAATATTTCATAGTCCTTCTCAATTTTTCTATATTATTGTCCTTTGATGTCCATAACATATGATATATCATTGTTTATGTTATTTTTTCTTCATGAAATAAGTCTTTTGAAAAGAAAACTAAACTTTAAGACTATTCACTGATCAAACATGAAGATTTAAGGTATCTCCTTGTAAATCTTCATCTGTTTTTTTTATTATATCCACATCACTGAATGTTCTGTTGCTGTTACACCTTCCTTACTCTACCAGTTAGTCATCAGATTTGGCTGTAAAAAGAGAAAAATAAAAAATTTAAATTTTTGGCAATACTGGCCACATTAAACTGACTTATAATTTTTAATTGGTAACAATGGAAATAATTCATTCCTGATGGTAATCAATTGAAGCAGTTTACTGACAGAATAAAAAAAGAGCTGATTGGTGATAAAAAAAAATCTATAGTCCAACCTCTCTTGACTTATTTTGGTTTCATTCTCATTCTAACCAAGGTCTTTGAAAAAGAAAAGAGAAAGGGTTATTTACAAATTGTGAGCAACACCAAATTCATCAACATTTCTGGATCATACAAAAATGTTCAAATTAAAGAAAAAAACAAACTTCCACATTAAAGAGAATTGCTTCTTTGCTATATTACATTAATAAGTTACCTTCAATCTTTATGACAATCATGTTTGTTTATTCAAAGGGGAGTGGAAGAATATACATGTTTAGACATATACTTACTTGTATTATAAAACAGAATCAATGTTTATGCAGGTCTGCATCTTTTCTGACATATTTCCAACCATCATACATTCTGTAATATAAAGAAAAAACAACTAAGGGATCTATTACCATAAACCTTTTGGACAAAATTCTCACTTGCAAGAACAATTCAATGTTTTGGAATTATATCATCACTGGACGAAACGAATAAAATAAAATACTGCCATATAAGGTGACATACATAACCAAATACTTAAAACATAGGCGTAGGAGCGTTTTCAATATTGGGGGGGGGGCAACTTCAGATGAGGGCCCGTCTAAGAATAAATGTTCCTAAACTTTTTCATGGCTATTCATGCATTTACAAATTCAATAACATTATAAGAATAACAAGAAAGCGTATGAAAATGTGTATCTTAAATAAAAAAAAAATAATAATAAAAGGATATGCCAGGTCTCGATCTCACGCGGAAATCAAATGCATTGATCTAAACAAAAGGTGCAGCGGCCAGACTGTCACAGCCACGCATTCAACTCGTTTTAGATTAATTTTCAAGCATTAGGTAACAATTGAAGACAATATTGAGTCTGACCGCTTTAGGTAACAATTGAAGACAATATTGAGTCTGACTCCTTAGAACACGTTTTACACCACTGTTTTCGTCAATCTAGACTTCCCGGGTATTTCAGTGAGCTGAGTTTTCATTGGATAAACCAGATGTGTTTAGATTGCCATTTGCAATGATGACGTCAAAAAGATCTTTGTTATAATGCGTAACAAAAGGCGAATTGGTTTAAGATAAAGCACAAAAAAACACATTTATTCTGCTGTTAAATTTTGTTTCTTTCATATTTCTTTTCAAATATCTTCATTTGCCATTGTGAATATTGGGGGGGGGCAAAGTATACTCTGCCCCCCCCCTCTGTGTGGATATTGGTGGGGCAGGACCCCCAGCTCCTACGCCTATGTAAAAGGGTATTTCACTTTTGGAAAAGGAAATTCATGCTGTTATTGTTACTTAAAATATCGCCCCATAATTGAATCATTGAATTGCTATTGAATTGTCAAGAAGGTACCTTGTACTCAATTTAAAAGCTCCAACAATAACAAATAATCCATATCAGAAACTGACGAGTTGATATCGTTGCTTTATTGGTCAGCATAATAGTGTATTCCATCTACAACACGATGTGTACCTAATGCTTTCCTTACACATCGCAAAAATGACATAGAACGTCTACATAAACATTAGATTATGCCTAACTGCAGGGTGTAATTACCGAATCGATAGGTGAACACTTATTTCACCGGGCAAAACACATTTTCTAGCCAAGTACTGCAGGGAGCATGTACTGTAATACTAAAAAATGAATGCTGTAGTTCTTCTTAAAAGGAAGAAGTTTTTTCAGATGGATGTTTGTTTAGAGGAAGCATATTCAGTGAGGCGTGACGAGGGCTCGCCTTCTCGATTTTTCTACGACGAATTTTGGTGAAAATGGTCTAATTAGATATACTGTTTTATAACGAAATGAAAGAGTACAAAAAGTTCTCTTACCTACAACCGGCGATTCGTTTTCCTTTCAAGGAGTTGAACACTGTGTCCAATTTAAAGTTTGAAGCGGTGGCGCCGATCCTGTTGTTCGTGTTTTTTTTTCGATAGAATGGTTTATGGTTCATTCATAATTGGCGGAAATAAACTCAATGAGCGGCAATGAATTTATGTAAAAGCAGTCCATTCCATAAAGCCGGAAACACCCGAAGCAAACCCGAGTTTTCTCTTTACAAGGAATGGTTCACTATTGGTAGATATATTGGTAGATAAAGGTAATGCTTGAAAATAAATTTAGATAGAACCAGTCCATTCCGTAAAGCCGGAAACACCCGAAGCAAACCCGAGTTTTCTCCTTTAGGTAAACCGGAAGCCACCTGTTTTTTTGCTAATGGTATAACCGGTGTTAACATAACTTCTTACTCGTACGTATGTTTCCGTTATCCGCTCTCCGAGCGCTTTGCGCTCTGAGAGAGCGGTATTAAGTTATTATAGTACGACGGAACCAGACTTGGTAAGAAAGCAGCTCTAGTCCGTAGACGAGGGCTAGATAAGAGTGTAGTCTGGATTACCTTCCCTTTAACATTACATTGGTTACTAATTTAATATGAAAATAGGCAAAGCCTAAACCGGGCGAAAGAGATTTTTTCCTTCAGTTAATGAACAGTGCTAATTCTGGATTTGTATAACATAATGTTCCCTTTGTATTGTATCAGTAGTACTAGGCCAGGAAGCAGTGTCCTGTCTGAAGGCACTCCAATTTGAAAGAAATAGCCATTGTCAAGATACAAATCAGATGTGTTTAATATATAACCTACGACACCAACTACTTTATTCTACCACTGTGGATATATATGAGTTGCTAACCATTACGAATAGTACACATTGTCATAAGACAAAAGTATAGTTGGTATTGAGCTTGAATAATTATGCGTTTGATACTTTGGCTTGTATGATATTCTTTCGAAAGTCATTGCACCACGACTTTTTAAATGTCTAACCAAAGCGCAATGATATTCGTATGGGTTAAATGGTCAGTGTCTAGGGTAACTCAGATGATCCAAGCTTTAACTGTGGCAAAGAATGAAATATCTACGTCTGGACTATTCAAACTATGTCTAGGGAGGAATACTGGAAGGTTCTGGTGGGGAAATAACAGGAGCAGAGATTAATGTCCATTGATACAACTGACACACTCTGTTGAAAATGGTGTTAAACCATAATCCAACAATAGCATCTAAGACTTAAACATTTATGTATGGTTGGATGCTATCAATGGATACTCCATAACCACATTTTAGCTGTGATCCAGGTCCTACCCAAAACTAACTTGGGGGGGGGGAACGCTTCTTCATGTTGAATTATTTTGACTAAACCACAGAGCAACGATGTTTGTATGGGGTAAGTGATCGGTGGCTTAGACGGTTTATTCGCAGGAACTAACGAGGAAATAATTTTGGAACAAGCAGGGATATGTCTACTGACACAACTGAAACATTCTGTTGAAAATGTTGTTAAACCATAATCAAACATAGCATCTAAGACTCATGTATGTGTGGTTGGTGGTTCTCGCTAGATACTCTCATGTTTTAGCTATCCTACCCATATCAGTAATGTAATAAAAAACAGAAGACACTGTTTGTGCATTATCAAAACCACCAAACTAAATAATTCCAAAATCTCTCCATGCAAAATGAGGATTCAATGCAAGACTTCAGTTAGTACTTCCAATATGTGAAGCACTTACAGTTTTGTATTGCGCTGAAACCTTGATATGTAGAATTTACTCTTCACCAAATTGTATGTTGTAAGTATATGCTCTTTCACAGCATATGATTTAATGATGAAATAGAGGGGAAAATTTGTGTTAGGAAGGAAATCCATCATTGTCAAAAGTCTTTGAAATTATCTAAAGCACCAAAAGTCTTTCTATAATTAGTTGAAACAAACAAAAGATAATTCTATTGTTAAACAATTGACAAAATTTATTGGGGTTAATTAGTAGTAATAACAAACACTTTTCTCAATAGAATATGTACATATCTATACAAAAACTTGTTCAAACGATCAGCCATAGTGTTAGTCTTTATTTGGTTTAACCTTCTCCAAAATGCAATGCATGATTTACATTATGTTGTTTGAATAAGGAAAGTTATATAAGTTTGCATATTTTCCACATTTAAACATAACCTTAAATGCTGCAATGTTGAGTCAATAACCTGTTACTCCTTTTAACAAACTATTGATTAAAGTATTCTTTCCAAATGTTTTGTTTCATCATCTTCAGGGTGTAATATCCATACTTGTGGAATATTTCACAATTTACAAAAAGGAGTCCAAATTGAGAACAAAGCACAGAATTTTTGTAAATTCCTATAACTATTACATCTTCTATTGAAAGTAAACAGGCAAAATTTCATCATTTATCCTTAAAGCTTTATTCAAGCTTTAGTTGTGACTGTTATCAATGAAAGTAATAGCAGATTACAAGAAAATTGCATAATTAAACTATGACATTTGATTTAAACTATGATGAGAAAAAGGATAACTGCTCATTTAGTCATTTGACTCATTTCATGATTTTGTCAGTGTTTTCTAAAAGACTCCTGCAACATGCAAAGCGTTTCATAAGGTAGAAATAATTTAACATATCTTTAACAGAGAATAAGAAGCTAATGTGATGCAAGGAAATCTTTCAAAAGAATGAATCTGTTAATAACAATATATTTTACCCAATAGTATTCAGAAATTATTATTGTTTATGCTTTATTTCTAGAAATGTCCAAATGATTTCAAAATGTAGAGCCATCATTGTTTGAAATAGAAATTATTTGCAACCAAAAGTGTTTGTAATTAGGAAAAAGAGAGCATTTTTGCAGAGAATGAAATCATTGTGACAAAAGGGAGTACTTGCTGTAGAAATAATGTTATAATGGTTATAATGGTGGCTTTACTCAAATTTGTTATGCCCCACTTGCATACAAATGTGTTTACATGAGTTAACAATTTACCAAACACCTAATTTTTTACTGTCCCAAATTGAAAGCGTTTGCAGACGACATTTCAAAATGTGATGAAATTGAAAAATAATCTTTTGATAGGGCAGAAAACATTGTGGGAAAAGGAAAAATACCACAATGTTTTCCTGAGTCGTCTTCAACAAAGTTGTTAAATTTCAGTTTTGTTTGGCAATGGGTTAACTTGTCTACTATTGAAACTAAGTAGATATTATTGTATTTCATTAAACAATAATTCACCCTATTGCACCTATTGCAGTAAAAAGGTCCCTCAAATCAGTGGTAGAATGTGTAATAAATTGAACCAGCAATATGTATCTCAGTTTTAAATGCTATCTGCTGCCTTATATTGTACAAAATAATGAATGAAAACTCTTACTGTCCAATGATTTGACTTTTAACAGTAGTTTCTTAAACATTATGGGAAAAGTTTCTTTCATCTCACAAACTGAGACAGTTTTGCTACAACTATCTATCAGTATTGGAAATACATGTGCATTTCTGTCAGTCTTATTTGTGTTGTGCTACAAAACATAGATTCCACACATGTATTAGATTTAAACGTTTACAGAAAAAAATGCAGAGACAATTTTCATACAGGTCTTCATCTGTTTTCTTTTTGTCAAGGTAATTTTCATGTCAGCACATCATGTACAGTTCCTCCTCTGTCAGACACAGATATTTCTGTTTAAAAGAGATAATGGAAGAAACATAAGTTTAAAACAAAATCTATGTTAAAATGGTTCTTTCTTTGACACTGTACCTTGTACATAACAGAAGTGTTTTGATGTTTATATGTACATAAAACATGAATGTTGAAAAGATATCATTTTGAAAGTACTGTAGAGTCTTTTTTGTATTACCAAACTTTGTTTTGAATCTTTTAATTGGCAACACATTTGCCAAAATCTTGTTATAGAATTACTTATGATGTCTTTGTTCATTTAGTTGTAATCATTATATGAATCTCACTTGAAAAGGTAAGTAGATTTGGTTCATGTCATAGCAAGGTCTAAATATACATGGTTTGGCCACACAGTGGCATAATGGTTAGCGGCGTGGACCTGGGTTTGATCCTCAATGGCATTCACCTAAATTGCTGTGTAGTGTTTCTTGGCAAGAAACATTTCCTAGCCTTATACTGGTAGGTTATACAGACATGTACCATTAAGCTCAAGACTGAGCCATGTGCATTAATGGAAAAACAAATCTATTCCAGCCACTTGTTTGAAATTCAATTGTCATTATGCATCCTTTTTCATCATTGTTTATTAAGATTTCTCATCAAATTATGAATGGAAGGAAGATAAAGTAATCTAATTGGAAAATATTGCAGTGTAGTTTTTCTCTAGAAAAACCATGCTAAGAGGATGTATTGATATGTACACAAACTAAAAGTCATAAAATTTATGTTTGACATAGTGTTGAAAACAGTATAAAACACCTGTAGTTCAAGTAAAACCTTCTTTCTAAAGTAAAAAGCTCTTCAAACCAAAATTTCCTTGTTTGTCTTATCTGTATTTGCAAGGTATTATTCATATCATAATTACTTATGAAAAAGATAAGTTGTACTTACATGTGCTTATAAAACAAAGAATCTTTCTTTATGCAGTACCACAACATTCATTTCTTTGGTTGCCGGTTCACATTTGACCTTCACACAGTCTGAACTATGGCTGATTCTGGAAAGCAGACAAATGAAATTAACTTAAAAGTTATTACTATGTTCCCCGACTATGTCTCCATTAATAATCGGTGAAAAGACATACGTTTTGGACGTCATCAGGATAGGTAGATTCAAGAATCAAAGAGCAAAGAACGTGTGAATAAAAAAAAAGCAGGCACATCGTCAATCCAAAAAGAAGAATCCAATACGGATCAAGATTACTCAGCCTTGAAATGATCTCAATGTAAACAAACCTTTTTTCGTCTCTAAAATGTATGTCCATATTGCCCGTAGCTTTTAACACTGGAAAGTGTACTAAATACTACCTCGACACATAGATAGATGCGGTGACATAAAATCAATATTCGGAGTAAGATAGTGCTCGTAGTGTCCATCTTGTTTGTAAACATAGGATGACGGTCCAGACTCTCTTCGATTTATCTATCTCGCTTTAAACGAAATATACTGTTAAAATATGCGTTCTTTATACGAAAATGAAAGTGTACAAAAAGTTATCTTACCTGACATCATCGTTTTCGATGTTCGTTCAACAAGGCGATTATTTCATTCGATTTAAGATTTGAAGCGGTGATCGGAACGATGATGATTTGTAAAGAAAATGTCTTGTCACGTGATACACAAAAATGGAAAGTGCACGTTACAGTTCTTGGTGTAATCACCATGTCAACATGTGAAGAATTGACGGGTTTTAGGATGAGAGACGCCACCTTCACCAAATAAACAGAAAATGTTGAAATGCGGTCTAAATTTCACAAAACTGTTTATTGTTTTAGATTTTGTAAAAAATATTCGGAGGAAAATCCTTCTATTTTTTGCTTGTTAACTTTGATTTTTCCACATCATAACTAGTAAAAGAGCTGAATAAAAATAATTTTTCGGACAAGATGGCGCCATATGGGGCAGAAAAACGGTTGCAACCAACATGGCCGAAAAAAGTCCTATAGGGTTCTGAGTAATTCGGAAATCCTTGGTTTTGTAGGTACCTTCTTTCGTTTGGTACATACGTGTAACATATAGGCGGTCTTCAGACCGTGCCTTCGGCACGGTCTTTCGCCCGTATTATAGTACGACGGAACCAGACTAGGTAAGAATGCATGTCTAGTCCGTAGACGAGGGCTAGATATAGTCCAGTCAATCTGTAAGTCAACCCACAACTAATTGCAACAGAAACTTGTGATTTTACTATAGCTGCACACTTCCTTTATAACATATAAAAAGTCCTCAGAAATCCCACCAGGGGAAAATACTGAAAAATGCATTTAAACTTTTTGAAAAGTGCGAGTTTTTGCATGGTTCGAAGGTACCACCATAGGCAAGTACATAGCGTGAACTGTCATCGGTAAATTTCGAGGTCAACTTACTGTTGAAAGTCACATGAAAGGGTAAGTTGTGTGTATTATCATTTATATATGCCCTTATCTGATAAAAAACATAATTGCAAGTTCATGATTACGTTGTAGATGAAAAATTATTTTTGAAATAGCCTGCAAAATGCTTTGTTATGTGTTTTCGTGGGTAATTTAAAAAGTGTTTGTTTTGTTTAATTTCGCCCAAAACATCGATTTTATGACCATTCCCACTCAAATATATCTTTAAACATGAATAAAATGACAAAAATGCACCTTACAATGACAAATATATAAAATAAACAAAAAATATTTACCTCGGAATAGCTGTTCTTTTTTTAAACTACGGTGGCCCAATAGTGCCATTGTAGACATTTGTCTGACGAAAACACAAGTTTTTCTTACTCACTCAATTAAATCGATCATGTTCATATGTTAAAAATATTCAATTCTTAAATTATTTTTTTGCAAATAATGAAATAAATCTATCTATGATTTGTTTAATTCATTTTTACATTTGCTTAGTTTCTTAATCTTTGGCAAAATAGATCGAATTGAAGGTTAAAGATGAAGAGCAAATGTGGATGAGATAAAAATCGTCGGCAAATATCATCTGGTGGCGATTGTAATTTACTCTGAAGGTGCATTTATTACTATAACCTATTGTATGATAAAGATATCATTGTAGTCACACTTTTTCTTCTTATAACGTTTTTAATTATTATTCATCATTAATACATATGTTGTATGAACTATGAAAATTAAGCTAAAGAATTACACTAAAGTATAACCTTCAATCAAAGGTAAGATAAAGCAAGTGAGGTTGTGTTTAATTTAACATTTTCATTTTACAGTGATCTTAACTGAATAATACCAATATTAAAAATGCTGCAGACAAAATCAACGCACAAGTGATTATAAATGCCTTTTTATCTATTTTCCATTTGCAGGTATAAATGGATAGTACTATCAAGAGTGCAAGAAGGTCACATTAACATTGTGCATTCCATATCATTTTGAGCTTCTTCCGTTGTATTGGACAATAAATGGAAGAACAAGACTATCAGAATTTCTCAAAATGTGGTGATTCACATGTTCAATGACAGGGTTATTTCCAGAGCAACTTGAGGCCACTTCCTACTGAATAAATTTTTAGATGTAATACTTATGGGAATCTCTTTTAATACTGCATTGCTTTGAGAGGAAGTCACAATACATGAAGTTCAAAGCATGACCTGGACTTCCAAATCAAAGACAAATACTGAAACCTTTAGCGAGGTTGAACCCAATGAAATGATAAAACGTTAGTTAACATTTATGAAATCCTTATGCAAGAAGAAAAACCAGTTGAAGAAGTTTGTGGTGAAGTAGTTTTCAAAAGATGTAGGACAAACTTGAGGAGAAGCCCTTTGTTTGTCAAATCGCATTTCCAAGTTGTGTTTCATATATAAACAATGGCTGACCTACTACACACGTTTATTAAAGCCAAATGATTGTATTGCTGAGAACTGGATATTCAAGCCATCAGAAAAATGCAGCCCCAGTCTAGAGCTCTGTTATCTTCCTATGTTATCTTCAAACTAAAGCCAAACATTACCTACAGAGTCCAGATTTCTTCACTTATATGAAGGAAACTATCTAGTTTGTCAAAGCGATCTCGCATCGGCAATAGTTTCAACAGATCAAGTTTTTGAGCAGGTTCTTATTAGAAGTTCTAAGACAATAGGAAGAATAAAATGTGGTTATGGTTTAAAGCATCACAGAGAAACCAATTGTTTTCGTCAATTCCTGTATGTACATACTACAATGATGCAATGCAGAAATATACAAGTGATCAGCATGTAGAAACCAGTCATTCGAGGGTGGAAAAAGATCATACGTACAACCTAAACATAGACATCCACGATGCGGACTTTACACTTGATAGCATTTTGTCAGGTCGACGAGTATATATTGTGTAATTGTCGACTATGCAAAGTAAGAAGGCCAATTGAATATTAACAACATGGTTTATAAATACGATTCAGAATACAGTTTTATAGGTTAAAGCCATTCCGTAACCCCAAACTCTCAATTAACGTTAAGAGGAATTGGAGAAGCAGCTCAAATTGGTCCTCATTTGCGTTTAACAACTCCGGTAGATATATTGCATGACAATGAAGGAGATATATTTAAGAGAGAGCTGTGTAGTTTCCCGCCACCACAATATGGGTCTTCTGGGTTATTGAAACTAGCTGACAAACCTTCCTCGATAAATAAATATAAGCGCAGGTTGGCTGTAGTGTCAATAAATAGCTAGATGAGTCCGTTCAATATGTACACGACGATAGGGCTTTGTTCTTACGTTTGCTTTCGAAATATGGAGAAGCATTTGTTAGATATACGTGGAACATATTCTGATGATGTCATTAGCAAACCTGCAATATTTGTATTTGATGGATGTTCAAATCGCCCTTCTCGAAAGGATTGTGTACAAAAGGAATGCAGTGAATGGGTAGGTAACAAAAAGGTGGTTTTACTCGAGGAAGTTTGTTCACTTCCAAAAACAGCAGTTCTTATCAAATACTGTGAATTGCCTTTAATTAAAATGCTCATTTAAAACAAAGTGTGACCGAAAACCTTGTTCTTGTAGACATACCTTCTTGACCGTTCCTGGTGGTGTGGGGAATGTTGGGGAGCAATCTTCGCTAATGCAGAAATTTATGCAAAAACGATACAAATGGATAAGGGAGTCTGTAAATATATTGAGATGCAAAAATAAGGGAACCTTATCACTGTTAACTATTTTCTAGATAGGATAGGAAGAATTTGCCTCTTCATAATCCGTAAACCCAAACTCATAACATCGTGTAATCGAACATATTCGATAAAGTGTTGTAACATGTATTCATTATGTACATTGCCTGTGCACTCACGTGAATTCTTGGATACGATAAAAATGAAACACAATCAAGTCTCATATCAATGTAATATGCCATCATGGCAGTATCTCAGAAGCTCAGAAGTGGCAATGCTTAGGCATGTTGCAAGCTAGTGAATCCTAGAACCATGTTGCCAGGTTTATTGGGAAGTCAAAAAGTGTTATTGGACGACCTGCAGCTTTACACCACCAGACTGGTGCTGTTCAAATTAGGAGGGGGCGTGGGCACCATAAGAAAACAACATTCCAGCAAGATCGCCTTTTATGGATTATTGCTTTGCGCAACTGTTTCGTAACTGCGCCATAACCAAAGCAGAAGATCCATACCGTGACAGGACTTCGAGTATCTAGCAGTACAGTAAATCTCGGACAAGGCGTCCTTTTCATGGTGTCATCATGTCAAGGCTGAACAGATATAATCGTTTACGGTTGTGCTAGAAACATTAAGGTTGGTCTATACGTCGGTGGCGTCATGTTGTCTTTTCGGATGAGTCGAGGTTCTGTCTGCGATTCTGATAACATCGGCGTGGGGAGAGATACAAATGCACCACTATCTTGGAGCATGATTTCTTTTAGCGGGGGAGCATCATGGTCTGGGGCGGTGTTTATTACGGTAGGAGAATAAAATTTGTTCTTGTTCCTGGAAACCTGAATGGACACATTGATGAAATTTTTTGTCCTGTTGTTGTCCCATTTGCACATAGAATTAGTCAAAACTTTGTCTTCCAGGATAATAATTTCTGACCCCACAGAGCTCGTGTTGCAGTTGACTTCGTCAGGAAACAGGGCATCTTGACAATCCAGTGATCTGCGAAATAATCAGACCTCTCTCCCATTGAGCATGTATTGGATGTTGTTGGTAGGAGAGTCCGTGCACGTCGCCCCATACCAGCCAATCTTCAGGATTTGGTGCCGCACTTCAGGAGAAATGCCCCCCCCTCCCCCCACCCCACCCCGATGTCGTGCATGTATTTCTGCATGTGGAGGTCATACCCGATCTTGATTTTGATATTGATTTTGATTGAATATCTGGTCTGTATTTTAAACGAAATTAAAGATACCTCAATATTGAATTTAGGCTTGCCCTTATTTATTAACGCATAGTGTACTCCATGTGTAATTCAATGAGTGTACACTTAATTTTGAAAAGCTGGCATATAGTGAGAAAGGGGCAATAGAATAGTACTACTTTTGCTGCTTTTCCCAATATGTTTCTTCCTTTATTTTATTTATTGTTTCATGAGTTCACAAAACAAATGCAAAACGTCAAAAAATACCACATGAATATTGTACTGCTTGTGTCATATATTTCGTTTTTCTTATATAGGCATATATGGATTTCGGTACCTTATTTAAGTGATTGTCTGAATATATAAGTTAATAATCTAATACAAAAAGGTGTGTTTTGTCTTTGATTTAAGTTTTAGAGAACAAACTTTGCCAGATAATATCGAATTTTGGCATATAGGAATGCATTGACATGAAAAAAAATCTTTAGTTTTAATGGGTGGGTGGGGTAAGTTGACCCCTTTCAATTTAAAATATTTATAGGAATAAATCAATTCTAGAAGGCAAACTGGTGTGAATGATAAATAAACATGTAGATAGAGTATACCGCTTATCAAAACATCATTTTTGTGTGAATTGTTGGGGTTTTGTTCCATTTTGGTAGATATATACAAATATGCGATTTTTTCCAAAAGGCCTGAAAGTAGCAATAATAAAACGAGTTTTTAACCAATTTCCCCTGAAGGGATTTTGGAGGACTTTTTTTCTGTCATCTCTTATACATTCATGACAACTTTAAAAGAGATTTCGTTTCTGTTGCAATTAGTTGACGGTTGAGTCCATTTTTTTCATAGGATGACTGGACTAATAAGAGTCTAGTCTGGATTATCTGTCCTTTAACATTACATTGGTTACTAATTTATTATAGTACGACGGAAACATACTTGGTAAGAGTACAGCTTTAGCCCGTAGACGAGGGCTAGATAAGAGTGTAGTCTGGATTACCTGTCCTTTAACATTACATTGGTTACTAATTTATTATAGTACGACGGAACCAGACTAGGTAAGAGTACAGCTTTAGCCCGTAGACGAGGGCTAGATAAGAGTGTAGTCTGGATTACCTGCCCTTTAACATTACATTGGTTACTAGTTTATTATAGTACGACGGAACCAGACTAGGTAAGAGTACAGCTCTAGTCCGTAGACGAGGGCTATATAGGAGTGTAGTCTGGATTACCTGCCCCTTAACATTAAATTGGTTACTAATTTATTATAGTACGACGGAACCAGACTAGATAAGAGTACAGCTCTAGTCCGTAGTCGAGGGCTAGATAAGAGTGTAGTCTGGATTACCTGCCCCTTAACATTACATTGGTTACTAATTTATTATAGTACGACGGAACCAGACTAGGTAAGAATACAGCTCTAGTCCGTAGACGAGGGCTAGATAAGAGTGTAGTCTGGATTACCTGCCCCTTAACATTACATTGGCTACTAATTTATCATAGTACGACGGAACCAGACTATGTAAGAATACAGCTCTAGTCCGTAGACGAGGGCTAGATAAGAGTGAAGTCTGGATTACCTGCCCTTAACATTACATTGGTTACTAGTTTGTTATAGTACGACGGAACCAGACTAGATAAGAGTACAGCTCTAGTCCGTAGACGAGGGCTATATAAGAGTGTAGTCTGGATTACCTGCCCCTTAACATTACATTGGTTACTAGTTTTTTTAGTACGACGGAACCAGACTAGATAAGACAACAGTTCAAGTACAATATGAACTAATACGTTTTATCCACTGAATACATCTCTGACATAATATGGCCGCCGCGGTATTTATTTTTGAAAGACTAATTTTGCTTTCAAATTGAAATGTCAATTTCTATTAAATATTCAAGCAGTCATCTCATTTGATTCAGGAAACAAAAATATATCACTTCTAATTTCACCAAAAGTACGACATACATTGTACCGACCAATAGTAATGGTTTTTAATATTGTTCAACTCTTCCATGTACATCGAATTAACCTGGACACTCATAGGAAATGTTTTATTAGCTGGGACATTTAACACAAGATTTGTAACCCTACACATATATATACAATGTGTATTTCTCAGATCACGGAAATAACGGAGGTCACGAAAATAACAGAGTATTTGCGATTGGCTGAAGTACTGAATGTTCTGTGTACTTTGTTTGCGGTTTGCAGTGTCTGATTTAATTCAGGATGGTTTCATATCTAGTCAACATTTGGATATGGTAATTGCATAACAATTAGACGAACATGAGAACTTCCGCCATGTGCCGTTGCCCTGATAGGACAATATCGATATTATGAGTTATCATTTTACAAAATTACCTGGGTCGTAAAAGCATAATAGCGCTCAGAAAAACTGTAAAACTAGGTAATATGAGTTAAAAATTATGATAGAATATGTTGCAACATAGCGAAAAAACACAGGATCATAACAATATAACGCCTGCACTATTCATTATCTATTTTTCAAAGCGCTATTTTCACAAAGTTGGTGCCCACCAATTTAACTTCATTTTTTACATTGGAATAACATCTAAGGATTGTTCAGATTAATGGCTGGCGATCACCTGGTTTAAAGAGTCACGTGAAACACATAAAAATACTGTCATTTTTACAGTATCAACAACATGAACATTCAAAATTGAGAATTTCTTGGGTTTTATTTGTTCCAAACGTTTCTTGGCTGACCTAGTTTTATCGCTAATTGTAAACTTACCTTATGAAAATCACTCTTTTAAAGCATCATGTTAACGTGTTAAAGTCTCAATTCCTCTATAAAAGGGAATTCAAAGTTATTTTAAGTTAGTTGTCAATTATTCTAGACATTTCACAAATTAAGTATAAATGAGCGAAAGGAATGCTTTAGTAATGTTCATGTATACCACTGTGGAGGTTTTTTAAGTATGCAAATGGTTCGCCGTTTTTAAACACAATGACATCATGGATTTATTTATTCATATGGGTTTTACATCGCGTCAATATCATTTCAGTTATGCTGAGATCCCCGACTTTTAATGATGGATGAAGACGTCCATACTCAACTGCCCATAAGGGCATGTCAAGCCGGGTAGAACCATCGGAATTCCTTTAACCCATTACCAAACAATAATGATATTTGACCAGTTTGTTGCTGAAGAGTCTGGAAAAAATGTGGAAAAAGGAGACATTGCTCTTAACGAGCAATGTCTCCTTTTCCCACAATGTTTTCTGCCATATCAGAATATTTTTTCTAATTTCACCATGTTTCAAAATGTCGTCTGCAAACTCTTTCAATTTGGTACAGTCAGAAATGTTTGCGTTTGGTAAAGGTTTAATCAGTCGGGACACTACGACCTCTTTCGAAAGGAGAGCTAAAAAGTAATTAAGTATTCCAACAGCCAGACGAAAAAATAAGCAGAACAATATCCTGATAAGTTGGCATGTGATTTTTAGTATTTGTGACTCATGATTTCATGATTTTTGTCTATGTCTCTGTTTTTGTCTTAAATCAAAACCAACTTCCTGTTATCAAAAATAGTTTCCCCATGCATAATACATGTATATAACAATGCGTGATACATATTTCAGAGATAGCTTCAAAGGTTTCGATTTGACATTAAGTGAACGATTCTCAAGACGTAATGCGATGTCCGGCTTATAAGAGATGGGAGAAGAACCGATTTCATTAACAGCACACCAGTTCGACGATCAGGCATCACAGTCGCATCATCGATCGGATCCATCGTCGATCGTCTAAATGTCGGTCAGTATATTCCCCCTCATAATATATAGGCCCTCGAAGGAAGCTTATTTCCCTGGCTAACTTTTATTTTAAATTACTTCACCAAACCCTATGTTGTTGGTACTAATTGGAATCCTCTAGTGTCGAGAAGATTCTAATTTATACCTATACATAGGATAGGTATACTATGGTAACTATGGAACAGACTCAGTACTGTATGCAATGGACAAGATAATCAAACAGTTGGACATTTTGTACAAGGCTGGTTTCCTGTCCTTACTCAAAGTAATTAGTATAACGTAGTATGACATAGTGGTAAGGGGAAGGAACCCAGCCTGGGGGTCCTAACCCATGTGCATACCCCGCAATTACCCTCAAATTAGGTGCATTATCGCTTAATACATTGTTATATCTTTTAAAAGATAAGACTAGGTGCCTTGTATTCGACCTTTCTGTTGTTTTTAATATATAACTATTCACTTGACAAGAAAATAAAACAGCTTGATAATTTGAACTAGCTGCTTAAAACAGACAAATTCCAATCATACATGACTGCTTGATAGAATGTTGGCAAACCAGTTTTAAGCTTTATTTAGTTCTTCTGTTTCATTACATGGTAAAAACATGTATTTCAGTCTTCACGGCCTTCCTTAATCTTAGATAAACAATACAATAAATAGATGCAAGCAACATTCCTGCAATATGCATAATGTTTATCATTGTAAATCAGGGATGGAAGCTGGCAATTTGGAAATAACTGAAAAAAGGGCGGGGGTCAAGGGGGCCGCCTAGGCCAACCTGTTGGTCCAGGGCAACGCCCTGGTAGGGAAACCAGGGGGGCTTCGCAAGCTCCAGGGTTTAAGCTATTTTGACACCAAAAATGAGTGTGTAAATATGCTGTTGACTCAAATATATTTACTACAATGTATAGTGTAAAATAGCAGCAAAATAGATCAAAATATTTAAAATCTTTTATGTCAAAGTAGAGATGTTGTTCACAAGTATAACTGACAAGTTGAATTTACAGTATTTCAATTGTAATGGTGATTATCTTTATAGATGCATTTGTTAACATATCTCATCTTAAGTTGATAAATGATTAAGTGACAGATAACATTCTTATCATTAATGTTTTTTATGGGTTTTACATCACATCAACATTATTTCAGTTATGTAGCGATGCCCGATTCTTAATGATAGAGGACATTCCTCAAAATGTGTGGCGGTCGTTTATAATGAGAATAAATCTGACTCTGAAAAGGTAAAACGTGAATGGTGTATCGGACCACATCCAGTTAACGAAGGACAGTCCTACTTGCATTTAGGCGTACACAACGAAAAAAATATGTCACTGAACACATCAGTTGAAGAATGTTGTAAAAAACTTCGACAAACGTATTTCAGCTTAAACGACTGTGGCATTTCTCGAAGTTGCATGCATCCACTTTCGCCAGGGCGTATCTATGAAACTGTTGTTTTGTCGAAGGCGCTTTATGGAAGTGAGTTGTGGAACGAGCTTTCCGAAACCCAAATACAAACCCTTGAACGTGCTCATAAACAGTGTGTTAAGCATATTCAAGGAATGCCCCGCTCAACTTCTACAACTGTTGCGTTAGCTTGTATGGGAATGATGCCTATAGAAAGTTATATAGATAAAAGAAAATTGATATTGTTCGGGCAACTATGCAGGATGAATACCGTTATGCGTATAAAGAATATGTTTAATTACCGATTACATGCTTTTATGAATAAACCTAGCACAGTTCGCGGTTTTATGCCAGATATCTATCGAATCTTGGGAAAATATAGGCTGACATCGACATTAAATGAATACATGTCAACATCTGTTTTTCCAAGTAAACATTCATGGACGAAAACAATCAATCAATCATTAAAAACATTCACAGAACATTTTATATTTGATAATATAAATAGAAGTCCAGGTTTATCAGGTTTTAAAATCATGTACGGTAATTTCATGCCATGTCACATCTGGTATTTCTGCAGAGTGTATAGAGGCTATCTGAAATACTGCTTTACGGCTGTACAGATAGTTTCTAGATTATTCTCAAGAAAATACGACACTCTGTGTCCAAACTGCAGGCTAAGGACCAATTGTATAGCCTCGCATTTGTTAATTTATTGCTCTAAAACAGACCATATTCGTGACGAATTCTGGCAAAAGTTATTTTGCTTATTGGGTGATAACCAATATGAAATGCTATTGGGTAAGATGCCAAATGATCAAATCATAGAAATATTGTCAGGATTTATTTCATTTCAGTTAGATGAAGCCTGTAGAGTAACTTGTTTTAAGATGTGTTTGAAATACATGCATTTACTGTGTCATAACATAACATCTGTATATGTCCATTAAATTTAGTAGCACGTACTTATCAGCCCACATACACTTAACGTTGGTAAGTGTATGTTGGCTGATTCGTTACTGTTTCAATGAAAGTTACCATGTTTTCATGTTGCGGCATTCTTAGAATCAGGGTAAATGCCTCATTATAAGATTATGAGTGCGAATGGGTGGGTGCTTGTACAAGCAATTCCAAAATGTTTTACCACGCAATCACTCCAAATGGACTACTTTTTCTTCACGAAAAGGTTTCCAGAATGGAATTACACAAAACAATAACTCTTTTAATGCAGTATTCCTTATATTTCGTTTCGATAAGGGTGCGCTAGAAATTACCAACATTTTTGCATGCAACACTCATACTAAATACACGCACCCGGCCACACACACACATACACACCCACACACACACACCCACACCCACACACACACCCACACCCCCCCCACACACACACACACCCACACACACACACACACAGACACACAGACACACAGACACACAGATCAAAATAAATCTCGTCTGATGTAAACATAAAACAGTGAATCATAGCTATAGATGTAGGGTTTGCATAAACTAAAGACAATTCCATCCAAGAGGGAGGATGTTGAAATACACTTAATTTCACTGCCATTGTAGAGGAACCTTACTGATATTTTGTATTATTATTCCATTAGATCCGTGCTCCGTACTTGGCATAGAACAGTGTGAGAATGGCGGCACCTGTAAACCAGTAGGCTCATCGTGGACATGTTCTTGTACGCCACAATACAGCGGTACCATATGCCATATAGGTGGGTTATGGTTTCATATTTGGATTTATCAAGAACAAGGAATTAAGGTAGAATACCCATAATCCGCCATTTTGAAACTCATTATTTCGTCGCTTTAGTTCGATCGTTCTCGGCAAACATCGGTCAGAGCCGGAACTATTCGGTTTCGATCTATACCGAGAACGGCCGAAGTAATATTGAGTTTCAAAATGGCGGATTATCAGTATTCTACCTTAAGCTGTGCCTCTGTAAGGTTATCTTTTAACAGACAAGTACCATTATTCGAAGGAAGTTTTAATTCGCAATACACTTTGTTTTGTCAATGACTAAACTCAACCGGTACTTATGCCGTATGTAGACTACTGAGAGGTCGCAGGGTAGTACAGCTACTCACGGGATTCAAACCCACGACTTTCGTACGCCGGGGTCGACATTCTACCCATTGACCACCGCCCTCCATAATAACTTTAATTTTCACAAAGGCAAGCGTAGCTTTTGTAGAGAAAGGAAATGTTTGCATCATCTTTTTTACATCGGCTTCCAAAAAGGTTAAGAAAATAACATGATTTAGTAGTCGACAAATCGTATCCTAATATCGGCCCCGTCCAAAGTCTTGATGTTGCTTATAACAAAGGTCTTGTTATCTGTATTTGATAACATTTTGTTCGAGTTTTGTATTAAAATATGGATAACGATATTGTCCTTGAAAATGGTTCTTTATGATCTGCGTCTATGGAACAGGAAGGATGCGAGCGCTAATTTGCCATGGGTTGAAATCTTTACGGACTACACGAGTTGGAGACAGAAACTTGGCCAATATCTATATTGATGTTTTAAAAAATGCATTGTCCTATTCGTCCTTAACCACTTATCAACTTTGTTCAATTATGGAAGCAACATGCGTATTGGATCAGTCTCGTGTAATATTGCGTATTGGATCAGTATCGTGTAGTATTGCGTATTGGATCAGTATCGTGTAGTATTGTGTATTGATCAGTATCATGTAGTATTGCGTATTGGATCAGTATCGAGTAATATTGCGTATTGGATCAGTATCGTGTAGTATTGTGTATTGATCAGTATCGTGTAGTATTGTGTATTGGATCAGTATCGTGTAGTATTGTGTATTGGATCAGTATCGTGTAGTATTGTGTATTGGATCAGTAACCTGTAGTATTGCGTATTGGATCAATATCGTGTAATAGTGTATGAGAAATTATTTGATTATTGATAAGTATGCATTGATCTACATAAAACAACTCGAATATTGTTAAGAAAGTCGCTAAACTCAAACTAGACCATTTTTTTATCCTTCTTTATGCATTAGATATAGACGAGTGCGCAACCAACAACCCATGTGATCCTAATAACAGTGTTAATTGTACAAACACCGATGGCTCGTACATGTGCTACTGTAAAGCTGGTTTTACTGGGAAAAATTGCCAAACAGGTACGTTAGGGTAATTCAATTGAAATGCACTGTGAAAGTAATTTGTTTTATTATGTCACTTATGCAGGTTTTAGCCCGATAATAGTTCTAACAGTTTTATCATCGAGATAACTCATGAAGTGTTTGTTCAGAAAATCGTAAAGCTCTTCATGTGTGATTGTGATTATTAGGCCATCCAGAGGAAAACCTTTGAAACTCACTGAAACCGCTTTCGACTGGCCCTAAGATAGGCGTTATCCGATGAAAAACAAATAAGTTATAGGAAAGACGTACCTGTATGAAAACCCGAAAAGGGGCGACCATTTTTCCTCAAATCTGACCACTTTATCCACCATCATTGCAAGAAGACATCTGACAGACCATATATTTTATCAGCTCACGTTAAAATCGTCCCAAGACAATCCTGATGAATGCATATATAATAAAGGCTATATATAAGAAGAAAGAAAGAAAAAAAAAAAGCAATTTGAAAACGCCTCTTATTTGCACCTGTGTAATTGTCTTGCATTTTTTATTTTGGAATCATCATTATCAATGTTATTCATCTAATGCTTTTTATCAATGCTCTTTACAGAAATTGATGAATGCGCCAGTAATCCCTGTCAAAACTCCGGTACTTGTATTGGTTACGTGAACAGATTTGAATGTGTGTGCAGGCCAGGCTACACGGGGCCTACTTGTGGGATTGGTAAATACTAGCACATTAACCCTTTACTAAACGACAATTTTTCAACTGTCCCAAATTGAAAGAGATTGCAGACGACATTTCAAAACGTGATGAATTGAACAATACATTTTCTGATGGGGGAGAAAATATTGTGGGAAAAAGAAAAAATGCTCGTTACGAGCAATTTCTCCTTTTCCCACAATGTTTTCCAGAGTCGTCAGCAACAAAGCGGTTAAATGTCGTTATTGTTTGGTAATGGATAAATCAAAATTAGATGTGCTGTTGTTGCTAGTTAAGCCGTCATATGCAGAAATACATGTAATCTTATCGAATGCATTTATTGCTTTGCCCAGGCGTATAGTTTAAGTTCATTAAAATCGTCTCGACGATGCGATTCTAACGAGTTAACACAACAAAAGATTTTCTGTTGAATTTGAAGTACTGCGTGAAAAAAGACATCTACACGCCCAATGATATTTGTCCATGGATTCGTTTATTGAGTAGCATTTTATTTCTAAAAATCGCGACTTATTATTTACCAGTACTGCAGAGATCATTCGATAGACATCTTATTTACCAATCTCTACCAGAGTAAATTGGTTCCCGCTACGCTCCCACATTTATCTCTGTAACGGGCTCAGAAAATAGTCCCACTTTTCCGGCATGGTCACGTGGCCGAAACTGACGTGTAGTAGAATACTAGCGGCTTGCGAAAAGCGAGCTCCGAACTAACGCTCAGATCAATAAAGAAGTTAGACGAAAGTCTCTTTAGTCGTATCACAATATAAAGATAGATAAGATAGGACAGTTAAATAAAATAAAGACATTTATTTACACACAAAGTAGCTTACATTTGAAGCGTAACAGCTTATTGAGTAGGATTTGAGGCGACGCTCAACCCACCCCCTCGATCAAAACAAAGTGAATGGCAAAAAACCTCCACGTAGTTAAACAAATGTGTCGTCAGTCAGAATGAAACGTTCTCAAAGAAATTCAATTAATCAATATTATTGACGACCTTCTCAACAACAAATAGCACCATTCCTCTTCGTTTCGAGTTTAAATCTTCCTTCAGTCATTTCAGACCTTGACAATACCATTGAACGACATAGATCATACTGTTAAGCCTCAATAGACTTATTTGAAAGGGCTTTCTCACATGGTGTACTTTTAACAATTTAAATAAGAAGTTTTTCTTCAATAAAATGAAAATGTGAATTTCTAAAGTAACAGAATGCTAAATTATTGACAGCTTTCCAATACCATCCTTAACTGTTCAGAAAAGTTTATATAGAGCATTTACAGTGTATATTAGCTTAACTTAGAGTCATTACCCAACACAGGTCCCATATGGGTCCTCTTCGTCGGGGGCCGTTCCTACATTTTTCAGTTCTGAAACGGCTTATTTCTGATATTGCAAACCCTTTAACCCTTTACCAAACGCTAAATTTTCACCTGTCCCAAATTGAAAGATTTTGCAGACAACATTTTAAAATGTGGTGATATTGAAAATAATCTTCTGATAAAGCAGAAAACATTGTGTGAAAAGTGGAAATTGCTCGATAAGAGCAATCTCTCATTTTCCCACAATGTTTCCAGAGTCGTCTGCAACACAATTGTTAAATATCTTGTAAGTTAAGATTTTTTATTTTTTTTACAGAAACACCAGTTTAAACGGTTTGTGATATCTGGGGTTAGAAAGCTGCCGATAATCTAGTCTTATATTAGTTTAGAAAATATGTTGGCATTTCAATTGAAGAAGACAATTTTTCTGTAAAGTTAAAGATCCGAATCTGTGAGATTGTCCTTTTCATATCAAATCATTAATATTTATTTCACGAAAAACACAACTCTGAGTTATAGTTGCTTTAAAACCATTTTCTACCATCTGCTTTTGCTTTCAAATTGATCAAGTCACAAATTTTACATGGAGGAATGGGTGAAGCAGATCTCCAGATAAAATGCATATTCAGCCATTATTGATTCTTTAAATCCTATGTTGTGGGTACTCATTTGAGACATTAGAATGAACGAATGAATTATTAACCAGATTAATTCATCGAACAGATCCAAGCATTATTTTATTTCAGATCAAACACAGCTTTTCATTACCTAGTAAGAAAGTTCCTATCTTATCTCTTCAGCTACACTATATTCTTCAATCATACTTTGATAATGCACATGATGGACACTGTTTCTATTTATTTGGTGACCCTCAAGTGGCACTGTAATTTGTTGAGTAATTTTGCTTTAGTTACTTTTCCATATTATACAGCAAACAATATTTATAGTTGAAAGGCTGTCAACCTTTATGAACACTGTTCTGACATCATCTTTCTTGAAATATAATGAATGAAAACCATTATGTATCAAATAGACAATGTTTCTAACAAACAACAGTTCAGCTAATTTGTTAATTCAATATTTCATCATCATATCATTAAACAGTAATAATATTCTCATGATGAGAACTTGTCTTGTAAAGAATTTGATTGTTGTATGCTATAATGATATACCGGTACATGTTTATATTTGTTTTAACAGATTAAGATTATTCATAGAGAACAATTGAATTATAAAAGAAAACTCTTACAAATTCTGTCATTTAAGTTCCTATTAACAAGCAGTTCAAACTGTTTGAAAACTAAGTAGCAATTATAATCATATCTGGGGATGCTCCCTGTATTCATCATTTAGTCACTTATTGTGAATTTATTATAAGTATTTATGACAGAAACTTAAGAAATAAATTGTTGTCATAATTGTTATGACATTGCTTAGCAGTTATAAAACTTATGATGAATTTTGAGGGAAGAAATCATTTTGATAAAAACTATTATTGTCACACTGCAACATATAAGCATCAAAACAGAAAAAAAGTCGAATAAGACGATTAATAAATATGAAAGTAAGTTGTAATACATTTTACAGAATATCTGATTGTCCTTTATATGTAAGCATAGAGGTCTCTAGTGTGCAGAGGCTGCACCATTCATTGTTCACTACATCAACGATAATATAACATATATGGCATATGGGTCTGGACTGTGTAGGGGGATGTCCTATCGTTCATCTGACCTAGTGTGTGATAAACATGTACTAAAATATTTAATATTAACTGGATGTGGGGTTCTGGGACTGTGTAGGGGTAGCCCTATCGTCATAGAGCCCTACTTCTCCAAAGCATTAATGAATCAAATAATGATAAAATTTGTACGAATAGAAATATATGAACTCAATGTCAGTAATATCAAATATAAAAATATAATAATCATTATACTGGTTGGAAAATGGATAATGGGTTAAAGGCTGTGTAGGGGATACCCTATCGTTTGAAAGCTCATCATCCCGAATCCATCATTTTAATTAGTAATAAGTCTACCACAAAGTACTTGATGTTCTCATAGCTGTAAACAACTTAAATAATCTGAAAGAGGGAAAACATAACCAAGGGCCTAAAGAATCGTACGGATTATGTGAACAATGTTCACATCTGGCTAAAAAACTATAATAACTATTATGATAAAGGGATTTGATATAACTTGACAATATGTCAATCACTTTTAGTATTGTTCCTATGCTTTGCTCACTATTGTTGGAGGTTTTACCACTTTACTAAAATGCCCCGAAGTGTACTTATTCAAGCATAAATTTGCCTAATCCATTGGGGTGACAGTCGTTTCCCCAAACGAACGTCTCCCCGCAGTTGATTTATATAGTAATCAAGGAGTCGTTTCCCCGCAATCATTTTATATTCTAGCGGAGGGTCGTTTCCTCGAAGTTAATTCATATAGTAATTTTATTTATCTAATATAAACTGCTAAATATTAATATAATAATTAAGTTAATAAGGTTTCAACAAGCAACAAACATCAAACAAATATATAATCACCATCCATGTATGTTAAAGGTATCTGATTAAGAATTAAACACCATTCATTTGTTTTTGTTTTTCAAGATAGATATGAATTAAAATAATCCCTTTGTATGTTTTAATTTACCGACTGATCAAATTAGCATCCTGGTTATTGATATGATATCTAGCGTAATTATGTGTCAACAAACACGAAACACATCTTTCGGTATCACTTATGTACGTTAACGATGTCTGATTAAGCAGTTTATATAATAAACTTAATTAAGATAATCGCTTTACCTCACTTGATTAATCTTTTTATTTGATTTGTGTACATTGCCACAATTTAACTCATCTCGTCGATGTCCCAAACTTACCTGCATCTGTTGTGACTTGTGTACAAACATGTTTTAGTTAATAACATGTAGTGACAATAGAGAGCATAAAAAATAACAAAAAACCCATACTTTTTAAAAGATCGAATCTACTTTATGATATTAGTTCCCTATATGTATTAACTTCGGAGAAACGACCCTCCGCTACTATTTAAATGATTGCGGGCAAACGACCCCTTGATTAATATATAAATCAACTTCGGGGAAACGGCTGTTCGGGGAAACGACTGTAAATCATCCATTGACCCGTTTTGTAATTACTTGGTCCTCATTTAAAATAACCGGGTCGTCACTCCACCTTTAATCCCCCCCCCCCTGCGAAGATTGACAGCTGTGGCAGTTTTAAAGAGGGGAGAACCAAGGGTGTAAAGCTGTCTTATTTTTCAAAATCATTAATGGTTTGTTTAATCTTTTGCACAAAGTATGAGCATACATACATCATAAAGTTACCAATAAACCATGAATTATATACTAAAAATACAAGCATAGTTAGAAAAGGTTACTTGCAATTTATTCATCATGGTTCTTTCCTTTCATCTTTATCTCTATGTTTATGCCTTTCCTGTGGCCCCATAAACCATGAACACATCATGCAAATATCATAACAGCTCATTGATATCATACATTCGTGGAAGTTTTCAGAACATCGATTTGAAGAGGTCTGAGTCCGTTTAGATGATTAGAACGTGCCATTTAAGAAGCTTTTGCCTTTTCAAAAGACAATGATATCACTTATTTTGAAGTTAATCCTTGCAAGTAGCAAAATCTCTAAAAATCACAGTTGTAAAGTGAAGACATCGTTCCCAATTTCTATCTCGCGTTTGTTTACATCACTGGTATCCAAGCTGTCCGATAACCAAGAATTATTATAGATCGAGCGGGAGACCAAAGATGTAAACATTCCGCGTATTGATTCTCAATAGTGTAAAAAGGCTTAAGAATAGTTCTAGCAAAAATCGGTGAAATACATATTCAATTTGTACTGTATGGATAAGGTAAAAATATTTTTGCCTTATTCATATATTTCTTTACTTAATTGTATGCATAGAACATTTTGGATCGCAATATTACAGAGTTTGCCACGATTCGTGGCAAAGATGGCGTGAACCCGTTGCAGAGGCGTTATGCGGGGGACGATAACTCTGCATGGGAGATTGCTTAATTACAATTAACGATGTTCTCGGTAGTTTTTTCTGCGCACTTTATCTGCGCATCTAAGGGATATAATACATCTGTGACCGAAGAGGTAGTTGCATAGTAGTCGGATAAACGTTTTTATTTGGATGAAGTTTACTAAATGCATTTTTTTCCCGAAAAACAATCATATTATCCATATAACCATAAAAGGTTATTAACACTTTTATACATTTCTCAAGCATATTAAGCCTCAAGCTTCTACATTTTTTCAAGTTTAAAGTTATTTCAGTTGTTTTTGTAAATATTTTTTTTTCTAAACTGTTACCATGGAATCTATCTATATACAGAAAAACTAACGCGTCAACATATACTTTTTTTGCATTTTGTATTTCAAGATTGAATTTCGCTTTACATACTGAAAAATAAGAAAATTCTATGTGAGGAATCTTTAGATATTTTCATTTTTTTGTAATATACATATCAATTTTCATTGTTTTTTGTCTATTTAGATTACACAAACTCTTCAGTTTGTAATAATTAAAAATATCATTGAATTATTAAGTATTGGATGTATGAATTAATGTTTTTTGTGTTTATGAACCTTCCAGAAATGATTTCTTTTACCTTTGAAGATGGTATGGTCATTTTGACATTTATCTCCGAACAGTAACCATCGAAAGTGTCATTTAAAAGAAAAATAACTCGTCGACCTGCCCTTTTCTTTTCTTTTTTGAATTAACAATACAATTCTAAATATCATATCAAAGATTTAGAAAATTATATGGAAAGATTATTTTCTTATAAAACTGTAGTAAATGTCCTTAAAAAAGTTAAATGGCTCAAGTCAAGGACAACAGCCTACTGTCCTTAGAGATGAAAGTTTCTCGATTCAAACGTACGGTTGGCCGTGATATGAAGTTTCCTTAATGCAAATATTGGTCGAAATGATGAAAAATTTGACAAACCTTTGATACAAAGCGGGGGTGATAAAAGTCTGATAAAGGGCTGTCTACTTCGAAAATCGAAAAGCAAAGGTTCAGGGAAACCACTACTGTTCAAGTAGGGACGTAATCTATGGATTGTGTTAATATTGTGAAGTATTGCAGGAGAAACGTTTGGATTATGAATACGTATGCATTAACCGACATTATATAACTCGAATATTGTTTTAAAAAAAAGTCGTTTTCTCTTCTTTATACGTTAGATATAGACGAGTGCGCAACCAACAACCCCTGTGATCACGATAACAGTGTAAGTTGTACAAACACCGATGGCTCGTACATGTGCATCTGTAATTCTGGTTTTACTGGGAAAAAATGCGAAAATGGTACGTAAAAGTGTAATAGTGTACGTAATACCTTTAAAATGCATTTCAATAATATCACTATAACGTTTTATAATTGAAATACATTTTGAATTATTTTTTTAAGTTGTATCCTGTTACTAGTGAAATTGTCAGGCCGATGACAGAGTGTCGTATAACATTCCTGTTATCCGCTACTAGATAACGGGATTGCTGCCCGCACCTATCAGGCTTATTTTTCCTTTTCTTCTGTTTTCAGTATTTTTATTTGAATCTAAATAATGAGCTGAGTCTTAAAAAGAACATGTTATCGGGCTCAGTTTCGGAGGTTTATCCGATTTCTCTATCTCCGATATATCTATTCTTGATGTTAAAGAGAATGACAGGACATGCGCTCCGTTGATTAATGCATTATAATGGAAATTTGTATTGAGCTTAAAAGCTAACTGCAGTAACTAAGATAGGGACGTTTAAAGCTATTTTACAAGCACAATTGGAGGTGGTGGTCACGTGGTGAGATTTGAGAATGAAAAATGGCCACCAAACCCTCGATTCGGGTTTTTAAACAGATACATCACTCATGGAGTGTTTTGCAATTTACAATTAATTTTCTCAAGTCTGACCACGTGATCCCCCCTTCCCACCTTGATGCAAGAAGGTATCTGACAAACCATATATTTTGTGGGCTCACGTTAAAATCGCACCAAAGCAATATCTGACAAATGCATACAATAAAGGCTTAAAAGAAGCAAGAAAGAAATAAGCAATTTGAAAACGCCTCTTATTTGCACCTGTGTAATTGTCTTGCATTTTTTCATTTTGAAATCATCATTATCAATACATTTACATGAAGAACAGCTCACTACATTTGTAAGGAAAGAAAATAGGAAATAACAAAAAGATATTAATCGAATGCTTTTTATCAATGCTCTTTACAGAAATTGATGAATGCGCCAGTAATCCCTGTCAAAACTCCGGTTCTTGTTTTAATCACGTGAACAGATTTGAATGTGTTTGCAGACCGGGCTTCACAGGACCGACTTGTGGGACAGGTAAACACAAGCACATTAACCTTTTACCAAACGACACCTTTTCAACTGTCCAAAATTGAAAGAGTTTGCAGACGACATTTCAAAACGTGCTGAAATTGAACAATAAATTTTCTGATGGGGGAGAAAATATTGTGGGAAAAAGAAAAAATGCTCGTTACAAGCAATTTCTCCTTTTCCCACAATGTTTTCCATAGTCGTCAGCAACAAAGCGGTTAAATGTCGTTATTGTTTGGTAATGGATAAATCAAAATTAGAAGTGCTGTTGTTGCTAGTTAAGCCGTCATATGCAGAAATGGATGTAATCTTATCGAACGCATTTATTGCTTTTCCCAGACGTATAGTTTAAGTTCATTAAAATCGTCTCGACGATGCGATTCTAACGAGTTAACACAACAAAAGATTTTCTGTTGAATTTGAAGTACTGCGTGAAAAAAGACATCTACACGCCCAATGATATTTGTCCCTGGATTTGTTTATTGAGTAGCATTTTTTTTATAGTTAGCGACTTATTATTTACCAGTACTGCAGAGATCATTCGATAGACATCTTAATTACAATTAAGAATGTTCTCGGTAATTTTGTCTGCGCACTTTTTCTGCGCATCTAAAAGAGATAATAAATCTGTGACCGAAGAGGTTGTTGCATAGTAGTCGGATAAAGGTTTTATTCGGATGAAGTTTACTGAATATATTTTTTTTCGAAATACAATCATATTATCCATATAATCACTGTTATTTGAAGCATTTCATAATAACAGATTTTATTTTGGCTCGGGAAAGTTCATTGTTATTGTTTTGATCATTTCATTTCCGGCAGCCAATTTTAACAGACAAAATCTATTTCTGGCAGCCATTTTTAACCAATCAACGATTAGATCGTCACAAGGCTCTCTATATAAACCTTAATTTTCACCAGTTTAGGTCTTTTCGTAATAAGTATCAGACAGAACTACTCGAAAATATCAGGTATATACTCAAACCATGCCGACGACACGTGCGAGAAAGAAGGCACTGGAAGAACCGGCTTTAGAAGATGCATTCTTAGACCGACTCAATCAAATTGACAAAGTTAGGGAGATTAAGTTCACATCACCGCTTTAAGAGGTTGTCGAAATTCCCCCATCAGCGAACGCCATAACTGCGATCCCATCTTTCAGTCTTTGTCACATGTGTCATGGTCATTTCGCCCGGACGTACCGGACTGTGTTAATTATAGCTGAAGAGGACCTTGCAACACATGTCCCGTCAAGTTTAAAACGTCAAATGCCCCAGGGGCAATGTTATTGAAGGAAGCTGTCGGGTTTTATGTTTTAGGACGTTATAAATAAAGAGACACAAACGTGGTCTTGCATTCGTTTATTGTCTGTCGAGGTAACAATCTATATATACACCGGTTTGGTCTAAAACACCGGCATAGTCCAGTGCGGTGGATACTACAACCATCATCAATATGAATATGAACCAATCTGTTGTTCGTTAACACTGTTATTGTTTAGTTTTGTAGGGTTGAAGATAAACAAGAGACAAAGCTTTAAACATCAGATTTTACTAGACTCAATTGTCGGCATTGTCCTGACAAGGGAGATGACTTTACCCCATTTATATTTGTACAGCTCAAGGGATAGTATTTCAAACCATTACATTCAAAGGATAGTATTTCTCAACAATATTATACTGTTACAGTTATCATAAATCTTTTAAACTACATAGGTATCTTAAGTATCAATGGAGATCAAAATTCAAACATTAACACTTGAATCAAAGTTAACAATAGTTACAATTTTGAAAATATTCAAACTGAAGTAAAATAAAACATGATTCGTCTGCCTTTTATACTGCTTTTACTCTGACTAGATTAGAAGGTCTGACTAGATAAACACTCGTTTAAAAGTTCAGTAGTGAGCGTATATTTATGTTATCGAGTTCTTATACAGTTTTTATTTTTAACATATTAATTACTTTTCCATCAATGAATGCAAGTTTTTTTAACAGAAGGTAACTTGCGTTGCCTTAGTTACTTCTCAGGGATTATTATGCCCTTTAAAACGGTGAAGTTACTGCGAGATGCAGCTAGTAATTGTACTTTGAAATGAAGTTACATTTATTTCTAACTAAATGGAATTACAAGATCAATCAATTCTAACTTTCAGTTATTTTTGTTTAACGACTCGAACATAGTCCCTGAGGAGATTTGCGAATGCCACATGGCTGGTCTATTTTCTTCCCCCCCCCCCACTTTTGAATTTGATCGTTTCCGCAGTAGGATAAGTATCTAAGAAAGATCTTAGCGAATTTTCCCAGTAAGATTAGTACCCAAGAAAGCTCTTGATGAATTCCGCCTCATACACCACTTGTCATACCCAGTAGGGGAGTCGATAAATGATCATTTCTAAAGAGTTCCCAACTGTGCAATACGCAAACTTTGATGCAACAGTAAACATGGTTTAAAGCTTAGGTAGAAACCGTAAAATATTTAAGATGGACATAAAGAATGCTTTTTGTTTATTACTTTTCAATCTAAGGACTTCGAATTACTGAGACAAGCTTTAAAGCATGCTAGCGCTTAGAAAATCCGTAAAACTGGTCAATATGAGTAATAAATTGTGAAGGAAGATGTTGAAACAGCGAAAGAACCACAGGATCATGACAATATAATGCGTGTAATATTTGATATCTAATTGTCTAAATGCTATTCTCGTAAAATTGGTGCCCACCAATTCAACTTCATTGTTTACATAGGAGTAATATCTGAAAATGCATGAAGCGCTCATACTAATGAGTAGCGATCACCTGGTTAGAAATGCGTATGAAACACATAAAAATACTGTCATCTATCCAATATTTACAGCATGAATGTTCTAAATGGAGAATTTCTTGGTATTTATTGGTAATCAACAATTCTCGGCTGACCTTGATTTATCGCTAATTGTAAATAAACCCTATAGTAATCACTCTTTTAAAAGCACCATGTGAATGTGTTACAGACTTAGTTCCTCTGTATAAGGGAATTTAAAGAACTTTAAAGTTTCTTTTAAATTATTCTAGAACTTTCATAATTTAACTGTTAATGAACAAAAGTTTGGCTTTAAATGAAAAGTTAAACATTGATAAGGCCCTGCCTTCTGGTACAGCAACAAGCTGCAAAACATTGGAATTGTCTCAACATTTTAAGAGTTTGCGGTTAAAACTATAAAATGACTTCTGACCATTTAATACACTATTTGTATGTTTTCTTGGGCGGGGATCATAACACTGATAAACGTGAGTCTCTAATGCACATATTTAGGGCTTGTAGAGACGACCTGAATGACCCACTTGCTGATGATAAATTACAGGTTCAACAGAAGTATTGATATTTTTGGGTCTCGAACTCGACACTGTTAAAATAGAAGTTGGTATTCCAAGGGACAAAGTAGACGAGGTGGTTAAAAAATTTAAAACACTTCATTCATTAATTGGATCTTTGAATTTTGTTGTCGGGCAATCCCAGCAGGCAGAACCTTCCGTCGTCGTCTCATTTATGCTACATGCGGGCTGACAAAGAAATTTCATCACTTACATGTTAACGAAGAAATGAAACAAGACTTTGGTGCATGGCTTCTTTTAAAAGCGCAATGGTATTTCACTTTGGGTTTCAAATAATGACATGGAATTTGTTCCCGACAGCGTGGGTAGTGTAGACTGTGGATTCCGTATTTATTTGAAGGACATTGGTGCGCAGCCAAATGGACACAGTCATTGCATAACCAAAGACATCACAACTTTGGAGTTGTCCAAAATTGTGGTAGCGATTTCAATATGGGGAGTTCATTTAGCCAACAAAATGATATTGTTTTATTGTGATAACCAAACAGTAATGCAAATTTGAACTATATGTCTTCAAAATCAAAACGGGTCATGAAATTATTGCGTTTCCTCGTCCATAAGTGCCTGCAGCTGAATATTGTATTAACAAAGCATGTTCCAAGATTACATAACTCTATATGCGATGCACTGTCTCCATGTCGAATGCTAGCACCAAACGCGGAAGCGGAACCAACCGCAATGTCAGGCCACCTTTGGTTATCTGATCAAGAGCCTTAAATCTAGTTTCGGAAGGCCTGGTATCTAATTCAAGACTTACATACAATGACACAACCTGGGCTTTAGATAAATTCCGCAGAACCTGTTCACTTGAGCAGTCCTGGTCAGCATAAAGTCAACATATTATAATGTATATATCTTATTGCTTTGAGTCTTGGCTAGCCCCAGCCTCAATAAGTACCCATATTGTAGGAATAAATTACTGGCATAAATTACACAACTAGCCAGAGGTTAATGCTATTTTTATCATCAGAAAGACGCTTGAAGGGTGATCCTGAATCTGTTGACAATCGCGCTCCCCTTACCTGATACATTTTAATTGCAATCATAAAACAGCCCCCGTTTGTATGCTACAATCATAATGAAGCTCTCCTCTTACTTTGGTTTATTTTGAATCGGCGAAATAGTTTTAACAACTTATACTTATAAGATATATGGGTCATTGGCGACAGTATTCCACACTGGGCAGGGGTAAGGGCATGGGCTACTAGAATGCCAAACACAAAGGTCTGATGTAAGGCTTGCTTTTATTTGGATACAAAGGATTGTCTGCTAAAGCACCGGCAGGATTTTGGCGGTATAAATTACCAAAGTTGATAATTTAAAGTGGCGGAAAATCCTTATCTGGGCGATCGACTAGTTTATTTTTGTGACATTTTTTCTTTGCATCGCACGAAAAATTCAAAAAAGAATTTAAAATGTTCTTTTAACTCGGTCGTCACCGATTAATTGGTGAGGTTGGGTGCCCTATGCACATATCCTCCCACCAATTATATAGTGAATGAAAAAACAAGTTTTTCTCCTTGCCGTGGCCTTATCCCCACATTACTGATTCCATTAGTGAGCCTTAATTGTAAATACATAGTAAACATGAGCGAACATTAAAGTGTACGTAAAGTTAATCAGGTTTTTGTTTCTTTCCCGTGTCCTGAAAATAATCACTGTTATTTGAAGCATTTCATAATAACAGATTTTATTTTGGCTCGGGAAAGTTCATTGTTATTGTTTTGATCATTTCATTTCCGGCAACCAATTTTAACAGACAAAATCTATTTCTGGCAGCCATTTTTAACCAATCAACGATTAGATCGTCACAAGGCTCTCTATATAAACCTTAATTTTCACCAGTTTAGGTCTTTTCGTAATAAGTATCAGACAGAACTACTCGAAAACCCATCCCTCCCTCCCTAAGTTGACAGTTCCCTCTTTTAAGTCGTTTACTTATGTGCCAGCCATTCAATTATTCAAGGAAGCAAATAACTCAGGCCTGAGTAGTAACCACATTTTCTCCTGACTGACTTACGGAAGGCCGACGATTCTACCGCTTTGATCAGCTCTTATGGGCTGTTAAGTATGGGGTCTTCACCTTTAAGAGTGTGGCATAGCTACATAACTGAAATAATGTTGATGTGATGTAAAACCCATATATATATACATGTATATATATTATATAAAAAAAAAAAAAAAAAAGTAATCACTTTTATAGACGGCCGGTGATGCAGTTGTAAAGGACATTATTCATTAAGATCTTTTCCTTCATGGTCAGGTCTCAATGCAAACCATTCATTATTATACAGCTTGAATAAGGCACGAGGGTTGTCTCAGTGTCACACATTATTTAAGCCAATTTTGACATTTTGCTGGCCTAGTTTTTCTTTATTTTGCAGGATGTCGATTCATATCCACCGGACGAGGGATACCTTCCAATCCAGTCATACAAACAATTAGAAGGAAGCCATAGCCAGTAAAAGGCCAAAGATGCGGTGGTAGTCACAACATTCCCCAAGGCAGGAGGTTACCCAATCGTGCTGGTGCTAGCTGCCTAACCCTTATCTATGTTCTCTCAATTATGTAATGACTTTCATTTAAAAGAAAATTGGGCTAATAAAGCTCATGTGTTTTGGAAATCACAATACAAAGAGTTCTACTCCACAGGAGTATTGTCGCGGTAAGGAGAAAACAAATATTTAAAAAAAAAAAAAAAGGCTTATTATCAAAGCTTGTTGCTCACAAAACAAATAAAAAAAAATAAAAAATAAAGCGTATGAAAAGCAGGAGGGTTCTGTTCATCTTGGGCCTAGTGCATCTCCTGAGTTCAGGTCTCCACTGCTTTAAGCTATCTCTCATAGTAAATACTCATTTAGGCCACCAATTAATGAATAAGTAAATAAAACAAGAGTCCAAGTGGACTCGTAATAAAAAAAAAAGGTCCAAGTGGACCCGTAATAATAATAATAAAAAAAAAAGGTCCAAGTGGACCCGTAAAAGCAGCTTATCCAAGTAATGGATTTGGGGCAAGCAAGGTTCTAGGTTAAGATCTGACATCAACAGTCTGTAATGGTATCATTTGAAGAATACAATGCGGACAGGGGGCGTCAGATAAACGTGTCGCTAGCTTCTGTGTAACGTCCTTAATACAAGTACATAAGTACGGTGTTACAGGCTGCTGGTCTGGGTACATGTTAGTCTTGCCAGAACCTTGAAATATACCAACCGTTTGTTGGTGCCAACTGTTTGTTGGTTAAAAAAAAAAAATAAAAAAATAAAATAAATAAAATAAATACGAAACAATATCTAATGATGCATTTTGGCGGAAAATCCTTATCGGGGCGATCGACTAGTTTATTTTTGTGACATTTTTTCTTTGCATCGCACGAAAAATTCAAAAAAGAATTTAAAATGTTCTTTTAACTCGGTCGTCACCGATTAATTGGTGAGGTTGGGTGCCCTATGCACATATCCTCCCACCAATTATATAGTGAATGAAAAAACAAGTTTTTCTCCTTGCCGTGGCCTTATCCCCACATTACTGATTCCATTAGTGAGCCTTAATTGTAAATAAATAGTAAACATGAGCGAACATTAAAGTGTACGTAAAGTTAATCAGGTTTTTGTTTCTTTCCCGTGTCCTGAAAATAACCATAAAAGGTTATTAACATTTTTATATATTTACCAAGCATATTAAGCCCCCAGCTTCTATTTTTTTTAAGTTTAAAGTTATTTTAGTTGTTTTTATAAAAAAAAAATTTTAAACGGTTACCATTGAAGCTATCTATATACAGAAAAACTAACGCGTCAACATATACGTTTTTTGCATTTTGTATTTCAAGATTAAATTTCACTTCACATACTGAAAAATAAGAAAATTCTATGTGAGGAATCTTGAAATGTTTTCATATTTTGTAATATACATATCAATTTTCATTGTTTTTGTCGATTTAGATTACACAAACTCTTCAATTTGTAATAATTAAAAATAACATTGAATTATTAAGTTTTGAATGTATGAATTCATGTTTTTTGTATTTATGAACCTTCCAGAAATTATTTCTTTTACCTTTGAAGATGGTATGGTCATTTTGACATTTTTGCTCCGAACAGTAACCATCGAAACTGTCATTTTAGAAAAAAAATAACTCGTCGACCTGCCTTTTTCTTTTCATTTTTGAATTCACAATACAATTTTGAATAACATATCAAAGATTTAGAATATTCTACGAAAAGATTATTTTCTTATAGAAATGTAGAAAATGTCCTTAAAAAAAGTTAAAAGACTCACGTCAAGGCCAACAGCCTACTGTCCTTAGAGATGAAAGTTTCTCGATTCAAACGTACGGTTGGCCGTGATATGAAGTTTCCTTAATGCAAATATTGGTCGAAATGATAAAGATTTTGACAAACATTTGATACAAATCGGTGGGTGATAAAAGTCTGATAAAGGGCTGTCTGCTTCGAAAATCGAAAAGCAAAGGTTCAGGGGAAACACTACTGTTCAAGTAGGGATGTAATCTATGGATTGTGTTAATATTGTGAAGTATTGCAGGAGAAACGTTTGGATTATGAATACGTATGCATTAACCGACATTATATAATTCAAATATTGTTTAAAAAAAAATCGTTTTCTCTTCTTTATACGTTAGATATAGACGAGTGCGCAACCAACAACCCCTGTGATCACGATAACAGTGTAAGTTGTACAAACACCGATGGCTCGTACATGTGCAACTGTAATTCTGGTTTTACTGGGAAAAAATGCGAAAATGGTACGTAATAGTGTAATAGTGTACGTAATACCTTTAAAATGCATTTCAATAATATCACTATAACGTTATATAATTAAAATGCATTTTGAAGTATTTTTTTTAAGTTGTATCCTGTTACTAGTGAAATTGTCATGCCGATGACAGATTGTCGTATAACATTTCTGTTATCCGCTACTAGATAACGGGATCGCTGCCCGCACCTATCAGGCTTAGTTTTCCTTTTTTTCTTTTTTCAGTATTTTATTTGAATCCAAATAATGAGCAGAGTCTTGAAAAGAACATGTTATCGGGCTCAGCTTCGGAGGTTTATTCGATTTCTCTATCTCCGATATATCTATTATCGATGTTAAAAAGAATGACAGGACTAGCGCTCCGTTGATTAATGCATTATAATGGAAATTTGTATTGAGCTTAAAAGCTAACTGCAGTAAGTAAGATAGGGCGTTTAAAGCTATTTTACATGCACAATTGGGGGTGGTGGTCACGTGGTGAGATTTGAGAACGAAATATGGCCACCGAACCCTCGATTCGGGTTTTTAAACAGATACATCTTCCTTATTACTTAGTTTTTTTTCATCGGATAATGCCTATCATAGGGCCAGTAGGAAACGATTTCAGCAGGTATGAACAGTTTCCGTCTGGATGGGCTAATAACCGAGATGACTCATGGAGTGTTTTGCAATTTACAATTAATTTTCTCAAGTCTGATCACGTAATCCCCCTCCCCACCTTGATGCAAGAAGGTATCTGACAAACTATATATTTTGTGGGTTCACGTTAAAATCGCACCAAAGCAATATCTGCCAAATGCACACAATAAAGGCTTAAAAGATGCAAGAAAGAAATAAGCAATTTGAAAACGCCTCTTATTTGCACCTGTGTAATTGTCTTGCATTTTTTCATTTTGAAATCATCATTATCTATACATTTACATGAAGAACAGCTCACTACTTTTGTAAGGAAAGAAAATAGTAAATAACTAAATAAATTCATCGAATGCTTTTTATCAATGCTCTTTACAGAAATTGATGAATGCGCCAGTAATCCCTGTCAAAACTCCGGTACTTGTTTTAATCATGTGAACAGATTTGAATGTGTTTGCAGACCGGGCTTCACAGGACCGACTTGTGGGACAGGTAAATACAAGCACATTAACCTTTTACCAAACGACAGCTTTTCAACTGTCCAAAATTGAAAGAGTTTGCATACGACATTTCAAAACGTGCTGAAATTGAACAATAAATTTTCTGATGGGGGAGAAAATATTGTGGGAAAAAGAAAAATTGCTCGTTACGAGCAATTTCTCCTTTTCCCACAATGTTTTCCAGAGTCGTCAGCAACAAAGCCGTTAAATGTTGTTATTGTTTGGTAATGAGTTAATCGAAATTAAGCAGTGCTGTTGTTGCTTATTGAAGCCGTCATACCTCGTGAAAAAAGACATCTATACACCCAACGATATTGATCCATGGATACATTTATGAGATAGAATTGCACTATAGTGAACGACTAATGTTTAACTAGTTGTGCAGTTATCACTCAATGTACATCTTAATTAGAATACACATATTTATTAAGCTCAAATCCGGTTTTACAAGAAACATGAGTTTAACAAGAAAACACCATCCAAGAGAATGTGAGATTTCATAGGCAACATTGTAAGGCCAGAATGAACGACTAAGGACATGGCATGCAATCATTACTCAGTGAGTGATGTAAACATTTTACCACAAACATTTCCATAACATAACTCTATAAGAACTTAAAAGTACATAGGTTCATAGTTCAACACATTTATAGTAACATTCACAAACATAAGTAACATGAAAAAAAAGTCAATGACTTACAAATTATGATATATTTGAGATGATTCAAACTAATAGTACATATTTGTTAGAGTGGATAAAAAGGATCATAATGCTTCTGTTGATTGAATTTATGTTTCGTCTCAAGAAAGTCCTTCATATCTAATCTCTCTATCTAATTATATACTGATTTGTAATTATATGTGTAAATACATTTATGAGCATGCACAACGTTTGACCAACTTCCATCCACAGATATCGACGAATGTGCGAGTTCCCCATGCCAGAATGGAGCCACGTGTACGGACTTTGTAAACTTCTTCAAATGTGTGTGTGCTCCGGGGTTTTATGGAACGTTATGTGATACGAGTGAGTAATTCTAAGTCGTTTCAAGTACTATCAATTCTTAGCATAATTTACTATTAGCAATGCAGCTATATATTGGCGGTCAGTGTTCCATCAATTTCCTTAAGAGACTACTGTTTTACGAAACAATCTAATTTACTTCCAAGTCACTAAAACCCCATGATTTTGTTAGATAATGTGAAGTGCTTTGCGCCTTTCAGCACTTGTATGGGAAAGCCGGTTTAAGAATAAACAAGCGCAGGAATTTAGGTAATTATTGACGAAAAAAAATGTTTAAACGGTTTTCAATAGCTACAATGCAAATGGTGTATATCTTTTCTGTACGGTTTAAAATGGCCTTGGAGAGCTGTCAATAATCTAGGCTTATGTTAATTTAGACATCTATCTTGTCATTTTATCGATAAAAGACAATTTATTTTTCAAAAGCTTAAATCAAAATCTGTGTTAAAATCCTTTTAAACTTTTCAGACATTTGCCGTCCACTACCAGCTGATGTTGTGTTTGTCCTGGACTCTTCAATCAGTATGACAGAGTCTCAGTTCAACAAACAACTAGAGTTCGTCGCTAACTTCACGAACGAGATCAGGCTAGGCCCACGTGACTTCCAAATAAGTGTGATCACTTACTCGACTAAAGCTCACATCGAATTCTATCTGAATCAGTATCGAGACAATGTTACAATTAAAGAGGCGATTGGTAATATAACCTACAAGCCGGGAGTTACATTTACACATCTAGCCCTGGAAGCCGTAAGTTCTGATGAAAATAATGTTACAGGTACTTTACGAAACATCTGGGTAAAGTCTTTATATTGTCAAACATGTCTCAAAACACGGTATTTACGTTCTTCACAACATTATAACACATATGCTTAATTCTGGGAAAATGTTATATTGTGCGTTTGTTGATTTTACAAAGGCTTTTGATTATGTTGTTAGAGACAATTGATGGCATAAATTAATTAAACTTGGACTAAAGGGTAGAACTTTAGATATCATTAAATCCTTATATTCGGAAGTGAAGACAAGGGTAAAATATCTTAACCAGTTAAGTGATGATTTTACATGTACGTTAGGAGTAAGACAAGGGGAATGTTTATCACCCTTACTTTTTTTTTATGTTCATTAATGAGATCGAACAATCATTTATTAATAAAGGTGTAAGAGGTATCGATATGGGTCTTTTAAATGTTTTCATGATAATGTATGCTGACGATATTGTTTTTTTAGCTGATTCACCTGAGAAATTGCAGAATCATCTTGATCTTTTGCGTGACTATTGTTACACGTGGAAATTAAAGGTTAATACGTTAAAGACTAAAGTGATGGTTTTCAAAAAGGGAGGTAATTTGCCGAATGATTTACGGTTTAACTATGACGATAACGTTTTGGAAATAGTGAATCGATTTGTGTATTTAGGTATTGTATTTTCCTCAGGCGGATCATTTAATAATGCCGAGCATACATTATCCGGCCAAACATTAAAAGCCATTTTTGTAATGAACAAATATTTATATAAATTTACACGATTATCAATAAAACATAGGCTTGATCTATTTGATAAACTGATTACACCAATTTTAAACTACTCCAGCCAAGTTTGGGGCTTTGCCAAAGCTGATTCTATTGAAAGAGTCCATACTCAATTCTGCAAGAAATTATTAAATGTTAAGAAAACAACACAGAATGATTTTATATACGGGGAATTGGGCAGAAACTCATTACAAATTAATAGATATTATAATATTCTTAGATATTGGGTAAAGCTTTTACAAATGCCGACATCCAAATACCCTAAATGCTGTTATATTCAATCAGTAGAGGATTTTCAAACTTTTCAAAGTAAGATTAACTGGGCATCGCTAGTAAGCAATCTTTTATGTTCACTTGGGCTTTATGAACCATGGATCTCTCAAACTATTGGAGATAACAGAGTATTTTTATCTATCGTAAGACAAAGATTGGACGATCAATTTATTCAGACTTGGAATGGCCGTATTAATAACTCTTCAAATACTCTATTTTATACTAAGATATGTTCTTTTCAATTTCAGGAATATCTTAGTATTTTTAATTGTGCAAAGCACTGTACTGCTATGACCAGATTACGAGTGTCTTCTCATAGGTTACAGATTGAGGCTGGTCGTTGGCACAAACCAAATGAAATTCCTCGTGAAAATAGAACATGTGTTACATGTAATGTTTTAGAGGACGAGTATCATTTCATTTTAGAATGTGCTACATATGCTGAATTAAGAAAAAGATATATCAATAAGTTTTATTTCAATCGTCCTAATATGCACAAGTTTATTACATTAATAACTTCAAAAAGGGCTAAGTCATCAATAATTTGGGTTTATTTATTTTCCATGCTTTTGAAAAGAGAAATAGAATCATATATGGTTGATGTTTCAATGTTTTTTGGTTTTTATTATTGTATTTTCTTATCGAAATTATAGGCTTTTAGTTATTTATCAAGACGAAGGTATTAATATATACAAAATATCAAATCTTGCTCCGACCATATCTACTATTTGTACATTTTTTATATAAATGTGTTTGTATGGACATCTAAAGACGTTTGTTTGTCAATGTTTGTATTTGTGGAATTTTCTCCACTGTCTACATTTCATATAAATGTGTTTGTAGGAACATCTATAAACGTTTGTTTGTATATGTTGTATCTGTTGAATATTCTTGTAATATTTACATTCTTATTTTTCTCATTGTAGATCGTCATGTTGACAATATTTAATTTCATAAATTTCATTCTCGTATTTATGTTCATTGAATTATGTTAACAATATACCTAATGGGCTTATAAGCCTTATGGAATTATGTAAATAAAATAAAACATAAAACATAAAACATGATACAAGTATGTTCATGCACAGGAAAAGTTATATGGTCAGATTTCACATCAAAACAAAAATCCACACTTTGACTATTCCACCTTGTAACACGAATGTTAGAAAAAGGGTAAACGCAGAAATTTGTGGGCATGCATAGACTTGTCCGAACTTCTGATATTGGATGGATTTTTCAAGGTTTCAGGTAATTTTTAGGAAAATAATGTTTCAGGTACTTAACGAAACATCTGGGTAATGTCTTTTCTTTGTCAAGCATTGAGCGTGTACAAGAAAAGATCAATATTGATAGCTTCTTCTAAAGATTGTTATCTACGCTTTGCCTCTTTAACTTGTCAGATATATGCTATGCATATGTATATTATAAAGAAATGTATATAGCTATACGCTAAAAGTAAGGGCATTGAATGACTTATGCAAACTTTTGATGATACATCGTGTTTTTAAGGTTCTATGGGTAGCAGTTTTAACCCTTAGAATGATGGGTTATTTTCAAAATATAGATTTTTGTGTCTAAACCATTGAATTTCTGCTTAATATTGACGAGGAAAGATAATCAGAGCAGCAAACAGGTAGGATCACAGACCAGCCGCAAATTAACTTGGCGGCAGGACTGGATCCTCTCTGTTTGCATAAGCATGAAGTCGGTTCCAGCCCTATATGTGTTGAAAGATTGACAGTGGTCCATGTGATCCCTCTAAACCAGCCCAACAAACACTCAAAAAGGTTTAGAGGTTGAATATTATGAGAAAGCTTCATTTATAATCAAATTATTCATTCTTGCTTGACAGAGAAGTAGAATGTAGTCAATGTTTTGATTATCTCATAAACCTGCGTTTGAATTATCCCTAAATAAGTATACTCGCCATCATACACATATATCTTCACTAGCCGAGACTAGCAGAGAAACCCTTCGTTACCAAACATGTGTAACAACCATGAATTTCAGGTTAAGACAGTTTTCGGACCCGGTCATGGAGGGAATAAACCGAGGTACAACAACACGCTGGCCGATAGATTTGTCTATTTGATGACTGATGGGATGTCAAACGACCGTCGAGCCTCGGCAAACGTCGCAAGAGAACTGAGAAGTAACCTTGCTATTACGATTTCTGTTATTGGTGAGTTACAACCTGGATTATGTATGGCATAACTAAAGCTACAATATTCGCAAAAGCGGTTAAAACACGGGTAAATGTTGTATATGAGTTCGCCGTTTCCCACCCAACTCTCAATCCTACAACCGTATCCCTTTCTAATTTTTCTTTTAAAGGAGTATACCCATAATCCGCCATTGCGAAACGTTTTCTTTTGTCGGATTACTTAGGTCGTTCTCGACTTACACCGGTCGGGACCGGAACCATTTGGTTCAATACGAACAGTTCCAGCTGAGACCGATGTACATCATTCAAAAGTTCAAAACCATTGTTTTAGAAAACTGTTTAGTCATTGCATTTGATATTTTCATTTGAAAACAAAAGTATAACGAAAGTTGTCTTGCAAAAAGCAATTTTGTGGCTTTCATATTATGTTAGAAGTGTTTCCATTGGATAAACCCGATGATTTCAGGTTGGTGTCATGTTAATGACTGCCTGACATTTTATTCGGGATAATTAGAATCACGTGTCTCTTATTCAGCTCATTCACAGATTACTTAAGCAAAGGGACGCAAGAAACCGCTTCCAAAGTGCTATTTGGTTCATCACTGACACTTATCATCATACATGAATTCAGGAAAAGGCAACCAAGCCTCACACGAAGAGCTTATGCAAATAGCATGGAAGGCAGAACCACTAAACAAGACTTCCCGGTTAACAAATAACACTTATTATCTTATTTGAATTCAGGGATAGGCAACCAAGTCTCACATGAAGAGCTTATACAAACAGCATCGAAGGCAGAACCACTAAACAAGACTCTTCGGTTAACACATAACACTTATTATCTTATTTGAATTCAGGGATAGGCAACCAAGTCTCACATGAAGAGCTTATACAAACAGCATCGAAGGCAGAACCACTTAACAAGACTCTCCGGTTAACAAATAACACTTATTATCTTATATGAATTAAGGGATAAGTAACCAAGTCTCACACGAAGACCTTATACAAACAGCATCGAAGGCAGAACCACTAAACAAGATTCCCCGGTTAACAAATAACACTTATTATCTTATTTGAATTTAGGGATAGGTAACCAAGTCTCACATGAAGAGCTTATACAAATAGCATCAAAGGCAGAACCACTAAACAAGACTTCCCGGTTAACAAATAACACTTAATATCTTAATTGAATTCAGGGATAGGCAACCAAGTCTCACATGAAGAGCTTATACAAATAGCATCGAAGGCAGAACCACTAAACAAGACTTCCCGGTTAACAAATAACACTTATTATCTTAATTGAATTCAGGGATAGGTAGCCAAGTCTCACATGAAGAGCTTATACAAACAGCATCGAAGGCAGAACCACTAAACAAGACTTCCCGGTTAACAAATAACACTTATTATCTTAATTGAATTCAGGGATAGGTAACCAAGTCTCACATGAAGAGCTTATACAAACAGCATCGAAGGCAGAACCACTAAACAAGACTTCCCGGTTAACAAATAACACTTATTATCTTAATTGAATTCAGGGATAAGTAACCAAGTCTCACATGAAGAGCTTATACAAATAGCATCGAAGGCAGAACCACTAAACAAGACTTTCCGGTTAACAAATAACACTTATTATCTTATTTGAATTCAGGGATAGGCAATCAAGTATCACATGAAGAGCTTATACAAATAGCATCGAAGAAAAGCAATGGAGGAGGAACTATTCCAAGCGTTTATTCGGTCAATAATTTTGATTCGCTCTATACAGTCTTAAAGGAACTAGTTCATGTCACCTGTGAAAGTAAGTACCCAATTAACTATACAATGTCATTTATTATAAACTAAGAGGTAGTGCTTGTAGAGAAAGCGTGTTATGGTGCTGTAACCCATTTTGTTCTAGCGTCACTTATCGACAAAAATGTAATGTATTATACACTATTCTATATTCTTATTATGCACATAATCTATTGTGTTAAATGGTTTAATTATTAGCTTGTTTTCTGCTTCCAGCTTCGGCCTTCAATGCATTCTGAATAATTCGGAATCCTCTGTTAGGGCGGCTAAGCGCCCGCTGCAGCTCTGTTATACTAAAACTGTGCTACCATAACACGGATATTCGAAGAGTATATGGGACATTGATGATTGTGCATGAATAAAACATTCGTAAATCGAAACCTCCAAAAAGCTTGTGTACTGGCTGATGGTCTCAATTGGCTTGACAAAACCTTTATCGGCTGTTTGGAAATTCCTTAATCAACAATAAACGGGACAACACAATTTACCTAAAATATCGTCGAATAAAAACCGAATGTATCAAATATTAAAACATTTGTACACAATATCTATTTCAATCGGAACTACTCGGGTATTTCCGTGAGCTGTGAAATACACCTCGGATATAAGTGTAGGGTTACAATTTTTCGGGTAAATCGGCATCCGCCAATTAACACATTTTCTAAGCGTGCACGTTAAGTAGTGCAATGTGTATGGAAGTATTGGACATCCCTTTTTAATCACTTTTGATCAGTAACTCATACTAAATGGCGAACTTGTTGTTGTGACATGTATACTTGTTTCCTCAATCAAGTCTAACGACTTTTTTAATTTTACATTAAATATCTATTTTAAGAAACGAAAGAAAGTGACGTCATTCTCGCGGGAAACAATATGGCGTCATCCCTATTATTTCAGAGGTGTTTTCTATTGGATAAACCCGATGTGTTCAGATTGTATCTATTTCAGAGTGTACAAGAAGCAAGAAGTCCGATGTAGCCATTATAATGGATGCATCGTCAATCATTACAGACGTACAGTTCCAGATCGGTAAAAATGCGCTCATACACATTGTCGATGGGATGAACCTCGGTGAAAACGAAACTCAGTTGAGCCTCACCACTTTCGATTCCACCATCAACGAACAATTCTCGTTCAACAAGTACACAGACAAACGCAAGATCATTCCTATCATCAATAGCATTCCTAAAGCGTCTGGGTCATCTAGAGTTGATATCGCTGACGTCATCAATGACGTCAAAGATAACATTCTCCCAAAAGGTCGGCATGATGCAAGAGCTTTCTTCTTGATTTTCACCAACGGCATTTTCAGTCGTAACTCAGATGAATCTACTGTTGTAATTGCTCATGAAAAGTCCTCACGCATTGATGGTGTTGAAATAATAGTTGTTGGAACAGGTGATGATATTGTTTATGACGGCCTTCTGGCACTTGCGTCCGATCCTTCAATGTGTATATAGCGAATGAAGAGGAAGTATTTGATGGTCTAGACGTGATAAAAACATATTTGGAATATAGTGAATGTGATCTCCAATAGTATCAACTAGGAGTGATTAACACTGGTTAGATCTTCCATGTACAAGCAATCACTTCATTGTTGCTCCCTTTTAAATGTGCTTCATCGCACATGGGATAGTTTGAAAGTTTAAATAAAATGTCGTTGAAATAATGCAGTTTTCGAATCTGATGCCATCTGGATATAGATTATTATCATACAGATATGTCTACTTAAATAAAAATTGATTCAGAATTTTCTCAATACTGTATATCTAAGTATGTACAGACTTCATTGTTGTTTCTTTCTTATGTGCTTCTTCACACACGGGGTAGTTTGCAAATTAAATAAGATGTCGTTGAAACAAGGCAATATTTGTAAAGCAGAAAGCCCTATGACAGTGATGATTGTTCGAAACGGATGTCATCTTGATATAGACTTATATCTTATGAATATTGCTACTGAAATCAAAGTTGATTCAGAATCTTTCAATCTAAGTAAATGTATGTACGGACGATCTGCAATGGATTTCAAAACCGTTAGTCACGGCGCTTTCGGATCTAGATATATACTACCTTATTCGATGTGGACATGTTTTTAAATACTTACTAACGAACAAAAAAGAAATGACAATAACATAAATTGTCATCGTAATGATAATAAAATAAAACATAAAGCTATGGATCTAGTGCCTTCCGCTTTCCCCTCTATATCTCCTTTATCCGCTTTTCCTCCTTTATGATCATTATTTGCTTAATATGTCTGCGTTTTAAACACATCGCTTAGAAAAACAACAAGTTTTACTTTTTACATATTGAAATTGTTGTCTTCTTTTGTTGCAATTTGGAACACTCTAAAAGTCCACTGTTGAGGCATGGGTTAAAGTGTAAAACATACGATCGAACCTTTTACTCATTGGTGAATACCTCATAGTTATAGTTACAATGTTTGACGGAACTACTTTCTTTTAGGGACTATCGTTCACGTGACTGATCCGTATGGCAGGCACTAGTCCACAATATCTGTAAAGAGATAGAGTTGAATTTACAATGTGTTTTGTTTATGAGAAATAATACCCCCAGTGAAACATTACTTGCTCATGACAGACGAGTGTGTTTGAGGGTTTAATGGACTAACTTCAGGTTTCATCTATGAAAAAAAAAACATTTTTCTTAGTTCAACATGGCCCTGACAATACTTGATTAAACTTTGGAATAAAATTGAATTCAAGATCGCATAAGTCAAAGCTATATGGTCACATTCAGTGCGAGAATAAAGAAAGCAGACTCCTCGAGAGTGATTAATAACATAAATTTAAAAGATCTTGTTTCGCGATCACTGTAAAAGAAAAAAAAACTTAACCATAGTTCTCTTTAAAGTGTTTCTTCTGTTGAAATCAGTCGCCTCATAATCAGAAACATTTAGGTAGAAAAGTTTCAAAACCAGTTGAACCCATCGTTTGGATATATCCATAATTTTAGGAACGACTATAAAAAACATACTAACAAACATGATGCATGTTCTACCCTAGGGTACTTATTGAGAATGTCGTTTGACCAAAAGGTGACAAGCGGACTTACTTCGGTGCATTATTCCCCTTTTCCTTCCACCCTGCTACATTGCAAATTTCTGATGCCAATTGTTTCACTGCTTTCTTGTCTGATTTGGCTGGAACGTTTGCATCGGGAGCAGCTCGGTTGAACGTAGAGGTCGTAAGTGAAGGTCGACGATAGACTAATCTCTCCGAAAAACTTTGAGATCGCTCCCTTGCCCCGCCGTTTTGGTCGTGAGGATTGGTATCCTGCAAGCTCTCTACGTTTTCATTCGAATTACCGGAAACCGACATCGACCTTTGTCGGTTACACTCGGCAGTCTTCGGAGAATATTGTCGTAAATCGTTAGAAGTCGGCAAAGACTGAAGATTGACCTCGCTTGTGGGACGGACAAGATCTCTGCGCGCTTTTCGAACACGTAACAGCCTTATTCCATCACGTGGTCTGCCGGTTGTGTATCCCTTGGAAACGAGATAATTGGAGAGCTGAAGCTCGTGGTTCCAAAGCCATATGTTATTGTCCTCAACTCGGGTGGGCGACTTTTCTGTTTTAACATGTTTTGTGTTATGACCAGGATCTTGCCTAGAAATGAAAAAATGAGAGTGAAGTGACCGTTTACCCTCGTAGTATAGTCTCTACGTATTTGCTCATACATTCAACATTTACATTCTGTTATTCATGAAACGTTTTATTTTGATTAACATAATCTTAGTGTTTCTATTTTAATTCCTGTTGTAATAGAATTCGTTTCTGTCCTGTCAAATTGTATTAACTACCTAGCTGAGAATCCTCAAATATTACTAACAGGTGATTCGACGAATGCAAAACTTGAGATATTTCAATTTAATTTAAGACTGTGAATGAGGATGGCGTAAAAATGAGATATCTTGTGAGAATCTTTGATCTCTCTATCTGGGATATACGGACATATTGAATAACTGCTGATTCAAACCAGAACAACAGTTTACTTAGCTATGCTTTCTTAAAAGTACACAGCTACTTCACGGGGAATAAGTGTACAATGTACTTCTAAACGGTATCAAAATTAAGGTAATTGATCGCGATTGGGGTTTTAAACCGGGACGACGTGTCTAAAATCCACAACTTTAACCATAACAACGCTTTAGAGACAGTTTTTTTCTGCTAAAAAAGGGATCAAACACCCTACCTTAGCTCGTAGACCTTGCCGAACTTCGGGTTTGTTACATAGGTCCGCTCTACTAACGCGACACGGGACATGTCCACGTCATTCGGAAGCGTTTTCTCGTAATATATCTCTAGAACGAAATTCGTATTCCAACTTGATGCATCAAAGGTGAAATACCAATAATCCGCCCTTTTGAAAGTTATTCTTTCGTCTGATTACTTAGGTCGTCTCGGAATAAATCCGTCACTAAATCATAAATAAGTTATTTTGATAATGCCAATGTAATTATCGACGACCTGTCTCGGACCCAATACCTTAGCAGATCCTAATTCCGTACGGGAAGTATTTTATATTAGTCGATCTTAATTTAGAACTTTCACAACGTTATACAAAACAATATGCTTTGTTACAATATATCTAAAGTTAATTACAATAAGGATTCATTATTATATTTCTTGACAAAGAGCAGGTGTTTTTATCGAGGACAACACAATATAATGCAAGTACCATGTATGTACTCTCAAAGCTGAACGCATTTCTTTGATTAACCTTTGTTACAGTGTACTGATAGTTTACTTCAATAAGGATACATTATCATATTTCTTGAAAAAAGATAAGAATTGATTCATCTAAGAGCACATAGTGTTATTCAAGTGTGTACCTTCCACGTTGCACTCATTTTTTTTTAATTTGGATCAAAATGGTATTGATAAGCTGTTCTCTTAATATTCCTATTAAAAAAAAACTATGCTTTGCTGTTAAACATATTAGTTTACGGAAGTAGCATTTTCTCCATACTATCATTAATAAATATATATTTACAGTTACATTTAAAACAAACCAAGTGAATCAAAACGAAGATCCGTTCCAAGTCAAAAGGAAATTGAATAATTTCAAGCAATAAAAATGTGTACCACCCTTCCCCTTGCCTTTATCCATAGTGCATCTTTGGAAACTAATCTCAAACTAGACATGCATATCTCAGACACTAATTAAAGCCTATTTACACCAATAGTAGGACTAACCTTTTTCCTCTTATTGTTCGAAGTTTGATCGTTAAATTTTAATCCTTAGAATACGGGGTAATTTTTAAAACAAAGATTTTGGTGTCGTCTGCTTTTCAAACTCTTAAATATCTTCTTAACTTTGTAGAGGAAAGATACTGAGAGCAGCAATCAGGTTAGATCCCATCCCAGCCACCAATTTACTTTGCGGATGGCCTGGAACTAACCTCTTTACATAAGCATGAAGTCGGCTCTAGCACCGTAAGGGCTAAAACCAAACGCTCTTCGTTATGATAATGGATTGAAATCAGTGTGACAAAAAATAATTTTGTTACAACAGTTTCTAAGTCATTCCACACCTGGCTACCGTTTTACTAAACAACTTACGGAAAATATTTGCATATGAATAGTACATGAATAGTATTTTTAATGAAAATACAATATTGCAATGTGACATGTCATTGGAAGCGCACAGCTGTATTCTTGAACGTGTTTTTATTGGTTTAAGTGTGCTCGTGTTTTATACCGTTTTAGGTTTTTGATTTTTTTCATACGGTGTGTTTCAGTCTGCCTTTTAACGTCATCGATGTCTCCTTCGTTAGGTAACATACAGTTTTCTTTTAAGACAATGCCTTCACGTATTGCATGGAATGAAAACAACCTGAAACCCATTACTAGCGAAGAATTCGAACCATGATAAAACAATACTCCATGTCTGATATTTTATTCATCAATGGCTTGGAATGTGTATCATTTTCATTTGCTATTTACTTAAAAACAGTTGGAATAAAATGTTATAAATTCAAAATATCATATACCAGTATTAGACAATCGATGTACATATACATCACAAACCTATGCTGAATAGTGGGAAAGACATCCTGCATATTGTTATAAAAATGCAACCGTTCTATTGTTAAACTATCGTTAGATATGTGACATACCATAATTGAATGGCATCATACCATTGGGAGCTTTTTGAGTGATTTATCTTTAGGTTCAGTTATGTTAACATCGCTCATTAACCTTGTTTAAGTCATTGATTGTTTAAAAACGGTTAAAGATTGATACAAGGCTTTTCGTTTTATGTCAAATCTATTTTGATAGTCTGGTGGTTCCCGTCCCAGTGTCAGGTGATTTGCAAGATACGTAATAAGTGACAATGGCCAAAACGACAAGAATACACTTAACATATTCGCTCACATGGACTATTGTGACTGATCCAAATTTAAAGCAACAATATGCAGATGCAGAGATAAAAGACACTATTTTTTATATTGGATAGACAAAAATGCGGCAATTTGATAAATTCCTCGTTAAAAGCATGTGGTCAATATGTCACAGATGTTTCTAAATACTGCAACAGATGCAACAGATGCAACAATGAAGGCAAAAAGGCAGACGATCAATATTACATACAAAAAGTGGCATATACTTTAGGGAAAAAGAATTATTTCAAAAAACAGACATTGTTCTTATATCAAGTTTTTTCTCCGAATGGCACACCTTTTTCATCAGATCTTTGCTACATATGCGAGAAACCCGTACACTTCAAGGGTATGGTTAACGAGAGGGAAATAATTTACAAAATATAAAACAGATTTCTTGCAATATCACAACTTCTGTTGAAAGCGGTAAATAAACAAAATAAAATACCATTGATGCACAAAGGATGTTTGTTAACTAGGTCAATATGTAGTTACGCGTGTGTGTATACATAAATCAATTGATAACGACAAACAGGAACAATAAATCAAAGATTTAGCCAAATAAGAGGCATGGATAAATGGGCTCATCAACATTTTGCTTAACTACTCTGAACACTATCAGGCAAATGCTTTTTATTGGAAATTTATTTGATTCTTCTCGATTCGGTGACTTTTCTCTACGATATGACTATATGTGGACACACAGTACATGTTTAAGCGTAGAAATAAAAGAATAAGGTAAGGAAATATCAATGAAACATTTATCTTGATCTCTGACATTTATAGAAAGAACGCGTTTCGGAGTGCACCGTGCCTTAGATAAAATAGCTGTAGCTTGAGTCGTAGTGTTGAAAGGAGCTTACATTAAATCTAAAACATTAGGTCGATGTTAGAAGAACATGTCCCGTCAAACTTTTGAAAGATAGACTGAAAGCAGCGTTATAAAAAGAAAAATGGCTCACTAAGAATAGTTTTATAGTTACACTGTCGCATTTTACTAGATTTTGTGATTTAAAAGTATCATCTGTAAAATTCTTGCATGAATATTTAGATAATTTACCTTGATGATTATAGAACAGGTGTCTGATATATCTAAGACCTATGAAAACTACATCAATAGCTTGATTTTTAACTCCGGATACAGTTATCTTACTCTAGATGCAAAGTGGCTTTTTGTTGCAGGGTTTATATATGCAACTTTAACCCATTACCAAACAATAACGACATTTAACCACTTTGTTGCAGACTACTCTGGAAAACATTGTGGGAAAAGGAGAAGTTGCTCGTAACGAAAAATATTTACTTTTCCCACAAAGTTTTCTGCCCTGTCAACAGATTATTTCCAAGTTTCGTAACATTTCGTCTGCAATCTCTTTCAATTTGGGACAGTCGAAAATTTAGTGTTTGGTAAAGGGTTAAGCAACCACTATTTCATAGTGGAACTTTCCTTTATTATAACAACTTGGCTTTCACAGTACCCGTAGATTTGAAAAGCTGTGAACAAGTTCACTGGTGCCGTAAAATAGTATATAATTAAAAAAGATTGTTTCGGCCACTACAATAAATGAGTTTACGTTATAATGCTGTGCATGCTATATGGAAAACTTCTGACTGACATAGTTTAACGAGCTGTAGCCTGCTTTAACTGTTTGATAGAAAAATAAAAAAGATTATATGCATCGAACATTTCAAATTTCAAAGATGGTAGCTTAATTATAGTTTAGCTGTATTACGTATGTCTACAATACCACACCCAATCAACAATGACACAGAACAAGGTCATCATAAAAAGTGTGTATCGAAAGGGTAAATCCCAGGGTTTTTGGGTTGATAAGAAGGTTTATTTGGGTCGATTAAAATGACGGATTTTCGTTCATTGATTTACCCTTTACCCTGAATAGAAGGTATGTAAACCTGATACAATATTCCAAACGTATTATGTTCATTAAAACCATACGGATTTGCCAGTCAGTATAGACAACAAGTTATATATGTCATTATTATCACAGGAAAGTGTCAGGACCAGCTTTGTATACGTCGACATTGTTCGTATCGAACATATCCCCTTTGGTTATAGTGATTTATTGAAAGATATGCTCCTGTGGGTTGGTTCAATCTATCAGTGAGTAAGGAATGTGGTACGTAGACAGTTAATACGTTTCCAAAACGGTTGAAGAAGGATAGGAGTGAGGTCAGAATTAAGAGACCGCTCTTTTAAAAAGATTCCTTGGTAAGCTATAAAAAAGACGTAGCAATTTCACTTCTTAGTGAGATGTAGTTGGAATGCATTGTGGCACAGGGAAAGTTGTCTATTGATGATAAAAGTCTCATTTTCTCCATTTAGTGTTAATACCCGTTTTCTTAATGGTTTCGTAATGCTTTTGTCATCTCATAAACTGGTAAACAACTATTGTACATAAAAATAAAAATAAAGAAAGAAAATGAAAAACATCTATACGACATTGACGTGAGTAAGAGGAAACCATTAAACCTTACCTGACAGCCAAAGCTAAAAAGCCAAGCTTAGGTGGCTCTAATGAAAGATACTTAAAAACGATATCGAAAACAAAACAGGAGAAAAGTTTCGCATAGTTTAGATAAATTCTTTTCGCCGTAATGATTTTTCTTTGTTTATATAGCAAACCACACAGTCATCAAGAACGTAGTTCGCTTTTGACATGTCTTAATAGGCTTTCAACACTTGTTCATAAATAAGGGTTTATACTTCTCGCGGATATTGGTTTTGCTTTATTATATTGGTCATGTATGATTCAAAATTCAACTTTTACCGACTACATACCAATAATGACATTTGACTAGTGTGTTGCAGACGACTATGGAAAACATTGTGGGAAAAGGAGAAATTGCTCGATAAGAGCAATTTCTCCTTTTCCCACAATGTTTCCTGCCCTGTCAGAAGATTATTTTCACATTTCGTCACATTTCGAAATGTCCTCTGCAAATTCTTTCAATTTGGGACAGTCGAACATTTAACGTTTGGTAAAGGGTTAAGGGTTAGCCAAGCGGAAGTGTGCTTATCTAGAGGTGTCTCGGGTGTTTATGAATATGTTTGGAGAGCCCATTAGTGTATTGAAGTCGAGTGCTCGGTGGGCTCAAAATGAAGACACTGCTTTTAAACGTGGTATTCATCCTAAGTGGTTTTAATTTCTGTGTCGACGGTAAGAACATTATATTTTAGCATTTCCCTCGGACCTTACTACATTGCACACCGCGTATGACGAAAAATTCTTTGGAAACCACTGTAACAAAAGGACAAATTGCTCAAAAAGAGCAATTTGTCCTTTAGTCACAATGGATTCCATTTCACAACATCATTCAATGTTATGTTTCTTTTTCATTCACTCGTCTGCTATTGCTTCAACTTTGGAACAGTCATACACGTTTACTCATATTGGATAACGGGTATTTATCATGTTCTCTCTTCTCTGTAAGCAATTGATTATTATTTTCCAAATGATCACTGAAGTCTTCTGAACCAGGTGTGTAAAGGTGACATTTTAGAGAGCAATGGTTTGAAATGTTTCTACGAATAAACATTAATCGTAATCGAAAGAGTTGTTTATTATTTGGTAAGGAAAGATTAAGCAGTCGGTTATGGTCGATGCATAGCCTACAGGTCTTACAGTTATGACCTCACATGTTTATTAAATCTGTTCAAACAATTCCATATTGATATCATGACTGTTTGCTTGTTATTAGGTGTTTGCTGTTGTTAGGTGTTTGCTGTTGTTAGGTGTTTGCTGTTGTTAGGTGTTTACTGTCGTTTAGGAATACTAACAGAATAGTTGCTATCGGTTTGGTAGCTACAATGTTGATGTAGCTTCACAATGTAGCTTCACGTGCCTTAAAGAGACTCACCCAGAGCTTTGTGCTTTGGGAATATCAAACGTTAAAAAATTCATAATCACTTTCAATGTCACTATACAAAAAATTGTCTTCAAATTCTTTACTTCAATACATTGTAACGAACCGAACAAATGAGCCCCTCAAAGACACAAACACATCCGATCAGCGAGTAACACTGTCGTTCACTGAGCGATTGTGTTGTCTATATACGTGTATATACCAGCATGTCCTCTACAACAATGCATTATGCTCTTAATTTGCATAAACGTTCAACGACCGTTACATAACTCCCACTTCCGAGAAGACTCGTCCCTAGTCTTGGTCCTTGGGAGACACGTGGGGAAGGATACTCCGATAGGAGAGGTCTTAATCCCACCGCTGCAACCAATGCAAGGCGTAGGACTTAATCCGGCGAGCCGAAGGCAAATCGTATAATAAACCGAAGCCGATCCAGATACCTTTTCATTCTTAAAGACACCAACCATCTATTTTGATTGTCTTGTTACCTTTATTGAGTATACTATACAAACAAAATGAAAGCAAATCACAATAAAATAGGAAACAAAACAAAGTACATGTAGAAACTTATGTATACATGATGTCATATAAATAGACGTTCTTATGACGTCATGATATGTCACGTGACTACGTCATATCACAAATGGTATACGGCACCTTGTTATCGGACCAAAAATGGCATTGGTGACAGGATAAAGAATATCTTACGAAACTCATTTGCAGGACACATTGACACAGCCTTCCAAAACCGATGCCTAAAAACTTTCGGTATACCGAAGTCGGAGGCTCTTAAGTTTCTTGCGAATGGCAAGCGAGTGACACCAAGAGAGTGTTGCAGGGAAAGTATCTGTGAATCACCAGATAGGGATCTATGTAAAGTATGATTTATTGCTATTAGTTTTAATGTCCACAAATCTTTTAATCTTTTTGTACAAATAACTTATTGAATTGTTTAAATGTTCTACGTTACCAGAAGTCTTTTATCCAATCCCATCAACTGGTATCCTAAATTTCTCTGAATACTCTTTGATCCTTCAGCCAAATATTTGTTTAATCTCTTCTTGCACTCCAACATTATAAGATTGGTGAAGGACTTTAGGTGACCAGAGGTCTTAAATCAAATGCAATGGTTTTAAATACTTTTGATCCAGTTGCCATACCCTAATTTCATTGTTTATTTACAGTTACCTTATCGAAGTAGCCAAGGAATCTTGGTGACTTTTTGTCTGTAAGTCAAATACAATGGTTCAACAAAGTGATACCTTGAATACTTTCGAGTCATGGCCTTAACAAGTATTCAAATCTTTATTCACAAATAATTTAAGGTTTTTTGGGACTACATGTCTTTGATCAAAATACAATCGTACCACGAGGTATTTATTCATTTAAGTACAGCTTGGTCCTTCAGCCAATCATTTGTCTAATCTCCTCGCACGCAAGCCTTGTTGAATTGTACGATTGTTTAATGTGACCAGAGTTCAAATACAATGACTCCACAAAGAAAATCGTTTTTTTTTGTTTGTTTTTGTTTGGGCCAATGGCCAAATACTTGCTTAAATTCTTTTTTCCAAATACCTTAAAGGCACATGAAAGGAGATGAGTACAAATAAATTATTGAAAATTAAAAAAATATATTGAGTTCTTTTATCATGTTCGTAAAAGTCATGAACATGAATTAATGAAGGCTATGAGCATAGGCGTAGGAGCAGGGGGGGCCAGGGGGGCCCGCCCCCCAATATCCAGACTGGGGGGGGGGGCAGAGTATACTTTGGCCCCCCCCCAATATTCACAGTGGCAAATGAAGATATTTGTATAGAAAAATGAAAGAAACGAAATTTAACTGCAGAATGAAAATAAATGTGTATTTTTGTGCTCTATGTAATACCAATTCGCCTTTTGTTACGAACAATAACCAAAATCTTTTTGACGTCATCATCGTAAATGGCAATCTGAACACATCGGGTTTATCCAATGAAAACTCAGCTCACTAAAATACCCGGGAAGTTTTGATCGACGGAAACAGTGGTGTAAAACATGTTCTTTAAAAGGTGTCAGACTCTATATTGTCTTCAATTGTTAGGGAAAGCCTAGTTGGATCCGTGGCTGTGACAGTCTGGTCGCTGCCACTTTTTATTTAGTTCAATACAATTGATTTCCGCGTGAGATCGAGACCTGGCATATCCTTTTTTCTTTTTTTTTCTTTTTTTTATTAAAGATACATGTTTTCATACGCTTTCTTTTAATTCTTATAATGTTATTGAATTTGTACATGCATGAATAGTCATGAAAAAGTTTAGGAACATTTATTCTTAGACCGGTCCTCATCTGAAGTTGGCCCCCCAATGTTGAAACCGCTCCTACGCCTATGATGAGACACTATTTAATAAGCTCCTTAAACATAAGTTATTTTGTGCTTGAAATATAGTTGCCTCCAGTTCAATCGTGTTTATCAACAATCTGTTTGTTTACATATTCAAAATAACGAATTCTGATTGGTCGGTTCAAAGATTTGTGAGCAGGTCAGCGGTGAAGAATCAGGCAATCTGAATTATCAAACTGGCTAATCTAGTTTTTTTTTGTCGTTGGCTTTCACGTTTAAGTTGGGCTGATGTTTTACTTTTGGTGATAACTATTTGAATCCGACAAAAAGTTTACCAAATAACATAATTTGATTTGGCACCTGTCTCCTTTCATGAGTCTTTAAGTCTTTGAATAAAAAAAGAGTTATACCACAAAGTACACATTTAAATATGTTTGGTACATTGGCTAAACACTTATGAATATCTTTATGCACTATTACCTCATTGAATTGGCAAAGGGTTCTAAGTGAGTAGAAACTCTAAATCAAATACAATGGTACCAAGAGGTACGTCTTTTAATACTTTTGGTCAATTGGCCAGAGTCTTTGTATACATAATGTATACATTATATATAAATACCTTCTCGCATTCCTGAAGGGTTTTAAGTGACAAGAAGTCTCAAACAAAAATACAATGAATAGTAAGTACCACGATGTCATTTTTTGACGACTTTTGGTACATTTGCTTCAGTCTCTATCTCCTTCATGAACACAAACGAACAACCATATCGACTAATCACTTCCGGTTTATGAATTAAATTTTAATAAATGAATAAATCTTTTTCACCGTTTTGCAGGACCAACATACCATTTCAATACGAAGCATATCTTTTCAAATAGCATAGCTAAATCTTCGTCGTATATACTTTGACCCCCCCACACAAAACATGTTTTCGTATGATTAGTACAGACAACCCTCTCACAGTGAGCTTCATTCATGGGATTGATCACTGTCACGTAAAAAATGTTGCATGGCCATCTGCTTAGAAACGAGTATGACGTTAAAGATGGCGGCAACACCAAAAAATCATTAATTTGTGTTTTATTTGTAAAGAAGGTGAAACAAGGTTCAACTCAACTGGTCAGAAGTTTACAAAATAAGACAATGTTACTAAACTAGCAACTATATCCGGTAAAATCTTGACCCCCCCAACACAATCATACCACTTACATTTCATCCAAATGTGGATTTAAATGTTGTGGTGGTAGTGATCGATGCAGCGTAGCAATGGGAGAATACTGTGATGAGTTTCTATTACAGACTGAAGAGTTTCGATCGCTCATTCAAGACTACAAAAAGACCACATGTCAGGTCAATATGAGTGTCGGCATCACGAATTGGTGTATTGGTCACTTAGCGACTACATGCACAGGTACGAGTATCAATCAATTAGTTTATTTCTTGTATTTCTGCATTTTCTAACCCTTCTGCTAATCTTGGCATGCTAGTTTTCCTACGTATCTGCGTGTCTGATTGTCTGTATATTGGTTTGTATACGGGTCTTTGTGTATGTGTGCATGTGTGCCTGTCTGTCTTTCTGTCTGCCAGCCTGTATTGTGAAACCAGCCATATAAACCTAATTACAGTTCCATTAACTCCATCGAGGATTTGAGATTAATTACAACTCCTGTGAAATACTGACCATATTGGTTAAGCGGATTACTTCGAATAGAAACATGAAGCTGGTTCAAGAGTGTCAAATAGAACCAAGTATTTTCAACAGTAAACCCAAATACTTTCATCAATTGATTACCAAGACAACTTGACCAACTTGTGACAACTTACTGATGAAAATGTGTTCTTCCATTGCTATACTTTATCACGCGATTGCTTATCGGAATGGTCATTGAAAGTCCAGATTTTTTAGCATCGTTCATTCAATTGAAAGGGGTTTAAATCGCTTCAAAAAAAATTAAGTTTGTTGAGAATCCTGACTCAAAATGATGATTGAAAATCACAAACTTAAATGCCAATAAGGCTGGTTAAGCCGTGTTGAAGCATCGGCATTCTGTAGGTCAGGTAGGGAAAACTACCCTTAATGAAAGAAGCACTATTGGTAAGTTCTAATTCAAAAGTTATTTCTGTTTAGAAATTATCACCTTGTTCCAAACAAGCTCACGCTATATATATATATATATATATATACACACATATATACATGCATGTGTTTATTGAATAGTATTGCATATATCTCGTCCGTTATGTTCAAGACATTGTATAGAATATCTAACTATTTCTCTTTAGATCCGTGCTCAGTACTAGGCGTTGCTCAATGTAAGCATGGCGGCACATGTGTACCACAAGGCTCGTCGTATATATGCCATTGTACGCCAGAATACAGCGGCGCTATATGCCATATAGGTGGGTTCTGCTTTTGGTATTTCGATTCATCCAGAACAAAGAATTATGGTAGAATACCTATAATCCGCCATTTTGAAACTCATTCTTTTGTCGGTATACTTCGGTCGTTCTCGGCATACATCGTTCCGGGTCGGAACTATTAGGTTTCGATCTATACCGAGAACGACCGAAGTAATCCGACGAAAGAATGAGTTTCAAAATTGTGGAGTATGGGTATTCTTCCTCAGAGTGTGCCTCTGTAAGGTCATCTTTAACAATAAGTGTACCATTGCTCAAAGGAAGTTTTAATATACTTTATATTGTCCGTGAGTAAACTCCTTTATGAAGTGTTTGATCATTAGATATATAGAACCTCTTTGGTATAGGAAATATGTCAATAATTCATACCATATCTTAAATCTATCTTCGTGTACTGTCTACCCCTCTTTCGAATTGTACAGCCAAGAAAGATTAATCGTTCTAGAGTTAGCTCCCTGAATACATAACCAGTACTTGCGCCGTGTGTGGATTAACGGAACATCGCAGAGTAAACACTGGTACAGTTTTACTAAACATTTCCTATTTAAAATTGTGTAAGTTCAAAAGAAAATTTTCTTATATTTCAAAAAGTAACACATCATTGTAATCGTTTCTCCGAGACGCTTTAGTGACATGCCATATTGTTGAAATGTTTTTCTATTTAGGATACTATCCATGCTTATCAATAAATGACTTACTCAAGAAAGTCCTTTGGTCAAACGGTTCCCGGCTACTCACGGGAATCGAGCCCACGACTCTTGTACCCCGAGGTCGGTGGTCTATCGATTTGACTAATGCCATCCACAATGTCATCTATTGTTTCAAAGGCAAGAATGGCTTTTGTAGAAAAAGGAAACGTTGCTAGAATCGTCTTTGCTGAAACTTGCTTTCAAACAGGTTGAGAAAATGACTTTTAAAATCTAATATATTTCAGTATTCGACAAAATGATCTTCTAAGTCAAGCACTTTCCAAAGTATAAGTAAACTGGATATGAGAGATGTTTTGATATGTATTGATTTTTTCTTTATGTTTTATTTGTGTTTTGCATTAATTATAGAATAAATATATTGCCCTTGAAAATGTATCTTTATGTTCTGTGTCTATGGAACAGGAAGTATGCAAGCACTGATATGCCATGGGTTGCTATCTTTACGGACTGCTCGAGTAGGAGACAGCACTTGGCCAATATCTATATTATTGTTTAAAAAATGTATTGTACTCGAATATATTTAAGAAAGTCGTTTAACCCAAACTAGACCATTTTTTTATCCTTCTTTATGCATTAGATATAGACGAGTGCCTGACCAACAACCCCTGTGAACCTAATAACAGTGTTAATTGTACAAACACCGATGGCTCGTACATGTGCTACTGTAATCCTGGTTTTACTGGGAAAAATTGCCAAACAGGTACGTTAGGGTAATTCAATTGAAATACACTGTGAAAGTAATTTGTTTTATTCTGTCACTTATGCAGGTTTTAGCCCGATAAAAGTGCTAACAGTTTTATCATCGAGATAACTCATGAAGTGTTTGTTCAGAAAATCGTAAAACACTTCGCCGGTGATTTTGATTATTAGGCCATCCAGAGGAAAATATTTGATACTCACTGAAACCGCTTTCGACTGGCCCTATGATAGACCACTTAATCCATCATCATCTGACAGACCAAAACTCTTATGAGCTCACGTTAAATTCGTCCCAAGACAATCCTGATGAATGCATATATAATAAAGGCTATATTTAAGAAGCAGCAAGAAAGAATAAAAGCAATTTGAAAACCCCTCTTATTTGCACCTGTGTAATTGTCTTGCATTTTTCATTTTGGAATCATCATTATCAATACATTTACATAAAGAACAGCTCACTACCTTTGTAAGGAAAGACAATGAGAAATAACAAAAAGATATTCATCTAATGCTTTTTATCAATGCTCTTTACAGAAATTGATGAATGCGCCAGTAATCCCTGTCAAAACTCCGGTACTTGTATTGATTACGTGAACAGATTTGAATGTGTGTGCAGGCCAGGCTTCACGGGACCTACTTGTGGGATTGGTAAATACTAGCACATTAACCCTTTACTAAACGACAATTTTTCAACTGTCCCAAATTGAAAGAGTTTGCAGACGACATTTCAAAACGTGATGAAATATAAAAAATAATCTTCTAATAGGGCAAAGATTATTGTGGGAAAAGGAAAAATTGCTCGCCACGAGCAATTTCTCCTTTTCCCGCAATGTTTTCCAGAGTCGTCAGCAACAAGGCCGTTAAATATTGTTATTGTTGGTAATGAGTTAATCGAAATTAAGCAGTGCTGTTGTTGCTTATTGAAGCCGTCATACCTCGTGAAAAATACATCTATACACCCAACGATATTGGTCCATGGATACGTTTATGCAATAGAATTGCACTATAGTGAACGACTAATGTTTAACTAGTTGTGCAGTTATCACTCAATGTACATTTTAATTAGAATACAAAGATTTATTTCGCTCAAATCCGGTTTTACAAGAAACATGAGTTTGACAATAAAAAAATCATCCAAGAGAATGTGCAATTTCATAGGCAACATTGTCAGGCCAGAATGAACGGCTAGGGACATGGCATGCAATCATTGAGTGATGTAAACATTTTACCACAAACATCACTATGACATAACATAATTCTATAAGAACTTAAAAGTACCCAGGTTCATAGTTCAAAACATTTATGGTAACATTCACAAACATGAGTAAACATGAAAAAAGTCAATAACGTACAAATTATGATATATTTGAGATGATTCAAACTTATAGTACATATTTGTAAGAGTGGATAAAAAGGATCATATTGCTTCTCATGATTGAATCTATGTTTCGTCTCAAGAAAGTCCTTCATATCTAATCTCTCTATCTAATTAAATACTGATTTGCATTTATCTGTGTTCGTACATATATGAGCATGCACAACGTTTGACCAACATCCATCCACAGATATCGACGAATGCGCGAGTTCCCCATGCCAGAATGGAGCCACATGTACAGACTTTGTAAACCTCTTCAAATGCGCGTGTGCTCCTGGGTTTTATGGAACGTTATGTGATACGAGTGAGTAATTCTAAGTCGTTTCAAGTACTTTCAATTCTTAGCATAATTTACAATGAGCAATGCAGCTATATCTTGGCGGTCAGTGCTCCATCAATTTTCTTAAGATGCTACTGTTTAATTAAACAACCTAATTTACTTCCAAGTCACTAAAATCCCATGATTTGTTAGATAATGTGAAGAGAGCCTTTGCGCCTTTCAGCACTTCTATGGGAAAGTCGGTTTAAGAATAAACAAGCGCAGGAATTTAGATAATTGTTGACGAAAAAACTGTTTAAACGGTTTTCAATAGCTGCAATGCAAATGGTGTATATCTTTTCAGTACGGTTTAAAATGGCCTTGGAAAGCTGTCAATAATCTAGTCTTATGCTAATTTAGACATCTATCTTGTCATTTTATCGATAAAAGACAATTTATTTTTCAAAAAAGCTTAAATCAAAATCTGTGATATAAGCCCTTTAAACTTTTCAGACATTTGCCGTCCACTACCAGCTGATGTTGTGTTTGTCCTGGACTCTTCAATCAGTATGACAGAGTCTCAGTTCAACAAACAACTGGAGTTCGTCGCTAACTTCACGAACGAGATCAGGCTAGGCCCACGTGACTTCCAGATCAGTGTGATCACTTACTCGACTGAAGCACACATCGAATTCTATCTGGATCAGTATCGAGACAATGTTACAATTAAAGAGGCGATTGGTAATATAACCTACAAGCCGGGAGCTACATTCACACATTTAGCCCTGGAAGCCGTAAGTTCTGATGAAAATAATGTTACATGTACTTTACGAAACATCTGGGTAATGTCTATTTATTGTCAAACATGTCTCAAAATATGATACAAGTATGTTCATGCACAGGAAAAGTTATATGGTCAGATTTCACATCAAAACAAAAATCCACACTTTTAATGTCCCACCTTGTAACACGAATGTTAGAAAAAGGGTAAACGCAGAAATTTGAGGGCATGCATTGACTTGTTCGAACTTCTGATATTGGATGGATTTTCCAAGGTTTCAGGTAATTTTCAGGAAAATAATGTTTCAGGTAGTTAACGAAACATCTGGGTAATGTCTTTCCATTGTCAAGCATTGAGCGTGTACAAGAAAAGATCAATATTGGTAGCTTCTTCTAAAGATTGTTATCTATTCTTTGCCTCTTTAACTTGTCAGATATATGCTATGCATATGTATATTATAAAGAAATGTATATAGCTATACGCTAAAAGTAAGGGCATTGAATGACGTATACAAATTTTTGATGATACATCGTGTTTTAAGGTTCTATGGTTAGCAGCTTTAACCCTTAGAATGATGGGTGATTTTCTAAATATAGATTTTTGTGTCTAAACCCTTGAATTTCTGCTTAATATTGATGAGGAAAGATAGTCAGAGCAGCAAATAGGTAGGATCACAGACCAGCCGCCAATTTATTTGGCGGCAGGACTGGATCCTCTCTGTTTGCATAAGCATGAAGTCGGTTCCAGCCCTTTATGTGTTGAAAGATTGACAGTGGTCCATGTGATCCCTCTAAACCAGCCCAACCAACACTCAAAAAAGTTTAGAGGTTGAATATTATGAGAAAGCGCAGTTCATTTCTAATCAAATTATTCATTCTTGCTTGACAGAGAAGTAGAACGTAGTCAATGTTTTGATTATGTCATGAAACTGCGTTTGAATTCTCCCTAAATAAGTATACTCGCCATCATACACATATATCTTCACTAGCCGAGACTAGCAGAGAAACCCTTCGTTGCCAAACATGTGTAACAACCATGAATTTCAGGTTAAGACAGTGTTCGGACCCGGTCATGGAGGGAATAAACCGAGGTACAACAACACGCTGGCCGATAGATTTGTCTATTTGATGACTGATGGGATGTCAAACGACCGTCGAGCCTCGGCAAACGTCGCAAGAGAACTGAGAAGTAACCTTGCTATTACAATTTCTGTTATTGGTGAGTTACAACCTGGATTATGTATGGCATAACTAAAGCTACAATATTCGCAAAAGCGGTTAAAACACGGGTAAATGTTGTATATGAGTTCGCCGTTCCCAACCCAACTCTCAATCCTACAACCGTATCCCTTTCTAATTTTTCTTTTAAAGGAGTATACCCATAATCCGCCATTGCGAACCGTTTTCTTTTGTCGGATTACTTAGGTCGTTCTCGACATACACCGGTCGGGACCGGAACCATTTGGTTCAATACGAACAGTTCCAGCTGAGACCGATGTACATCATTCAAAAGTTTAAAACCATTATTTTAGATAACTGTTTAGTCATTGCATTTGATATTTTCATTTGAAAACAAAAGTATAACGAAAGTTGTCTTGCAAAAAGCAATTTTGTGGCTTTCATATTATGTTAGAAGTGTTTCCATTGGATAAACCCGATGAGTTCAGGTTGGTGTCATGTTAATGACTGCCTGACATTTTATTCGGGATAATTAGAATCACGTGTCTCTTATTCAGCTCATTCACAGATTACTTAAGCAAAGGGGCGCAAGAAACCGCTCCCAAAGTGCTAGTTGGTTCATCACTGACATTTATCATCATACATGAATTCAGGAAAAGGCAAACAAGCCTCACACGAAGAGCTTATGCAAACATCATGGAAGGCAGAACCACTAAACAAGACTTCCCGGTTAACAAATAACACTGATTATCTTATTTGAATTCAGGGATAGGTAACCAGGTATCACATGAAGAGCTTATACAAATAGCATCGAAGGCAGAACCACTAAACAAGACTTCCCGGTTAACAAATAACACTTATTATCTTATATGAATTCAGGGATAGGTAACCAAGTCTCACACGAAGAGCTTATACAAACAGCATCGAAGGAAGAACCACTAAACAAGACTTCCCGGTTAACAAATTACACGTATTACCTTATTTGAATTCATAGGTAGGCAACCAAGTCTCGCATGAAGAGCTTATACAAACAGCATCGAAGGCAGAACACCTAAACAAGACTTCCCGGTTAACAAATAACACTTATTATCCTATTTGAATTCAAGATAGGCAACCAAGTCTCACATGAAGAGCTTATACAAATAGCATCGAAGGCAGAACCACTAAACAAGACTTCCCGGTTAACAAATAACACTTATTATCCTATTTGAATTCAGGGATAGGTAACCAAGTCTCACATGAAAAGCTTATACAAATAGCATCGAAGGCAGAACCACTAAACAAGACTTCCCGGTTAACAAATAACACTTATTATCCTATTTGAATTCAGGGATAGGCAACCAAGTCTCACATGAAGAGCTTATACAAATAGCATCGAAGGCAGAACCACTAAACAAGACTTCCCGGTTAACAAATAACACTTATTATCCTATTTGAATTCGGGGATAGGTAACCAAGGCTCACATGAAGAGCTTATACAAATAGCATCGAAGGCAGAACCACTAAACAAGACTTCCCGGTTAACAAAAAACACTTATTATCCTATTTGAATTCAGGGATAGGTAACCAAGTCTCACGCGAAGAGCTTATACAAACAGCATCGAAGGCAGAACCACTAGACAAGACTTCCCGGTTAACAAATAACACTTATTATCTTATTTGAATTCAGGGATAGGCAACCAAGTCTCACACGAAGAGCTTATACAAACAGCATCGAAGGCAGAACCACTAAACAAGACTTCCCGGTTAAAAAATAACACTTATTATCTTATTTGAATTTAGGGATAGGTAACCAAGTCTCACATGAAGAGCTTATACAAATAGCATCAAAGGCAGAACCACTAAACAAGACTTCCCGGTTAACAAATAACACTTATTATCTTATTTGTATTCAGGGATAGGCAACCAAGTCTCACATGAAGAGCTTATACAAATAGCATCGAAGGCAGAACTACTAAACAAGACTTCCCGGTTAACAAATAACACTTATTATCTTATTTGAATTCAGGGATATGCAACCAAGTCTCACATGAAGAGCTTATACAAACAGCATCGAAGGCAGAACCACTAAACAAGACTTCCCGGTTAACAAATAACAGTTATTATCTTATTTGAATTCAGGGATAGGTAACCAGGTATCACATGAAGAGCTTATACAAACAGCATCGAATGCAGAACCACTAAACAAGACTTCCCGGTTAACAAATAACACTTATTATCTTAATTCAATTCAGGGATAGGCAACCAAGTCTCACATGAAGAGCTTATACAAATAGCATCAAAGGCAGAACCACTAAACAAGACTTCCCGGTTAACAAATAACACTTATTATCTTATTTGAATTCAGGGATAGGCAACCAAGTCTCACATGAAGAGCTTATACAAATAGCATCGAAGGCAGAACCACTAAACAAGACTTCCCGGTTAACAAATAACACTTATTATCTTAATTCAATTCAGGGATAGGCAACCAAGTCTCACATGAAGAGCTTATACAAACAGCATCGAAGGCAGAACCACTAAACAAGACTTCCCGGTTAACAAATAACACTTATTATCTTATTTGAATTCAGGGATAGGTAACCAAGTCTCACATGAAGAGCTTATACAAATAGCATCGAAGGCAGAACCACTAAACAAGACTTCCCGGTTAACAAATAACATTTATTATCTTAATTGAATTCAGGGATAGGCAACCAAGTCTCACATGAAGAGCTTATACAAACAGCATCGAAGGCAGAACCACTAAACAAGACTTCCCGGTTAACAAATAACACTTATTATCTTATTTGAATTCAGGGATAGGCAACCAAGTCTCACATGAAGAGCTTATACAAATAGCATCGTAGGCAGAACCACTAAACAAGACTTCCCGGTTAAAAAATAACACTTATTATCTTATTTGAATTCAGGGAAAGGCAACCAAGTCTCACATGAAGAGCTTATACAAACAGCATCGAAGGCAGAACCACTAAACAAGACTTCCCGGTTAACAAATAACACTTATTATCTTAATTGAATTCAGGGATAGGTAATCAAGTCTCACATGAAGAGCTTATACAAATAGCATCGAAGAAAAGCAATGGAGGAGGAACTAATCCAAGCGTTTATTCGGTCAATAATTTTGATTCGCTCTATACAGTCTTAAAGGAACTAGTTCATGTCACCTGTGAAGGTAAATACCCAATTAACTATACAATGTCATTCATTATAAACTAAGAGGTAGTGCTAGTTGAGAAAGCGTGTTATGGTGCTGTAACCCATTTTGTTCTGGCGTCACTTATCGACAAAAATGTAATGTATTATACACTATTCTATATTCTTATTATGCACATAATCTATTGTGTTAAATGGCTTAATTATTAGCTTGTTTTCTGCTTCGTGCGTTGGCCTTCAATGCATTCTGAATAATTCGGAATCCTCTGTAAGAGCGGCTAAGCGCCCGCTGCAGCTCTGTTATACTAAAACTGTGCTACCATAACACGGATATTCGAAGAGTATATGGGACATTGATGATTGTGCATGAATAAAACATTCGTAAATCGAAACCTCCAAAAAGCTTGTGTACTGGCTGATGGTCTCAATTGGCTTGACAAAACCTTTATCGGCTGTTGGGAAATTCCTTAATCAACAATAAACGGGACAACACAATTTACCTAAAATATCGTCGACATGATATAAATAAAAACCGAATGAATCAAATATTAAAACATTTGTACACAATATCTATTTCAATCGGAACTACTCGAGTATTTCCGTGAGCTGTGAAATACACCACGGATATAAGTGTAGGGTTACAATTTTTCGGGTAAATCGGCATCCGCCAATTTACACATTTTCTAAGCGTGCACGTTAATTAGTTCAATGTGTATGGAAGTGTTGGACATCCCTTTTTAATCACTTTTGATTAGTAACTCATACCAAATGGCGAACTTGTTGTTGTGACATGTATACTTGTTTCCTCAATCAAGTCTAACGACTTTTTTGATTTTACATTCAATATCTATTTTAAGAAACGAAAGAAAGTGACGTCATTCTCGTGGGACACAATATGGCGTCATCCCTATTATTTCAGAGGTGTTTTCTATTGGATAAACCCGATGTGTTCAGATTGTATCTATTTCAGAGTGTACAAGAAGCAAGAAGTCCGATGTAGCCATTATAATGGATGCATCGTCAAGCATGACAGACGTACAGTTCCAGATCGGTAAAAATGCGCTCATACACATTGTCGATGCGATGAACCTCGGTGAAAACGAAACTCAGTTGAGCCTCACCACTTTCGATTCCACCATCAACGAACAATTCTCGTTCAACAAGTACACAGACAAACGCAAGATCATTCCTATCATCAATAGCATTCCTAAAGCGTCTGGGTCATCTAGAGTTAACATCGCTGACGTCATCAATGACGTCAAAGATAACATTCTCCCAAAAGGTCGGCATGATGCAAGAGCTTTCTTCTTGATTTTCACCAACGGCAATTTCAGTCGGAACTCAGATGAATCTACTGTTGTAATTGCTCATGAAAAGTCCTCACGCATTGATGGTGTTGAAATAATAGTTGTTGGAACAGGTGATGATATTGTTTATGACGGCCTTCTGGCACTTGCGTCCGATCCTTTCAATGTGTATATAGCGAATGAAGAGGAAGTATTTGATGGTCTAGACGTGATAAAAACATATTTGGAATATAGTGAATGTGATCTCCAATAGTATCAACTAAGAGTGATTAACACTGGTTAGATCTTCCATGTACAAGCAATCACTTCATTGTTGCTCCCTTTTAAATGTGCTTCATCGCACATGGGATAGTTTGAAAGTTTAAATAAAATGTCGTTGAAATAATGCAGTTTTCGAATCTGATGCCATCTGGATATAGATTATTATCATATAGATAAGTGTACTTAAATAAAAATTGATTCAGAATTTTCTCAATACTGTATATCTAAGTATGTACGGACTTCATTGTTGCTTCTTTCTAATGTTCTTCTTCACACACGGGGTAGTTTGCAAATTAAATAAGATGTCGTTGAAACAAGGCAATATTTGTAAAGCAGTAAGCCCTATGACAGTGATGATTGTTCAAAACAGATGTCATCTAGATATAGATTATTATCATACAGGTATGTCTACTTAAATAAAAATTGATTCAGAATTTTCTCAATACTGTATATCTAAGTATGTACGGACTTCATTGTTGCTTCTTTCTAATGTTCTTCTTCACACACGGGGTAGTTTGCAAATTAAATAAGATGTCGTTGAAACAAGGCAATATTTGTAAAGCAGTAAGCCCTATGACAGTGATGATTGTTCAAAACAGATGTCATCTAGATATAGATTATTATCATACAGGTATGTCTACTTAAATAAAAATTGATTCAGAATTTTCTCAATACTGTATATCTAAGTATGTACGGACTTCATTGTTGTTTCTTTCTTATGTGCTTCTTCACACACGAGGTAGTTTGCAAATTAAATAAGATGTCGTTGAAACAAGGCAATATTCGTAAAGCAGAAAGCCCTATGACAGTGATGATTGTTCGAAACGGATGTCATCTGGATATAGACTTATATCTTATGAATATTGCTACTGAAATCAAAATTGATTCAGAATCTTTCAATCTAAGTACATGTATGTACGGACGATCTGCAATTGATTTCAAAACCGTTAGTCACGGCGCTTTCGGATCTAGATATATGCTACCTTATTCGATGTGTACATGTATTTAAATACTTACTAACGAACAAAAAAAAATGATAATAACATAAATTGTCATCGTAATGATAATAAAATAAAACATAAAGCTATGGATCTAGTGCCTTCCGCTTTCCCCTCTATATCTCCTTTATCCGCTTTTCCTCCTTTATGATCATTATTTGCTTAATATGTCTGCGTTTTAAACACATCGCTTAGACATGAAAAACAACACGTTTTACTTTTTACATGTTGAAATTGTTGTCTACTTTTGTTGCAATTTGGAACACTCTAAAAGTCCACTGTTGAGGCATGGGTTAAAGTGTAAAACATACGATCGAACTTTTTACTCATTGGTGAATATCTCATAGTTATAGTTACACTGTTTGATGGAACTACTTTCTTTTAGGGACTATCGTTCACGTGGCTGATCCGTATGGCAGGCACTGGTCCATAATATCTGTAAAGAGATAGAGTTGAATTTACAGTGTGTTTTGTTTATGAGAAATAATACCCCCAGTGAAACATTACTTGCGCATTTCAGACGAGTGTGTTTGAGGGTTTAATGGACTAACTTCAGGTTTCATCTATGGGGAAAAACATTTTTCTTAGTTCAACATGGCCCTGACAATACTTGATTAAACTTTGGAATAAAATTGAATTCAAGATCGCATAAGTCAAAGCTATATGGTCACATATAGTGCGAGAATTAAGAAAGCAGACTCCTCGAGAGTGATTGATAACATAAATTTAAAAGATCTTGTTTCACGATCACTGTAAAAGAATTGAACTTAACCATAGTTCTCTTTAAAGTGTTCATTCTGTTGAAATCAGTCGCCTCATAATCAGAAACTTTAAGGTAGTAAAGTTCCAAAAACTAGTTGAACCCATCGTTTGGATATATCCATAATTTTAGGAACGACTATAAAAAACATACTAACAAACATGATGCATGTTCTACCCTAGGGTACTTATTGAGAACGTAGTTTGACCAAAAGGTGACAAGTGGACTTACTTCGGTGCATTATTCCCCTTTTCCTTACACCCTTCACCATTGCAAATTTTTGATACCAATGGTTTCACTGCTTTCTTGTCTGATTTGGCTGGAACGTTTGCATCGGGAGCAGCTCGGTTGAACGTAGAGGTCGTAAGTGAAGGTCGACGATAGACTAATCTCTCCGAAAAACTTTGAGATCGCTCCCTTGCCCCACCGTTTTGGTCGTGAGGATTGGTATCCTGCAAGCACTCTACGTTTTCATTCCAATTATCGGAAACCGACATCGACCTTTGTCGGTGACACTCGGCAGTCTTCGGACAATATTGTCGTAAATCGTTTGAAGTCGGCAAAGACTGAAGATTGACCTCGCTTGTGGGACGGACAAGATCTCCGCGCACTTTTTGAACACGTGACAGCCTGATTCCATCACGTGGTCTGACGGTTGTGTATCCCTTGGAAACGAGATGATTGGAGAGCTGAAGTTCGTGGTTCCAAAGCCATATGTTATTGTCCTCAACTCGGGTGGGCGACTTTTCTGTTTTAACATGTCTTGTGTTATGACCAGGATCTTGCCTAGAAATGAGAGTGAAGTGACCGTTTACCCTCGTAGTATAGTCTCTACGTATTTGCTCATACATTCAGCATTTATATTCTGTTATTCATGGAACGGCTTATTTTGAGTAACATAATCTTAGTGTTTTTATTTTACTTCCTGTTGTTATAGTATTCGTTTCTGTCCTGTCAAATTGTACCAACTACCTAGCTGAGAATACTCAAATGGTACTAAGAGGTGATTCGACGAATGCAAAACTTGAGGTCTGAACAAGTATTAAACTAACTAATTAGTTTACGAAAAAAAAATCCACTGGTTATAATGGACAAAGTATGACTTTGATCTCTCTATCTGGGATATACGGACATATTGAATAACTGCTGATTGAAACCAGAACAACAGTTTACTTATCTATGCTTTCTTAAAAGTACACAGCTACTTCAAGGGGAATAAGTGTACTTCTAAACGGTATCAATATAAAGTAATTGATCGCGATTGGGGTTTTAAACCGGGACGACATGTCTAAAATCCACAACGGTAACCATAACAACGCTTTAGATACAGTTTTTTTCTGCTAAAGAAAAGGATCAAACATCCTACCTTAGCTCGTAGACCTTGCCGAACTTCGGGTTTGTTACATAGGTCCGCTCTACTAACGCGACACGGGACATGTCCACGTCATTCGGAAGTGTTTTCTCGTAATATATCTCTGGAACGAAATTCGTATTCCAACTTAATGCATCAAAGGTGAAATACCAATAATCCGCCCTTTTGAAAGTTATTCTTTCGTCGGATTACTTAGGTAGTCGCGGTATAAATCTGTCAGGAACGGAACTATTCGCTGTACACCCAAGAGTTCCGGCCATGACAGGTGTATACCGAGAACGACTGAAGTCATCCGAAGAAGAAAAATGTTTAAAAAATGCGGATTATGAGTAATTTACATTAAGGCGGTTTTCTGTATCAGACAAACACATGTATTGTTATGTTCGAATAAATAGATTAAAAGCAATAATAGACGACAAAAATGCGCATTTTCTTTCTTTCATAATATCATAGGTGCATTGTGGCGAAAGTGAAATTGTTTATTTTGAGCAAAATATTCTTTCGTTAAAGTCTTAAGCAGTCTGTAGCAAAATCGTCAATATGAGGAATCATGAAGTACAGAGTCAATTAAATGAAAAATAGAAGATTAACGGATCAAACATTAACGCTGAGAAGGTACTTACGAATTTTATATTTTTTCTCGTTCATTCTCGTCTGGCGGTTTATCTCCATTTCCCGCCATTTCGTTAGTCTCGCCAAGGCGCTTGCCTCCTGTTAAATATTCATCATCGACTTCAGGTGAACGCTTAACCAAATAATTCTGATTTCATGAAAATTGCCTTTGGTATGATAATGGATATATCTAAGCATAAAAATATAACGAATGAAATGAACTTTCCACTAAATCACGACAATGGAGGTATTTGTTTCAAACGTATAATACCTTATGAGTAGTTCTTATTTTCAAAATACTTTCAGCAAATTAATTTGATCAGAAAATTAGATTCACCGCCGTTTTGGAGTAAATTAATAATAAAAAAAAGTCAAGTTTATTTAAGTTTTATTTTCATAAGTGGTATTAGAAAAATTATCAGTTGCTTGTTCATCTAGCATTGAAAGATTGATACTTCAGCAGAAATTGTTCATGTGAAGCAAATATTGCTGTTGATACACATGCTTGAATATATGAAAACTTGAAGAAATTCGTTCGTACAAGAACAAAGGATGAATCTAATATTCTATCGCTTCATAAAATATAGACACAGATTGGCTATAAGCCACACGTTATACAAGATGGAGTGTTTGGGTTTTAATTATCGATCCGGGTGTAGCATCACGTATCGACTTCGGAAAATAGAATCCTATGCATTGGAAACTATGTTAAGAATGTGAAACTGATCTGTGTGAACCCGTGAAACATCACATTGTTTGGTTTGTGGATGATGTCGTATAAAAATACCTCTACCAACAAATAGCTTAACCAAAATACAATGTCGTGGACATCGGAAATCGAATGATATTGACAAGAATTACTAGAAATGCATACATGTACCAATTATACAGAGTTAAGGGAATGTTCATATTATTTTGAATAAATGTTAACTTTCTGTTAAATATGTTGAAAGTTCCGTCACTAAATCATAAATAAGTTGCATGTATTTTGATAATACCAATGTAATTATTGACGACCTGTCTCGGACCCAACACCTTAGCAGATCCTAATTCCGTAACGGGAAGTATTTTATATTAGTTGCTCTTAATTTAGAACTTTCACAACGTTATATAAAACAATATGCTTTGTTACAATATATCTAAAGTTAATTTCAATAAGGATTCATTATTATATTTCTTGACAAAGAACAGGTGTTTTTTTTCGAGGACAACACAATATAATGCAAGTACCATGTATGTACTCTCAAAGCTGAACACATGTCTTTGATTAACCTTTGTTACAGTGTACCGATAGTTTACTTCAATAAGGATACATTATCACATTTCTTGAAAAAGATAAGAATTGATTCATCGAAGAGCACACAGTGTAATTCAAGTGTGTACCTTCCACGTTGCACTCATTTTTTTTAATTTGGAACAAAATGGTATTGATAAGCCGTTCTCTTAATATTCCTATTTAAAAATCTGTGCTTTGCTGTTAAACATATTAGTTTACGGAAGTAGAATTTTCTCAATATCATCAATAAATGTATAACTACAGATACATTTAAAAAAGACAACTGAATCAAAACCAAGATCCGTTCCAAGTCAAAAAGATATTGAATAATTTCAAGCAATAAAAATGTGTACCTACCTTCCCCTTGCCTTTATCCATAGTGCATGTTGGGAAACTAATCTCAGACCAGACATGCATATCTCAGACGCTAATTAAAGTATATTCACACAAATAGTAGGACTAACCTTTTTCCTCTTATTGTTCGTAGTTTGGTGGTTAAATTTTAATCCTTAGAATACTGGATAATTTTTCAAACAAAGATTTTGGTGTCGTCTGCTTTTCAAACTCTTAAATATCTGCTTAACTTTGTTGAGGAAAGATACTCAGAGCAGCAATCAGGTTAGATCCCAAGCCAGCCACCAATTTACTTGGCGGATGGCCTGGATCTAACCTCTTTACATAAGCATGAAGTCGGCTCCAGCACCATAAGGGCTAAAACCAAACGCTCTTCGTTATGATAATGGATTGAAACCAATGTGACAAAAATAATTTTGTTACAACAGTTTCTAAGTCATTCAACATCAGGGTACCGTTTTACTAAACAACTTACGGAAAATATTTGCGTAAGTCATAACTGATACACATGGATAGTATATTCATTGAAAGTACGATATTGCAATGTGATACGTCATTGGAAGCGTCTCTCTCCTATACGATTCCAATGATGTGTTACTTTGCAATATTGCTGCACCCAAGATTGAAATAAGAGGAAATGTTGTTTTAGACTTACGCAAATCTTAAGCGTAAACTGTTTAGTAAAACAGTACCCAGATTCCTCAAAATGATGTATGATGGAAAAAGGGGTTGACTTATTTCATCGAGTTAACTTCAAGTATTTCATGGGGCACCATCAAAGATGTTTAGACGAGTATCTTTTTAAAGAAATATAAATCAACTATCAATTTTAGAGAGAACGACATGTATTGTTCACCAACATTCCCCGTCTGTTGACCTGTCTGATAAGCATGAATTACACACTATGCTGGGTGTCTAAAAAGATCCTCGGAGCCGTCCGTAATGTTCGACCACGTGGTTTATCAGCCGGACACTGTTACCACGAGAGCATGGACGCTGTTATGCAACTGGTTGTGTATAAGTGTTGTTTTGGTGTTGACGGGTTACGATGTATCCATACCTCAATTCAATCTGTCGAAAATTATGAAAATCAATAAAGTAGGAAACAACAGTTCATCAATATAGCTTTATTTCGTTTGAGTATTTTTGCAATTGAAAAAAAGATCAACCGTGACGGACTTTGCCGAATGGTCTCGACTGTGTTCGGAAGACTGTCGAGTATTAAATATACCGCGTCACAATTGTCATATTATATATTGGCTTCTGTATAGTTCATAACATCTAAAAGAATTGCTATAAGATTTCCCTAGAAAGCGCGAAACGACCACATGAGATCACAGTAAATGCTGCGTGACTACATGATTTTATTACGCAATCCTGTGTTATCGCTCGTGAATAGTTAATGGAAATGTAGTCTTTTTTCCCTCACTGCGATTTATTATTTAATACCCCTTTATCTGTGCTGGATATATCATACATCATTCCCCCGCATGAACTGTGACGTCCAATCTGGACTGTTTTGGAGTACATATCTTTACCGCATTTACTCCGTCATCTAAGATGGGAAATATTGCGATAAGAGGAATCACTGCGCATCTTTGGAAATCCATCATTCTGAACATATGTCGGTTTCTTATTATTTTTCATATTGATTCAATAAAGGTGCTTGTTTACTGGTGTGGGGAATATGGAAGTCAGACATGAAATTGTCTAATCGTCTTTAATCCTTTAACTTGCGTATACGTTGATTTAACTTGCATTTTTATCCAAAAGCGAGACATCGCCTTTGAGATCTACAGCATATAAAATGTACATACCTAGATAAAATGACTCTTCCTGAATCAATCAAACTTTCAGTAGGTACTTCCAATTGTATATTAAACAAAAATACAAAAACACCTGTATTGTTTTGCCGACATTTTATTTTGAATTTTGAATTTTCTCCTTTGTGAACATGCACCTTTAAAGGTCTACATGAAGCCATACACCAACCAACACCAGAACATATTTGTGTGCTACAGGTACCTTATATTGAGCAAAGTTATTCGGTTGGCAGCGTGTCCTTCTCGGAAAACATGGGAGACCCCTTCTTTTCGACATTGAATGAAGTATTAGCAATATAAATCATTAATTCTCACCGCTAATCAATTGTCATACAGTGACATGGAATTCATAAGCGTACAGTACTAATGACGAATTACAAGGGGCACGAAAAGGTCTACTGATCGCCGTTATAAGATCGAAATACGGCTGAAACCGTGTAAAACCCGACTCAACGAACAAAAACCCAAAAGTTGCTAAAGCGGTAGCCTGGAGGCCTAGCCCATGCATACCCGCATTAGGCGGTATACGAACGGGTCAGGCTCCAGGCTACTAAAGCGGCTTAAGACGTCAACCATATTTGCATTTACAAAGGGAAACAACCATTACACACATATATATCATAGTGAAACTCGATTTGCCTCCCTTTCTTATTGTAATTCAAGAAGGATCGTCGAATTATTCGCCTCGGTGTATATTTAAAATTATGTATATACATTATCTATACGTATGTATGAATTACCAGTACGTTTCAGTACATTTATAATATTCGTTAGAGTACGTTCATTACATTATACTTGTATCTTGTATTTCATCGCATGCATTGTGCAACTTTGATATATGAATGTTAAAGGATAATCCTAGACAGATTTGTGCAACCACCTCGGCCAAACACAATACTTCACAAGAATTTCTACCGTCTCCTACCAAGCCATGCAAAAATTATTTACACCAACATTGTACGAGGTGCAGTCAAAAAGTTCCCGGACTGGGTCTGATATTTTAATGTGGTATGGGATAGTGCCCTTAAAATTATATGTCGATGAATGGAAATCATTTTCCTATACAATGATATAACATGAGGCGGGGTAAATAAAATACTGGAAAATGTATGTTGATATTGGCAGAAGAAAATAACTTAGCTAACCCTCAACCGGTTTCATATACATGTAGGACAAACTTGGTAAGTTGAGATGATATTAAGGTTCCTGCTTTAAAGAGCCATACATGATACATTTTACACAGACAATCAACTCAGCCAATGTACCATCTTGTAAACCATGTCCGATCCTGACATCTGACGCAACATGTGTACCACCCTTTCATGAATTATAAACTTCATAACATCGCCCCCGGCTGGTTTAAACCCTTTACGTCAAATCGGATATTGCGAACCGTAAAAAATCTAACAACAACAACTGAGGATTACAACCAAACATGATATACAATTATTTGTTTTTGTAGTACGGATTGAATAACATTTTGAGAAAACCAGCAAAAGGTCGACACGTCTCAATTCTCCTTTTATAGCTTAGACGTTTCTTGAATAACTAATTCATCCGTCTTAACGAGCAATTTCTCTTTTTCCCACAATGTTTTCTGCCCTGGCAGAAGATCATTTTTCAATTTCATCACATTCTGAAATGTCGTTTGCAAACTCTTTCAATTTTGGACAAACGAAAGATTTGGCGTTTGGTGAAGGGTTTACCTGTAAAATCATTAAGCTCCCGATGTTTCGAGCCCGGGTTGCTAGGCAACCCATCTGGTTTGTCTTTCATCAACATCGCTATCGATATTCTACGGTCTGGACACGGTCTGTCCATCACTTGACGTCCCGTTTGTTAGTCTGCTAAAGATTTCTTTCGGATCGGGTTTTCCCGTTCGCCTTCTTATGTCCCGTTGTGCATATATTGAATTTTTCAACCCCTCAGTCAGTATTCGAGGCAGATAGATGACCATTGTCATTCGGAACACCTCGGCCATTTCTTAAAATAACCTCGGAGGCAATGGGGAGCCATTTTTGAAAGTAGGTCATCAACGAAGGGCATGTCCGTTTGCAATCGTATCTACTCGGAAATCCCCGGCACAAGCCGGGGATTGCCGAGTAGATACGATTGACAAAATATGAATCAAAGATGTGTTGATATGGTCATCTTTAATGAAAAGGGTAAAAACAAACATTCAATTGTGATATTTAACCAATTTGTGTGTATTTAAATACATATTTAGTGCCTGTGTGCATTTTGCGTTAGCCGCCGGAAATAAGGCGAATTACCCCAGGATTTCTGGTGTATTCATGTACTGCTTACGAGGTATATCTACCGACTTGTTACGGGGATTGCCGAGTAGATACGATTGGACCATTGTATGTATTTTCGAGAATAGTTTAACGTTAGAATGCTGGGTAATGTTCTAAATATAGATTTTGTGTCGTCTGCTTTCCAAAACCTTAAATATCTGCCGAATTCTAGTGGGGAAAGATACTGAGAGTAGCAAACAGGATAGATCACCGGCCAGTCGCCAATGTTTTTGGTGGCTGGCCTGGATCAAACCTGTTTGCATAAGCATAAAGTCGGTACCAGTACCATAAGGATTAAGATAATCATTTTACATGGAGTAGTCTGGGAAAATGTTACACCTTTGATACAGTTGTACAGTATACAACGTCCAACAACACGACTGTTACGTACAGGACCGGTAAAGTGTTTACATCGTCTGTGGTGAGACCTTACCCAATCCCTCATGGACCTTCCTTGACAAGATAGCAGAACATATTAAATCCACACAGAATCAGACTGACGCCTTAGTATATATATACTGACTAGGGAACGTGTGGTTGTGTGAAGGCGTCCATCATAGCAAGGAATGGTGGTCCGAATGATTCAAACCCAAAACCCAATTGAGCATTTTTTATAAGGTCTTTGTTGAGAGGTAGATGTACGACTGTTAGTGAAACAGTTTGGTCTATCCGATTAATATGTGCTCTTCGTGGTTTAATCCTGTAATTAAAGCAGACGACGATATTTAATAACAAAGAAACAAACAAACAGCTTGGCATATAGACCTACTGACCGGATCAAGTGTGAGACAGAGAAAGAGAGTTAAGCATCACATGGACTGACAGATGGTGGTCGAGTAGAGGCTGAGTGGTTGATCCAATTCTACGGCCCGATGAATGGTTTCTCTCTACACATTATAAGTGGCATACAGCCTCTCTATGTGAAATAACTTAACTCGAGGTTGCATACGAACCCTTAAAACCAATTGCTGGAAGCTTTACGTGGAATTAACAAAGTAGTACCGGACGAGATTTCTAGGTTTTATCTTTATGTTGGGTAGCACTAGACAGTACTGGCTCAAAATCCTCTCCGCCGACCCACACACGCACACAAGATGCCCTGCTTTACCACTCAAACCAAAACCTGCAATACAATGAGCAATTTTTTCAGATGCATATATGAGACAGCAGTAAAAGAGCACCAAAAGACTAGTCTAAACATCCACATTTTGAATATTTCATCCCAATTTTATATTTTTAAAGTGGACGCGAAAACCCATGAAAAACCTTGCCGAAAGCCATTTCAGCATGTCTCAATTCAAGAGTTTGTCCGCCAGTTAAACGGACCAATACGTGCACTGCCAGCAAGGTTTATCCATGATTACCTTAAAAATGCACCAAAAATGGCCTTCCATCCAGCTTCTTTTCTCACCACGAATCAACATTTGTTGTGCCGGTCAAAAGTGAAACTAGAATTAACTTGGACAGAGCTAGCACCTAATTTCGCATCAACAACCCCTATCTCTGCTTTGGCTATATTGAGCTTTTGTTTTTCTTCACAGACTTAACAGATCAAGTTCAGATGCAGGATTTTGAGACATTTGAGACAGTCAAATAGGTTTAGAAGACTAAAAAATATATTCTAGCCTATCAATGCTGTATATTATCAATTTAGGCCCTTACCAATTCGAACTAGGGCTGGTGTAACTATAGTGTGCTACCTTGGGGCAGACGAAGTAAATGGGCAAATACCAGATGATATGCTTCGCCTACACATCATAAGTGAAATCCGACCTGAATAAAATCGGAAAACACTTAGTAACATTCGAACTCTCCGGGTTTATTGCCTACACCTTACAGTTAAAGCAGACGGAAGTATACGGTCCGAGATCAGAATGATATGATATGTTTCGCCTACTAATTATTAGGGATATCAATTTCATTGTGAATGAACTAAACTCATAAGATTTTCATCCGAAGAGCCGAACAGGATTTAACACGAGTTTTCCGGGTTTATTGACTACACCTTAGAGCAGACGGAAGTATATGGTCCATAATGCAGCTGATATGTTTCGCCTACAAATTATAAGTGATATACAGCCTTTCTCTCTGTGAAAGAGCTCAACTTGCAAGACTTTGATACAACATCGGAAAGCTGCACAGGGGTCATAAGTTGAAACGACGTTTACCGGATTATACCTCTTAATATTGAACCAGACGGAAGTACATGGTTAACGATGCCGCTATTACGTGTTTAGCCTACAGTTTGCGAGTAATATCACGCCACTCTTTCTGTGTGAAAGAAGTCCGCTGGCGAGACCTAAAAATTATCTCGGAAAACCGCACAGTGGTTAACACATGGTAACAGATGATTTTTCCGGGTTGTCCAGGTTTATTGTCTACAATTTAGAGCAGGCATATGTATATTGTCAAACATTAGCAGATACGTTTGGGCTATACACTATGAAGAATTTCCAGCCTCTCTTTCTTTGAGAGAATTTGACTTGTCAGACTTAAATGCAACCCGGCACAGGGGTTAAATAAAATGGGCTTCTCTTTTTAGTAGAGAAGACGGACATTTTAAGGACAACCCCATGATCTGCTTACGGCTCAAGCCTGCACATGAGAAATTGGTATTCCCCAAACTCCTGAGCGGTAAACCCAAACGCTGGAAGCTGCACAGATGTTAACATATTGGTAGCAGACGAGTTTTCTGAGTTTCATTGCACCTCGTTTGGAACAGACGATTATTTCAAAGTACACGATCCGCTTAAGGCTTAATCCTGCACATTATGAGTGGTAACCCCCCTCCCCTATTCCCCACTGGTAAGACGTGAACCCAAGGGCTGGAAGCTGCACAGAGGTTAACACATTGGTAGCAGACGAGTTTTCCGGGTTTCTCTGCATCTCGTTTGGAGCAGACGACTGTACAATGTGTATATGGACTGCGATCTGCTGATAGCTAGGTTTCGCATAAACATTGCGTGTATTATCCTGCATCTCTTTGTGAAAGAATACGATATGCGGGACTTTAAACATGAGGAAGTTGAAGAGGAGTTTACACACTGGTAGATGACGTTTTTTCACAGATGTTTGCCCCTTGAAGATATAGTGGCGGGCTGTAGCCCGGTGTTGAAGTGAAGACGTAGTTACATACGGAGTTACAGATGTTGCAAGGTATGTGGTAATTGATCAATAATTAACATATCACCTTATTCTACCACATCTGCGGCAGAATATTTAAGAATCCATAAGGTCTGATGAAAAACTTCTTCTAATAGGACGACAGAAGACTTAAGAAAACATTGGGACCAATGATTAGATGCCCCTAATGAGTCGTTTATCAATTTGTCTCAACGGTTCTAGGCAAATCTCATTTTAATAAAAACAAGCTCTTTGCTGTTTATTTTTAGTTAGCTGTTAGTTGCTAATTTGGACAAGTTATAAAGTCCTATATCCGCATCAGATTAAGCGCTGAGCAAGTAGAAGCCATTGTCATTTTCTATAAATCTTGAAACATGATGAAAACGACAAATTTAAATGCAGAGAATGCACGCTGTTAAAGTGAGAAGATAGTTCATTAACTTTTATTCTTGTATTCGATTAAAAAAGCATCATGCACCCTTAACATTTGTTCCCACTTTATTAGAATAAACCATATAAAGCAATAGCCTGGAGCCCGGTCCATGCATATACCCCGAAATAGTGCGAGGAATACGCAAAGGCAAGGACTCCATGTTAATTATTCATTTGCTAATGCATGGGAATACGCTTGAGTTAGGGCCACATGTTTCTATGCAGGGTGCGTGTTTACCAACTCGATAGAAAGTGGGGTCGAGTTGGCAACAACCAATTATTTTTCAATTCCCGTTTAATCCGTCTTCGCCTGGTCAATGTTACGCGAAACAACTCAATTTGAAGATCTTCTCAACCTCATTATTTTCACTCAGTTAACATCTCTCTGCATGCAAGTCACCACAACCTTATATTTGAGATTAAAATGTCAACAGTGCGTAAACATCAATGAAGTGATATAAATTCTTCACTTTATACACCGTATAAAAATCCTCACGTTGCACTTCCTTTTTGTTACCGACTTGTTGCTTCAAAATTACCAATATAACGAAGGTGCCGTTCTAGAAACAACAGGTCCCTCCCGAGATTGGTCAAATTTCGGTACTGGTGGATTTGGGTTTCCACGAAACGAAATCTCACAGATGGCTAAGGACATACAAATAGCGCATCACCAAACCCCTATGGAAACTTCATCGTTTGGTCTTTCCCCATCGATACATCAATACTGAACCAGAAATAGTCATCCGGTCCTAAAAGGACATACTCTTGTCACGAAACCAAGAACAAATTTCATATATACAATACATGCCTCTTCTACATTGTGTTTCGACGTCTTTGTTGGTGGTATTTTGAAAACCCGTTATATATACCCCGCAGGCGCACAATCAATCGCAATGTACCATCGATTGTATCCAGTATGAAGTCTCAAGTATCTGTTTTTCCACCACCAATACATGGTCCCTCTCAACAGGTTGTCGGTTTCACGGACTTTGTTTGTATATATAGAATCGATACAGTGTTGTCGGTAATACAAGATCCGTATGTTGACACCGGTTAGACGCAAACAAACAAGTTCTGATTTTCATTGTTTGGTGTCATGCATGGAACAATCGATTGGTTTGTTAGATTTGGATTAAACACAGTTTCCAATGTTTTCAGCCGCATTACAGCGGCCAGCGTATATACATAGTAATATAGCAATATATATATTTTTAGTATTAGGTCTCAATGGAGGGGGTCTCGATTAACTAAGTAGGGTCAAATGTGTAAGCGACCAGGATATTTAAGTTGGTAGACCGTTTGCATGGTTTGCGCGGGTCCCGGGTTCGAGCCCGGTCTGGCTGCATCTTTCTCTCACCTTGGTTACATTGGCTCCCAACGTATATGACTCACGAAAGCTACAATGATAGATACTGCAGATTCGTTCTCAAAACGAATGCTGTTCCCAGGAAATTCGAGACGAATTCATATACTACATGCATGTGCATATACATACTCGCTATATGTCCTCAACTTTACTGAACATTAATATTTCTTTCCAAGCCAAATCTCGTCTACAGTATCTTGTATTTTATTTCCCACGTCAATCCACGATACCTGGTCTACTCTAACGGATTTTCAGTTTCGTGAGCTATTCACGTCTTTGTATTTAGAATTTTAGAATCGATACGATATCTTTGGTGAAACAAATACAATAAGTTTACACATGTGTATCATGTCATGACAGTAATTCATATTTACAGCTGTCGTGATTTGGACCAACGCATAGAAGGGTCTGATAGGTTAAGATTCAGCGCTTTTACATTTGGCCCGATAGGCCCTTGCTATGACAGGCTGTGTTATCCGAATGAATTTGTTATTGAACGTCTAACTGTAAACAACTGTATGTTACAATAAGATGAAATAGTCGAATCATAAAGCATGGTGTGAATCAGGAAGTATTGTTTAAAATATCTCCTGTCAGTACATTATACTTACGATATCTTCATTGTTTATAACGAGCCTGTATCGACACTACTGCATGTGTATGCTTATCCTGGGCAAACTCTCGGCTTTTACTGAAAGGCGATATTTCGCCTGTCGGTTGCTAGCTATATTGTATTTTCCTCCTAAGCGGCCTTTTCCGGGTTGAAGCCTTTTATGTGAAACCAGAGCAACGAAGAAATCAAGACAAGTCAGTTTTATTTCTCTGCTACACCTGTATGGATGAGTAATAAGAACTTAATCGGATAACCAATCTTAACCGCTTTCTTGATTTGGGAATTTCGAACAAGTTTATCGGAACTGCAGACATAATAAATAAAGTTGTCACGTTAACCGTGTGCAGTTAGCAATAATGTTTCTCACAAATATTCATTGTTGTTCGAGCATCATTGCTTCTTTTTGCTTATCATTTTTCTTATCGCATCAACTATCTTTCAGTACCTTTTTGATACTCTGCTTATCAGGTACGAAGGAAAACCCCGACTTATTTGCCCACTAGAGCCTGTCAAAACGTGTAGAACCATCAGTTTCCTTAAGTCAGCTGGAAGACTACTTCTTATGAAAATTCAGATTGACTGCTTCCTCGATTTGAACCCACGCAGAGAGGGTCTTCGTGATTTCAATTATAAGAAATAACCGCTAGACCACAGAGTACCCTTGGTTGCTAATCAAAAAGACCGTTGACAAAGTTTGAAGTCGGATAAAGTCATACTGAGCTTATTCATTTACACTAAATTCAAGAAGCAAACGTGTTTTATCGCATACACATTACTCTGGGTTAATATTCTCGGATACATACACGAAACGATCGTCGTATGCTAAGGTCCACCGATCAAACTTCGTATTTTTTTGCTCCATACCTTTAAAACTAGCATGAAAACCAGAGAATGCTCATAATTTATAATTCATAATTAATGGCTTGTTGAGAGCGGTCGATGGTTGAGGATGTATGCTATACTCGATGTATCACATAGCATATTCAATAAGGTCTCTATGGAATCTTCTTACTGCGACATCCATGGACGAGTCTTTTCATCGATCAATTCTTCGTTGTAAAATCCAATAGGAGATCTCCCACCTTTTGACAAAACTACCGACTGACATTTGTGCAGTTATGAAACGGCGTAGTTAAATTCTTATCGTCTTCGTAGCCTGCCCTTTAACCCTTATAGTTCTCGATCCAACTTCATGCTTATGCAAACAGGTAAGATCCAGGCCAGCCGCCAAATAAATTGGCGGCTGGCCTGTGATCTAACCTGTTTGCTTCTCTGAGTATCTTTCCTCATCCAAATTAAGCAGATATTTAAATATATTTATAGAAAATTACCCAGCATTCGAAGGGTTAAATGCAAACAAATAGCATCATGCAATAAATCAGTTTAGAAATTGGTTCCGGTTTGCTTACATCGGCCCTGAATTCGTATATAAAACATCAGTCGGTAACATATGACCAAGTCTGAAATAATAACCATCAGTTTGTTAGCTTGGCGTTTGACAAAGAACGAGCACATACATATAGAACAAGTCAGTAAGACATGGTGATTGCTAAGAACATCTCATATACGAGTGTTTGTCTTGTCTTTCACTATGTGCACTTAAAGTTTGCTGGGACCTCAGTCCACTTAAAATTGTACGTTTACCATTCCTACAATTTCTACAAGTGAATTCGAAATTGAATTAATTCGGCTGAATCAAAATGTTCTTCTTTCTTCGAAAAGGTGTCCATGTTTTTTTATTCGTAGCTACAACACGGTTCGATAGTTAATGTTCTTCTTCTATCTTTGAAAACGTTTCCATGTTTTTGGATTCATACATGTATCTACAACGTTATTTCGGTGAAAAGGTTTTCATGCCTTTGGATTCGTACATGTATCTACAACATGGATCGCTGATTAAGAACTCCGCTCTGTATGAAGTTCAAACGAGATTCAGTCCGTCCCCTGCGTTGTATCGATCCGCAAGCTGTCTACCAAGGACGAAACAGTCCCTACTGGTTTGAATGTGGCCATTCCCAACTGTCGCACCATCGATCCGAGAGTTCCGGATAAAACAAACACATCGCTAACTATAGATCGGCTGTTTGTCTTCGTATTTTACGTTAAACCAACATACTTTCGGGCAATTCTCAATGAAGACGAGATAGCGCAAAATCATCGAGATTCAGACAAGAGTTGAGAATTATCTTTATTTCATCTCTCTCTCTTTCCTTTCCCATTACTTTGTGTGTACTATGTAAGATATCTACTACTCCTTTTACGTGATTGACTGTTAATTCCACCAAATGATGCGCACAAAAGGGCTTGAGCAACGACTCGACTTTACCCATACAGGACTGTAGAACGTCGAGACTGTTGTTGGGAGTAAGAAAACCCGAAGCTTATGCTTGAACATTTAGCTCGATAGTTGTGTCTGATAAGCTGATACTCGTAAACATCAGTTTTTCCCAATCTGATCTTAAAACAGGCTGTCTTTCCCATTAGTCTACATAAGGGGCGTTTTAAGAGTAATTTACATAGAACTAGGAGTGGCGAAATCCGATTTGATTTATTTGTCTGTAAATGCCAAATTTTGTATGCACCTTTCCGTATAATGGTTATATGGTAGATTTCAATAAAAATACACTTGCCAGTTAAGGTCTGTGGACAAGCTTGGCAATGCGGACAATTGATTTTGCCACCCATGAGAACATTCAAAAAGCTTTTAAAATTCCGATATGTTTTTTTTTGTTTGGGTAATCATTAATGGTTTGGACGAGACGATTCTAATGAGTACCCACATCATAGCGTTTAGATAAGCGGCACAGAAGTTAGCTATATGAAAACACCTCTTATCTGGACCATATGGGTTCGTTTGATATGAACCAAAAACAAACAGGATGTCCCGCTATTGTCTGCCGACTTGCTCTGTTCCACTACAAAGGTTGGTGAATTATTGATCACGTCAGCTCTTTGTGCCGGGAAAGACCTGTAACTCCCTTCCATCTTCGTTGTATTCGATATTGAACAATTGTTTTGATTTTACCTGTCTCACGTCGAGGACAGAGGTGGGTGAATTATTCATTTAGTTCGCTCTTTACCCTGTAGAGAAAGATTTTGTTTATAACAGTGTCAATCCTATTGAAAGGACCAGCCAGTTTGGCTTATGAGACACGTTTCACTGATTTTACCAAGCACCTCCGAACTTCTATCACTATACAGGCGCCAAGCGGATATAAATAGGTAACCATTGAATTTAACTATCTCGCGGCTCACGAACCGACCATTTCGGAATATGTCCCACGAGAAACTTAACCACAAGGCCACGGTGACATGTAGAAGATGCGATGTTTCTTTTGTCCCAATACTCGGCTCTAAACTTTGGTATCTATTTCGACAAACCCCAGCCAGCTCAAAGGGCATGGCAACTATCTTTATTGATCAGATTGGCTTTTAGTCATAAAGAAGACCCGTTGTATTCGTCCATAGTTTCGATTTTATCCGAGTCGTAATCGGTTCCAGGAAAATATGACTTGAATTATTGATCAGGTCAGGGCTTTGTCTCGGTGACGAACGGTATATGAAAGACCCCGTCCTGCTTGATGGCACTGCATCTATCTCTGAACGAACAGAGCAGCAATATACACATGATGGTGTCGACAACCCGTTCGTAAGTCCATCTTACAATTTACTCGGCGGCTGGCCTGGATCTAACCAGTCTGTATAAGCATGAAGTCGGTTCCAGCACTGTAAGGGTTTATGCCAGTCGACCTTCAGTGGCATCAGTGGAATCTTTGTATCATGAATGTGTTTGCCATGGAAATGTATCAAGATATAAAAGAGACCGTATCGGAAAACTGAAGCTTAACATGAGTGCTTGATTTGACAAATAGCTAACGACATTTCATCCAATACAGTCTTATTTATGACGATTTCTCAAAAGATTCAATGTGCTCAAATTGAACGGTTGGTGTTTACACCAAGCAACAATTTAAGGCGCGGCAAGTAAGGAGGTAACAACAAATAAAAAAAAATAATGAGAGAGTAATAGATAATACTTTCATAGCAAACAACGACTAAGAAGTATGTTATGTTACCTTGCTATTGACTTGTTTTTGTAATTTGAAATGATATATGCCTGTACTTGTGGGCCTGAGGCCTTTGTACCTTAATAGTATATCTATCTATCTATGACGCGTTTATTATGGAGTTGTTAGTAATAAACCATATGTCACCGAGAGTGACTTTGAACAAGCTTAAAGCTTCCTTCACAAACGATGTAAAACAATAGGTAAATATATTAATGGGTGCTTAGTAGAAGTATGCTATACTCGATGTATCAGAAACGTTTTCCGTTGTTGAATCTTATTTACTTTTTTTACGTCGATTGTAAATAAGACTCTTACAACTTAGATTAATTATTCTTGGTCCTGCCTGCTGGATACATAAAAAGATTTCGCGCCGAGTGTTGATTAATGTAAAATCGCAAAGTGGAACACGCTTTTCACAAGATTCGAACCAACGACCATCATGCATCGAGTTCGATACTCTACCCATAGACCACAATCGTTCACAAACTGCGAACATCCATTTGTTGCGATGTCATTACCCAAAGCTTGAAGTACACTTTCAAGGGTCATGCCTTCTATTTGCTTGACAACAACGATAAGACCACATCCTTAACCCTTTACCAAACGTCAAATGTTCAACTATCTCAAATTGAAAGAGTTTGCAGACGACATTTCAAAATGTGATGAAATTGGAAATTAACCTTCTGTTAAGGCAGAAAACATTGTTTAGAGCAAATTCTCCTTTTACCACAATATTTTCCAAAGTCGTCTGCAACAAACTGGTCAATTGTCGTTATTGTTTGGTAATGGGTTAAGCCCGGTGTCTTCAGTCAGCAATCAATACCCAGCGGACCTCATGTCTGTCTGTGAATAAGACACCCTGGCAAGAACGTTGCTCGGTTGCCATAGAAACGACGGTCTATCTCCCTTCTAACGGAAGACTCGATATGCTGGGCATAAATATATCGAGGAGTGTTATTCTGTAGGTAGAACAGGTGTCACAGTCCCGCGGTATTCCGAATGTGAAATAAACTGTTAATGTTTGCAGGGGTATGTTTACCTTTGCTGAGGTCCTTAGTCCTTATGTACGCCTGACAACTTGTATACTTATTACACATGTTCTACTTGAAGGTGATAGTATTCAAAAGTGTTCAGGTCCTTTGTATAAGTTACAAGCGGTTGCCTTTTTGTTTGAGAGGTTGTACATCCGGGTTCATAACACTTTTACCCTGATCCAAGGTTTTGCAAGATATTGGAAAAGGGTACCAATTTTATGAGTGCCCGTATCTATGTTGTCTCATTATACGAATTGGGCAGAATTCATCTTGCCTGAACAGTCTCAGCGACCTTGTTGCGATTCCGCAATAATTTCGACAAATTCCTGCACTCGATGATGGTAGAGGTGTTCAGATATCATTCGGATACCTTCACAAAATTCGTCAATAGTATAATGTCCGTTATGCTGAGATTGGTAAAGAGATTCTGAATTAAGCATCCTTAGCCGAGAGACGCTCCAAACTTCATTATAGGAAACATCTACAGTCGACAACTGGAACGAGCATAGGATTGAAATATTATCCTCTGGTGAGATGGGAACTGTAGAAATGCAACGGATATTTTTTACAGGAGGGGTATTGCTGTTGTATTAGAAAGAATATATTTGATACGATTAGTGTTTCATTCATTGTTCAGTAGTATTTTTAAACCGAGGCTGCCGGCAACAATCCGATCCGAACTCGAGTTAATGTACCATTGCAACGGATATTTTTGACATGAGAGGTATTCGTGTTGTATTATAATGGAAATAAATGATACGATGAGTATTTAATCCATTGTGCAGTGGTGCTTTCAAACCAAAGCTGCCGACAACAATCCCATTTAATCACAAAAGTTGTTTGGAGGGAAAGTTAGAGTACCCCATTGACTCAGTGCAAAACTTATGTACGTGTCTTGTAAAAATTTGAGTAGTAATAAACTGTAACCAGAGATTCCGATACGACGCATATATTTCTAGCTAACCTGTGAATTGCTCCGCGTACACACTTTTCGAATGAATTCCGACAAAATAGGGACTTTCAAATGAATAATGTTTTGACTTATTGCGTGGGAAATACCCTAATGGACTCACTTATTTAGACAACTTGATCAAACCCTACGCGTAAAGTAGCAGACCACGCCACTAGACATGCATGATTGATCAATGTTAACATGTATCAAGAAGAAGGACAAGTAAATGACTGATGGATCTGAAGCGTTCGATGACTGATTGTTTTATGTACAGTGCATATGGACTAGCAAACATCAGAGTGCATTATTTCCCAATAAGCTCTATTAAAAGTAATCGTAATTGTAGCGTCGCTGAGCTAAATTTGGTCGGATGTCTTCGGATAGCAATGTAGATTGTTACTTTTTTCTTGATGTTAATAAAATACTATACATGGGCATAGATTATCTTCATTAAAACATATGCACACACTTGAACAGTCGCTGAGAAAATGCCGCTGGTTTGCTGCTCATTGTGTCCCTATTGAATGTAATCAATACTCTCCAAAATCCTTTCAAAGCATTCGGGATGGACACAAACTCACAATCACAAGATACTTGAAAGTATTTTCTATTTCACCAAAACACCTTTTTGGAATCATTACCTTTACTGAAAGGCTCATGGAAGGAGACTTATGCTATATCAAACTATATTTTTTTGGTAAACTTTTGGCCAGATTCAACTAGTTATGACCAAACAATCCATCAGCACAACTTAAACGCCAACGCAACGACAATTAAGCAAGATTAGCCAGTTCAATAATTCAGATTGCCTGATTCTTCGCCTCTGAAATTGCACATGATATATACATTTTATAACCGACCAATCATAATTCGTTATTCTAAATATTTACTCGTAAACAAACAGTTTGTTGATAAACATGATTGAAGTGGAGACAACTACATTTCAAGCAAAACATAGCCTATGTTAAAGGAGCTTATTAAAAACGGTCTCACAGCATTCATAAATTAATATTCATGACTTTTATGAACATAATACAAGAACTCCATATATTTTCTCAGTAATTTATTTGTACTCATATGCTTTCATGTGCCTTTAATCCATCTTGTTATGACACTCAATGGGAATCATCCATGACGTATCTATATCATCCAAAACCGCTAGGGTTCAATAGGACCAATCTTCTATCCGATCGGTGGAGGGATGGGGTGCTCGAATAAAGCCGATAAGATGTATTGATCTGTTCTCTATGTCGGATACCACAGTGTCTCATTCAACGACCAAAGCTGCCGCAAGCAATCGGTCGATAAGATGCACACCGGTCCATTTTGGCGCGGGATTGCAAACAAGAGCCGTGTTGAAGGGAAAGTCTCCATGCATTTGTTCATTGGTTGGTCCCCTGTATCAAAGCTTTGATATACTATCAGAAAGGGGGCCGGCCCCAAGTGCTCTTTTGAACATTGTCTTTCAAACGAGCCTCTGGATGCTTATAACAAATGAAATCAACTGGACGCTCGAGAGTGCTTTGCTCTTTATATGCAATGCTAACTCCGATCATCCAAGAACCTTACCATCTCAAGCAGGTTCAACACAGGGAAATGGAAAACAACCCGATTTTCGATTTCCGAACCCTGACGAAGTATTTACAGTTTTATACAGGCCAACAGTGAGTTGTTAAGCTCCGTCGCCCTGTGCAAAGAGAGCATATCCATATGTTCGACCAAACAAAATATATGAGAAGCAGGGAATGTTGATATCCACTATATCATTTTATTTTTTAGGAAAAACTGAGCAAATTAGCATCCATTAATGAACATTGATTGTCCCTCGGGTTTTTTGTACTTCTAAGACATTTTGTTTGAAGATCTGTCGTATTTGGCTTCGGACACATCCTCCAACTTTATAACCAGATATACGCCCGAAATGTTGCTGAACGAAGTAGGCCTATATAGTGCTTTTGTTGAGTATCCGAGTAGTAAACTTGGCGAACCTCAAACATGCAATTGATAACAAATGTTCCAGAGGTGTCCGAATGCTTTCGGACACCTCTGTAAAATAAGTTTGTAGGTCAAACATGCTGGTGAACTAACACACAGGTACTCCTTTAATGGTTGAAGTTTCCTGCAGGTATTTCCTTTACGAAGACCATCTAAAGCAGGTTGTATAAACAGAAGATACACATTTCCCTCCTCTTTCTTTGGATAGCTTCACAAGCTAACTAACCGAACAAAAAATCAATGGACACACCAAACAAATGGAACAATATTCCCAGATGTCGAACTTCGCTTCAACTCTCTTCGGTACAGATAAAAGAACCCGCGTTATCAGCCATTTCGAGAGGCCGTCCAATGAATCCGATAAAAACCTGGAAGCTTTGCAAAGAGAAATCAATAGGGCCGCTCGCCTTAGGAAATATGTTTTCCCGTCAACCATTACTTCGGCTCCTACGGTAGCTGGTAAATATCACCGGACGTTTACGACAAATGTTTCATTAAGGATAACGGAACCGTAACATTTTGGATGGGAAGTTCCATATGGACTTGTTTCACATATCTGTCCCTAAATGATTTGGTGCCCTCTAGAAACTCGTTAGCGATCATGCATCCGACATGCTTCGAGAGAAGGAAGAGTCTATGACTTTGCTTCATTTATTAAGTTACAATATTTAAAGGCTTTGTTCTAAGTATGTGTTAGATGTTTCATGAATGTAGTACCCATCTAATGATCCTTCAATATTTCAGAAATATCGTCACTCACAGACTTTTTAAATTTGTCTAATACCTTTTAAGATACCCCTATAAATGTCATGTACACAGAGATTATAAGTTTGTCGATCTATTGGATTATTGTGTAAGAATTTCGATGCAAAAAACAGTTTCTTGTAGCGAACCACTACTTGTTACGATTCAGGTATCAATGCAATTTTGTTGATCAATTGTTGAAAACAACGTACAACTACAAGCAAAGAAAATACTATCATAACGAATACTTTACAACACGCACGTTCACATCGATCATTTGATCCTGTTGGGAAGCGATTCCTTCCAGAAGATAAATACCAATACCTATGAACAGTACTTACGCCGTAGCTTTATACACTCTTCGAACAAACAATTACCTCGGATTCTTCGAAGTTATTCTAGACTTTGTCCAATGATGCATTCCGCTTGCTCGCATCAGACGATGTAAAAGAATTCGATTTGTGAAATGTAGGTTATATTAAACTTCCGTCTTTCGAGACAGATTCTTGCCTGGGTTCGATCCCAAATGCTGACATCATTGGTCAATTGTAGGGTGTCTGTTGATACACAAAACGTTTAAATAAGATCACTAACCCGGAGTTGTAATACATAAGATCTAGAGAATACTCTAGGGTTTTATTTTTTCAAAATGTCTCGTTCAAAGGTCAACGTACAAACTTTGAAAAATCTTGCATTACCATTTGAAGGCTTGAATTTATGGTGAATAAAAGATAAACGATATATTTCTTCGGATGTTTGAAATAAACCTTTAAGCGCTTGTGTTTGACATACAACTTGCTTTACACTCGTATTCTTATTCCATTTCATAAGTTTCCAGCAAGGATGCATTTTCCTGTAATACGATTTCTTATATCTTTGTATGTTTCGAACCCGCAACTTTCAAATCTCCATGCAGTCATTCTACATCATAGGTATATTCTCTCAAACAACCAGAATGTATGTCGAAAGCAAACGTTGGCCCACATTCGAAAATCGACGCTCAAGTTCAAGAACCAGACACTCTTGTCCGCCTACCGAATATCTAACCTTTCCGCGAACTACACACAGGTTTCGCACGCATGTATGCCAAAGACATCAAAAAGAATTATTCCGCTACCATGGTAACGGGAGCTTGAAATATCTCTTGGCTCAGTTAACTATCGCGGAAGTTTGTCGGATGTCTGCAACCGATCTCCTATCAGATTATGAGGGGGGGGGATATCTCCACTCAACGCCTCGTGTACCACGAACGGTTTCCCCTCGGTGTTGCTAGGCAACCGGGCTGAGTGGTTGGGAATGGATTTCCGTTATTGCTGGCTCACTTGTTAGGCTTGTTATTCGGCCGATACATGTTCGCCTGCAGAGATGAAGGGAAGTATGGCTGTGTCTGTGGTATGCGTATTCGTCCAGCTGTTAGGAAGAACGGATTGTGGATATTAAGTGGATTGGTTGTCTGTATCTAGTTCTGGCCGAAGATAGAGTTTACCAGATGGTTTGTGTTTCGTCGAAGAGTGAGTTAATAAGCTTGTGTTTTGTTTTCTTCTTTCTTTCTCGACTTCATGTTGTCTATGTTCGTTCCATTAAATGTGGTTTAACGCCGTATCAACAGTATTTCATTTATTATTCGGATTTCGCCATTTTCACCACGGCCCTGCCGTGCCTTGCACAAGGACACTTCCACGATAAATTCCAGAGCCGCTCGTGAGGATTGAACTTCGGACCCCCGTGTCATACGACTTTAGATTTAACCACTGAGCCACGCAGGACCCATCTTGATTATGACCCTGACTACTATACTGGAAAACCAGTAGTCCGTTTCTCTTGCATTAATTCGGAGGAGATAACACGTTTTTTTTACAACAGCGGTCTGATAAACGTGCATGTGTTTTTAAACAATCCTACATAACTAGGAACATCGTCTGGCAAAACAACAACAACAACAACAACAACAACAACAACACTTTTTTAACCGGCAATACTTTATGCTTTGAAACAACCTCACATCGTACGGTAGAATAGATGAATTCAATTACGAATAAGACCCAGTACGGTTTTTGTCATCTTATTATTAAGCATTATTTGCAAGAACACAAAGGTTAAACTTCTTGATTTCCACGAAGGCCTTATTCCACACAGTACGGAACATTATTACGTAAAATGGCGTCACTGTAAGCGTAAAAGGTCTTCTGTCATTATTTTAACATATCCTTTGGAAAAAAAATTTGTGACATGTTTGAATTTATGTTGCATTTCGAATTGTTATCAAATGGAGAATAACTCTGGGTTCGAACACGGGACCCTAGAGTTCTAAGACCGGCATCATAACCGCTTGGCTATGCAGATATCTTTGGTTTTAAAATGTTTCTGTTGTTTTACTAAAGAACTTAAGCCTTTTATCCAACGCCAAATTTTCGACTGTCCCAATTGAAAGAGTTTTAAGACGACACATTCCAAAGTGTGATGAAATTGACAGAAAATCTCTGATAGGACAGAAAACTTTGTGGCATAAAGAAAAATTGCTCGATTCGAGCAATTTCTCCTTTTACCACCATGTTTTCCAGAGTCGTCTACAACAAACTGGTCAAATGTACTTATTGTTTTTAGTAATCGGTTAATAAGCTACGTGTAAAAACGTCCCATTACCAAAGTGCATTTCCTACAGTACTGGAACAAATAATATTGGACTAGTGTTCATATGAGGTTAAATGTGGGATCCGAAGTTGCGTAGCGGTTAGAGTCGGGAATGAAATACCGGGAGACCCGGGTGCGAATACCGCCAATTTATAACATCCTCACGGAGGAATTCCCATCGGTGAGGACTTATTGCATACCGATTTACTAGAAGATATTTAAAACTGAAATTGTTTTGAAGGAGTATTAAGCACCATTCAGAAAACGCGATTTTGTTAATCCATGAACTTAAAGGCTTCCTCGGTTGTTATTTTTGTTTAAAACAAGGTGACCAAAATATCTCTAGTTCACTCATTTTAGTTCATGTGCATGTTTCATATGTATGTAATTATTTGATTATACTACATACAATTAAGGTATTTCAAGGCCATAGATTATAAAGACCACACTTAGACGATGGGGAATCGCATCATTGCATGTCTTAGTGGTGTTGACCTTTTGATGATCAAACATTAACAATACCTCGATTTTTTCAATGAAGACATATTGTTTAATATCGTCGTTTTTTACTGATAAGCCGAAATATATATCGAAATCATTTGTAGACAGTGACTTTAACTGACGGTTATTTGGGCTACAAAGACGGAAAATAAAGATAGTGCAATAAAAACTTGCTCGTACAAAAGAAATCTCCCTTTGCAACATATTTTCAAGAAGTCGATTGCAGAACAAAGAGACCATCAGTGCTTGCTAAAATATAATACATGATAAGTTAAAATATATTGTATCTAAGTTTGTAAGTTTGTATCAGGGGAAAGATGCCTCTGTTCACAATACAAGTATGCAATCTGTATTCTGAATTCTATTCTGGATACATCATACTCAATAACTGGGGAATATATAGATCTAGGGTTCAATACACTGACGATACACATGTTACATGTTACCTTCACACTAACACAGCAGATGTGGTATCACCCTGTGCCAGGTCTATTAAGCATCCGCTCTAGTAAAGCTCCTCTATATACAATCGATGTAGCTAGCCGGGCACATTTTATACACACACATACATACATAGTCGGATCTTTGTTTTGGTCGTTGCTAGATACAATAACTTAAATACACCAGTTTCACATCAAAAGGAAAATTTTATGGGACAGGGAAATTGTCGTAAACGGCAGTTTTTTCAATATGTTTGAATCAGTATTTGACTTTTTGTGACATACAATTCAACCTTGATTTTCACATATTACGTCCGACATTGAAGGATATTTGTGAAGATAATGACACAGCTGTTTTGGCCTTTTGGCAATCAATGCAATTGCAGTCGCAATCGCACACCTCTAAGTTACCGATTTACGGCCGTGGTCCGTCTGGTTTGGTTTTCATTCTTAAATCGTGATTGTTTCTAGTTTTACCGCTTATAGTGCTGTCCAGAACCGACTTCATGCTTATGTAAACAGTTTGGACCTCAGGCCAGCCGCCAAAGTAAATTGGCGGCTGGCCAGTGGTATAACCTGTTTGCTTCTCTGGGTATCTTTCCTAATCAAAATAAAGCAGTTTTTAAAGAATTTGGAAAGCAGACGACACGAATACATATGTTTAGAAAGTTACCCTACATTCTAAGGGTTAACGTATATATGCACACACACACACAAACGGCTCTTTGTTTTTCATCCATCTCTAGAGTAGCAGGGGCAGACGGCATGCGGGCGAAAGAGTTACAGAAATAGGTTACCATATGCTAGGCCGCTCCACTCGTTTACAACCTCTATAGGGCTTAGGAAAAATGTTATAACCCTTTCCCAAACAATAACGACATTTCACCACTTTGTTGCAGACGACTCTGAAAAACATTGTGGGAAATGAAGAAATTGCTCGTAACGAGCAATTTCTCCCTTTCCCACAATGTTTTCTACCCTATTAAAAGATTATTTTCCAATTTCGTCACATTTTGGAATGTCGTCTACAAACTATTTCAATTTTGGACAGTCGGGAATTTGGGGTTTGGTAAAGGGGTAATTTACCCGTTGGTCGTGTATCTCTGTTATATAACCACTGCAGTAGGGCAGATAAAGAGCCCTTAATATATCCAAGCGGAACCCCTCGATGATGTTGGCATGCCACACTGCTGATCCGGCCTGCCGGAATTTGCCGAAGAGTTCCGATTGTAATATCAGAATAACTGAAAGCGCCTGTAAGATCCGGCGCGGTAAGATCCGTGTAACGAAGACGTTTATTGGCATGGGAACGCACATTCAAGTGGAATTCACACAGGCCTTCTATGCGGCGCTGTGGAGTTCGTCTGCTATCGTCTGGCAGCGTCTGCGGAAGATCGCCATGTAGAATAAAGGCTGGATTTGTAGAAAGATATCGGCTGCTGCCGGTAGAACTAATTCATCAGCCATGGCGCTGATTATTCTTTTGAATTAACGATTTACACCAACGAGGCATGCGGACGGTGTATAGGATAAATTCCAATGGAGTAACCTTTGCAAGCGATTCATAGACTTAACCCTTTACCAAACGCTAAATTCTTGACTGCCTCAAATTGAGAGAATTTGCAGACGACAATTCAATATTTGATGAAATTGAAAAACAATCTTCTGATAAGGCAGAAAACATTGTGGAAAAAGGAGAAATTGCTCGTAAAGTTCTCGCTTTTCCATAATGTTTTGTAGAATCATCTGCAACAAACTGGTAAAATGTCGTTATTGTTTGGTTCTGGGTTCAAACCAAAATGTGGTATTCTTTCATTGAATTGTATGAGATAGGATAATAATTATTTTGCAGCATGTACATCTTTGACGGTATGCCGATCTTAACGAATCATTTGAGGCATATTCAAACGATTTGTACAATCAAACATGAAGTATTGTACCCTGGAATGCCCTCACATATATATCACGTCCGCATAAAAGTAGAAAGTGTCATTTTTCTCTTACCGACTATGCGACTAAAGGCCAAGTTTGAGCACCGGGGTAATTTCTACCCGAATTGAAATGCTTGGGTCCTGACCCCGGGAACTGGCTAGGAAAAGATTAGTATCGAGGTGAAATGAAGTCAGAGTGAAATTAGTTATTCGTCTCTAATTGATACCATTTATGAATTAAGGGAAAGTAGCGGCAGCTTATAAAGGACACCATAGAGGTCTGGGTAACCCTTTACCAAACGCCAAGTTTTCGACTGTCCCAAATTGAACGAGTTTGCAGACGACATTTCAATATTTGATGAAATTGAAAAGCAATCTACTGATAAGGCAAACACATTGTGGGAAAAGTAGAAATTTCTCGTAAAGAACAATTTCTCTTTTTTTCCACAATGTTTTGTAGTCATCTGCAACAAACTGGCCAACTGTCGTTATTGTTTGGTTCTGGGTTAAAACCAAAATGTGGTATTATTTCATTGAATGGTATGAGATAGGATAATAATTCTTTGACGATATGGCGATCTAAACGAATCCGCTGAGGCAGTTTCAGACGATTTGTACAATTAAACATGAACTGTTTTACCCTGGAATGTCTTCAAATAGATTATTTTCGCATAAGTTTTGAAACGTCAATTTCGTCTTCGATACAGAATTGAAATGCGACAAAAGGTTAGGTTGAGCCCCATAGTCATTTCTACTCGAATTGAAATACATTGGTCCTGAACTCGGGAAATGACTTGGGACATATTAAGATCCAGGTAAAATGAAGTCAGTGTCAAATCATATATTCGTTCTACATGTTATCACTTATGCGTTATGGAAACGAAGCGGCAGCTTAGAAAATTTGTCCAGGACTGGTGAAAAACATCGAGCAGTATGTATAGGTGCATTGACTACTTTTACGTGACCAATAACTGTTGAAAACGTGTTAATAATCATATTTTAGAACCTATTTAGATCATTATTTATGCTCCATTAGATGCATATGTAATGGTTTAAATATGTTAGCACTACGAGAGCTAATGTTCCATTACATAGATGAGACATCCCGAAGGGAACCGTTGTCTTGGTATACCCACAGTATCTTATACTTTTGTGTTGGGCAGTCTCAAAAGAAAGAATTTAGATTGATACAAATGTGATACTGTTATCTGACTTTTGTAGAAGTTGACATACACATCCATATTTAGTCCCCCGTCCCTCCCTCCACCCACCCCCTAAAAAAATAATGGAATGCAAACATTTCAGTATGTTCGAAAAGGTAAGCAAGAGCTACATTTCAAGCAGGCTTCGTATTATTTCCTGTGTTTTGAATTGTGCCACAAGTCATTCTCCGCTAAGTATGTAATTACATAAACGAATAAATACAAATGTTGAACAAAACAGTAACGGTGATGGCAATGATTGTACAAATAGTAATAGAAACTATAGCCATGTAGCTAGTAGTTTTGTGTGTAACGAAGAGTTCGTATTCCATATGCACATACACATTTAAGGTAGAATACCCATAATCCGCTATTTTGAAACTCTTTCTTTCGTCGGATTACTTCGTTCGTCCTCGGTATACATTGGTCAGAGCCGGAACTATTCGGTGTAAAGCGAATAGTTACGGCCCAGACCGATGTATACCGAGAATAACCGAAGTAATTCAACGAAGGAAAAGGTTCAAAATGGCGGAATTTTGTGTATTCTACCTTTAGTATGAGATCATTATGTGCACAGAATTCATATGATCTGTGTTTAAGCGAAAATAAAAGGAAAACTTGATTCCCAAATCATTTGATCAATGTATGATTTTATCAATTCATTGTTTTTCTACTTTCAGATATTCTGATATAGACTCATTGACCTTGAACTCGATAAAAAATGGCGTCCAAGTATTATATCTGCACATACGAGACGTGTCCGTTCGAAACTGCAAAACGGAAGGCGATCTACACCCATCTGGTGCGCACGCATAGCGAGCGGAAGGAGGATTACGAATGCGAGTACTGCTCGACGATGTTCCAAAACGAGGCTCTGGTCGAGGAGCACTTAGTCACGTATCATCCGGATCAACAGTTCACCTACACCTGCGTCTCACGAATAGAAAACGTGATCAACCAATGTGCCGAAAATGGGTCAGACAGAGCATGCACAGAAAACGGATCAAGACGTGACGAAAACCGATGTGACGTTAATGGAACTGGCGCTATATTGAGTGGTGATGTAATGAAAACACAAGTAGAGAAATCGGGAAGCTTGAACAGGACTAAGGCAACGGTTAATGCGTCGTTAAATAATTTGGTCGCGATGAGTCAAGTAACAAATCCCGAACAGCGTTTGAAGCAAGAAGTTAATGATACTGATTTAATTCAAGATGATGAAGAAAGTCTCGACTCATATACGGGTGGCTTAAAGGTAAAATTGAATTTAAAAAGACAAAGTGGCAGGGCGAAAAACATGTTTTCGAAAGACCGGTCCAACTCACCACCAAAGCTCGAACCCGCTTCTCTCCCAGCGTACTTCGATTCCAATATGGCGGAAGAATCTGCACCGCCGAATATAGTTCCGTCGTTCAAAGGTTCCGACTGTGTATCCATCCGCGAGAAATCCTCGAAGTACTTCGACCGATTGGAAGTTTATCACAAGACAGACGAGCACGGTCGACGTTGTTGCCCGTTCTGTCCTTACAAGACGACCAAAAACACGATCCGCGTACATTTATCCGGGATCCATAAGATCTACTTCGTCAAGTGCTCGCTGTGTGAATACAAAGCGGCCTTCCCCCATCAGGTAACACAGCACGGCTTCAAGTTTCATAAAACCACCAACCTCAACGTGATCCAGCTGTCGAAAGAGTCACGTGAACGAACTATTTTTAGACTGAACAATTCGAAAAACGCCGATAACCCCTCATCACAGTCGTATAATTACTCATTAGACTCATTTTCCGCCGTAAATTCCGCAGACGACTCGGATATGTTCGAAGAGGCGGACTTCTCGGATCACAGCAGTGGGGTGTCCGTTGATGAAGAACCGGAAGCGGAAGTGAACGTCGACCATTACCCACGTGACGAGCGCCATTACAAACCCCCGCGGAGTCAGATGTCGAAGACGGACTACTTTACCATAATGGTGGAGAATGGCGTACATCAGTACAGCTGTAACCTCTGTCCTTTTAAGACTCCCGTTCGAGCTACCATATACACTCACAAATACCGGCATGAGGACAAGAACTATAAGTGTGGTTACTGCGATTTTATATCTGCACCGAGGTAAGGACAATTTATAAGAGAACAAATTATTAAGCAAAACTGAAAAAAAAAAAAAAAAAAATTAATCCATTTTGCAAAGCAAGAGAGTTTGTTTGTTTTAATCAACTTCTGTTTTCTCAAAATGCATTCTTGAACCCTTTTGCTGCGGAATGCTCAGATTTCAGCTATACCTAAAATAAAGATAAATCAATCTGCAATATTTGCTAGATGGCTGCCACTACTTTCTTTATCCATTGCCTTCATACATGCATGTTGTTCAAGTTGTGATCAACCTTCTAAAGAAATGCTACACTTTTCAATTTACATAAGTCATTAACTATTATACAACAGGTATTGGTTTACCCCGACTACTGTATTCTATTCGAATATCTTAAATTAGAAAAAATACATTATTAAACTAATGTTAATTTTCTATATCTCGACCAACCACAATAATTCTATGAATTCAATGTCGTAAAGATGCAATATATTTCGGAAGTAGGCTCACTTACGATATATGCAGAGGTTATGAATGACGGTCGCGTATGTTAACTGTGCGAATAGTTAAATTTTGGAAAGGTTGGTGTTCCATTCAACATCCAAAACCCTCTAATGCTTTGTTTTGAGAGACATTTTTCATTTGACCTTTGAGAGGTAACGCTTCCTGGCTTCTTTAAGAAATACCAATGTTTCTGCAAAGTTAAATCAGCACTTATGAATAATTTGGCAATGGGTCTCCAACCATGTAGAGCCAAGCAAAGCTGTTGAGCTTGAAAATGTTGAAGCAATGTAAAGAAATATATATCAAAATCACGTATTACATAACCTCGATTATTTTCCATATGTTCCTTGCAGGTCAAACGTTGTCCATCACTTACGTACGAAGCACAAGAACAGAACCATCCTCGTGTCGGTTGTCAATGACGACGGGACGTCCATGGTGGCCGATACAAGCAACTATACCGATGTTCCTGTGATCCAGGGTAGGAACCATCGTTAACACAAGAAACAATTTCGATTTAATAATTAAAATAAAAACAGACGGATCACTGCCGCAAATCGGTGAATTAGAGGTTACTGAAGACTGTGATTTCATGATTGCCAACAACATCAAAGCTGCTGTGTCATTGTCTTCACAAAAGCCTTTAATTCCGAACGTAATGTGTGAAAACAAATGTTAAATTGTATGCATCATGTAATTCAATACTTATCTAAACTAAATGAGAAATGACCATTACAACAAGTCCAATGGTCCGTATACTTTCCTTTTGGCTTCAAACTGGTGTACTTACATTGTTGTATCTAGCACCGACCAGATACCATTACACGCCAATATATACGTTACATGGATATGTGAATACAGTTTCCCGGGCACTTATCACTAAACTGTTACTCTATATAGAGAAGACCTCAGTTCATGTTATCGTATAGTATGGTAGTGTAAGAGAACATTAGATCGATCAAACCATGTCAGCTTTACGTTAAAATGAGAGGTAGTTTCCCATCTGACTAACATAATGCCGATGGCTTTCCCCATCTTAACCGACCCCTTTGGGTAGTTAAGCATGATGTCTTCCACAATTAATGATGGTTTGTGTATCTCTGTATAAAAGATGAATGGTTGACGCGATTTAAAATTGTTAATGAAGCAGGCAATTATCTTGACCGATCTTGCTGTGTCATATGTATTCTATACCTTATCTAAGATGTGTCATATTCCTGAACTACTTGTAGCAGTGTGTATGTTTCATTTCGGTAAACGTGGTGCGATTCGGTTGAGCACAAAGGCTTCTGTCTCTTGTAATAAGCCATTGTAATTTCCTTCGAGCAAATACAATAAAACTGGATTGAAATCGAATCCAAATCACAATCCCATATCTGAAGTATGATTAAGGGATTGTAAGGATAAAACTTTGTATCTCTCGTGATCTTAACTCCATTTGGCAGGCTTTCAGAAGAATTATTCTGGACGAGAAGTGTATTGAGTAGAACGAAGAAAGTTTTTGACTGAACATAGATATAAGCAAAGCTTGAAAAAAAATAATCCGTTGAATAAATACTAATATTCACCTATCAAACACATCTTACAGCTGATCGACCAATCAAACAAGAGATACCAGATTCTCCACATCAAAATGGCGTCCATGAGAGCCTGCAGATGAACGATGACGATCATAACAGAGGTCATCCAACTATCATCAAGGTCCCGCAGTATAAACGCACGTTCACTTCCGTTTCCGACGGAAGTTGCGCAGAACGCGAGAATCCGTCCAAACGACAGAAGGCGGTAGCCGACGACTACAAGCTGTCTTTGAACAAACTGTACAAAGTGAACCCCCACGTCTCGCCCAAGTATATATGCGTGGAGTGCTCCTATGGGTGTGACACCCATCCCAAGATGAAACATCACTTATACCGACATAGGCCTCAACAGTTCAAATGTCCGTATTGTGATCACCGGAAGTACCCCAGGTAAAGCGTCATGTGACTGGTCAAACCCCTCACCGTGATGTTCCCTTTTTGAGATTGATCCCTGCCACCGCAAATGTTACATGGCTATCTGCTGAGAAACGAAAATGGCGTGTAAAGATTGCGGCGAACCCCTTCCCTCGAAAAAACAACATAATATTTATTTGTGCTTTATTTGTAAAGAAAACGAGAGATTTCTCATTCTAACTGGTCAGAAATCAATACAAAAAGACATTGTCACTTAATAAACTTCTTTAGCCGGTGAAAAAAGCATTTAGATATCATCCTAATTTTTATTAAAAAAAATTGTGGTGGCAGGGATCGATGCAGTGTAGCGAGGGGAGATCAATGTGACTGGTAACGGTCTCCTTGTAAATCTCCCATTTATGAATGTGTGACTTGTTCAAACTGAAGCAACAGCAACAAACAATAAACAGCTTAAGATTAATTTTTTGATGGTTTCAAATAGTAATAATTTGGCTAAGTGATAATTTGCATACAAGAAGAAATATATCACTTTATCATAGTAGCTTCTGATGCGTTCTGCAGAAGGTTCGGCAATTTGATACAGTATGTAGAGTGGATTAAATAGTAAAACGAGGAAAAAGTGTAACATCAGGAAAACCACTATAACTTTTTTAAGCAATATGTAATGTCGGTTGGGTTTTTCTTGTATTTCCGTAATACACAATTGCTGACAATAAAACTGCCTATTAAAATTACGCTTTTATGTCAATTGATTGTACTGCTGTCTCATGCATTCTACCGAAGACGTAACTTGTAAGTAAGGCTGACTCCTCAATACATGTAGTGATTGCTTTGAATGTATCATTAATTTTATCCAGTGTTAAAGAAAAGAACCAATGCTTTAGCTAAACATATCACCTAGCTTTACATCACACTTTACAACACATTTATCAATAGATGTTTTTATAATTTGCCATTTATTAAAAGACTCATTATTATATTACAATTTGCAACGTATTAAGGCTAAGTATCGAAAATTGAGCCATTGCTCTTCCATTTGCTATGCCTTACTTTTTACTATATCATTGGATGTAAATGTTAATAAAAGGTGTATATCACATGCATTAAGACAATTATAAATACCAATATGTAACTGAAAATGAATACATAAAGACACTTTAATGCACAACAGAATGATTCCCTTAAGATTTTAAACTATTGCCTCCAAATTCGTTGCGAGCCTTTTGCAATAATAGAATCACACTCAAACCTTTTACCAAACAACAAATTTTCGACTGTTCCAAATTGAAAGAGTTTGCAGACGACATTTCAAAATGTGATGAAATTGGAAAATCCTCTTCTGATAGGCAAGAAAACATTGTGGGAAAAGGAGAAATCGCTCGTGACGAGCAATTTCTCCTTTTCCCTCAATGTTTTCTAAAGTCGTCTGCAACAAAGTGGTCAAATGTCGTTATTGTTTGGGAAAGGGTTAACATACACGTATCTATATCGTTTTACAGGTCCTATGTGGTCCGACACGTGAGAGACACCCATAGAGATAAGCCAATCCGAGTTATCGACCTTTCCAAGGGCCCGGAACCCATGGATATACCCGAGTACATGGAGGAGAACGATGAGGACGGAGAGCTTCCGGATGATACAAGTGACGTCATGGAAGATGGTCACTCAGGTTAGTTAGAAGTTGGTTACAGATACATTAACGCAAGTACACCAGTTTGAAATAGTTAGGAAATTATACGAAACAGGTGACTTGTCGTAAACAGTTGTTTTTTCAATGAGTTTTGATATGTAGTAACTATAACACTGTCACACATTGCGTTGGGAAAAAAAGGCTTTTATGATGATAATGACACAGCAGCTTTCACGTTTTGTCGGTTTCCGGTAAATGCTATAACCGCAGCCTTTCGGAACTTATGCACTACCGCTTTACGTCAGTTCGCGGTCTGATTTTGATTTTTGTTTTTGAAATCGTGATTGTTTTTAGTGGTAACGTTAATTAAAGGCCCCTTTACATTTAAAGAGGTGTCATTTGAAAAATTGGGTTAAATACTAACAACAAAGTCCCTCCTTTGTCGATTAGAATCAAAACACGGTTTGAATTGTTTTACCATGAGGAATGATCTACTAGCTGATGAACAATACTTCAATTTGCTACCATAATTGATCAAGACATTATTGGCTGGTTAATTTTTTTTTGGGGGGGGGAGGTGAATGGATTCACTCAATCTCTCTCATGGTTGGTATTAACGTGTTTTTGAAACATGATATAACAATCAACGGTTCAACCCATTACCAAAAAAATAACGACATTTGATGAGTTTGTTGTAGACGAATCTGGAAAACATAGTGGACAAAGGAGAAATCAATCTGAACACATCGGGTTTATGCAAATAAAACACCTTTGAAATAATAGGGATGACGCCATATTGTTTCCCGCGAGAATGACGTCACTTAACTTTCGTTTTTGAAAATAGATCTTAAATGTGAAATCTTAAAAGCCGTTAGATTTGATTGAGATTAACAACTTTATACATGTCACAACAACAGTTTCGCCATTTGGTATGAGTTACTCATAAAAAATGATTTAAACGGATGTCCAACACTTCCATACACATTGAACTACTTAACGTGCACGCTTAGAAAATGTGTCAATTGCCGAATGCCGATTTACCCGAAAAATTGTAACCCTACACTTATATCCGAGGTGTATTTCACAGCTTACGGAAATACCCGAGTAGTTCCGATTGAGGAGTAATTGCTCTCAACGAATTTCTTCTTTTTCCACAATGTTTTTTGCTCACCACATTTTGAAATGTCGTCTGCAAACTCTTTCAATTTTGGACTGTCGAAAATTTGGCGTTTTGAAAAAGTAAAAACATCCTCATGTCGACATTTCTCGTTTTGCGCCATTCAATATTGTAGGGACGTGTGCCCCTTTATATTCTCATTTACGGATTTCGCGTTTGTAAAGTATATAGATTTTCCAAGCCTCCATTAAACACATGAAATTGAAGCAAAAAAAGCTCACAAGTCAACTTGGCCTCTTGCTATTATCCCTTGGTTCAGTCATCTGGTTTCTAAATGGTCACAGTTTAAATGAATTAACCCTTTAATTGTATAAGGTATTTTCTGGTATCACTCACCGATATTTCTACAATTCACTTTCGATTTCAATACTTTATAGGAGAGAGTGGGCAAAGCATGTTAGTTTTGGCTATTTACGTTTCTTTTAAACATTGCTTTTAGACATTTTAGTCATGTTACAAAACATTGTATGGATACAAATAACACGTTATGTAAATACATTGATAAATATGCACATAATTCATATAGGGTCTAAAGACTTTCGTTTGATTACAAAAACAACCAATTTTGTTCTGTTCAATTGACAGGAACCCACGCTGTGTCGGATGATACCAACAATGACGTCACCGCACAGGTCAAGGTCGAACCAAGGAATATATACCCGGATGAAACAGCTGGGTCAGATGGTGACGATCGCCTTTCCTATTCGCTAAACAGCACAGCAAGCATTATCAACAATGTTAACAAAACGACACCTTTCGGGCCAAGCCTGGACGACGATGACGACACGAATGACGTCAGTCCTAATTTTAGCGAAGTGGTTTATACCTCGACACCGCTTATCGAATCGCTAATCAACGGGAAGTTCGCCGGAGACACCGTCGACAAACCTGCGCAGAGGGCGACATTCCTCCGGAAGAAGAGCTTGAAAGACTACCGGATAAACTATGGTGACGGCCCCAATTACATCTGCAACATCTGCGATTACGGGACAGAGAACTACAAGACCATTCATAACCACATGTACAGACACGAGTCGCAGAAGTTCCAGTGTCCTTATTGCGGGTATAGGAGGTCGCCTAAGTAAGTTTTGTAAAAAGTTTGTCATGTCATTTTTTAGCAGTATTTCATATAAATCGAAACGAATCTGTATTCTTTTCAGTGATTGATCCCGTTTCTAGGCATGAAAATGAATAGCCTTTGTACTTTCGTGTTGACCAGTTCATTAAGTATAGAGGGCTTAATTTAAGGCATATTTATAAGACCTTCGGATACATATCCATTTTTCTTGCCGAATTCATAGAAGATCCCAAGGGGGCCTCGCTACTCACGGACTTCGAACCCACGGTCCTCGAGTCCCGAGGCCGAAGCTCTTTCTCTAGGCCTCCTTGGCTTTACCATAAAATATATATCTAAACTATGATTTGATTTCATATTGAAACAAGGTAAAAAAAGTCGTGCTATTCGATAAACTAACTGGTTCCCATGTTTCGTTATAGATCGTTCGTAGAGAACCACATAAGGGAAGTGCACAGAGGGCATCCGATATTTGTGACGGAGCTGAGGGATGAACTTGAAGACAGGGCGCCGCTGGGTGAGTCACTGTGGTCGATGTTTTTTGTTTCAACGTTGTTTTAACACGATATCACTTATATCTTTAAGTGAAGCGAATTTGTTCATTGTGTGCGACCAAGGTTTCGCCCCGTACGACAATGACCCTCAAACCATTCACAAACATTGTTGATACTTTAACATATGTAGTAGTTGCGATTGTCATTCTATCATAAAGCATCTCCATAGATATTTTAACGCTACTGTGGTATCATGTGAGTGAGTAGTCAAACTTAACGGTACGCCCTCCATTGTCAAGAGACCATTACCTGAAACCATAACCGTTCGCCATTCATGCAATTGTTGTTAATTCGCAATGATACATAAGTATCGGGTATCATTACGTACGACAACGGCCCTCCAATCATCTACAAACATTGTTGTCCCTTTACCTTTCTAGTCATTGCGATGGGCATGCTATGATAAAGCATCTTCAGGGCTTTTACTCAATATATAACAGAAAAATCATGCAGTTTTCCCAAAATTATTAGTCACATCATCGTTTGGGTTTCCCAATTCAGCGATTTCATACATACATACATACATACATACATACATACATACATACATACATACATACATACACATACATACATACATACATACATACATACATACATACATACATACATACATACATACATACATACATACATACATACATACATACATACATACAATGTCCCAAAATCAACAAGCCTAGGCCTCTTTTAAAATTAAGGAAATAAGGCCCTAATCTCCAAAAACATTTGGACTATGCGATGGTACTACTTGAGTGAGTAGTTAAGATGAGCGGTACCCTCTCCATAACCAAAAGACTGCGGGATGTTCCGATGTCCTTGTTCGCCAAGTTGTATGGTTGTTGGAGTGCCTCTGGGTTAAATGGGGAGGGGGTCATAAAGTGACATTGGTTCCTGGGTCTGTCATGTTTGCAGTCTTCTGTAGTGACTGACAAAGGTAGATATAGATATGAAAAGTCTGGCAATCCGTACGAAAGGTTTCCACCCATTAACCTATGTTTGTTTGCTATTTCAGGGTCTCCAAGGCAGTGTATAATGAACCTGAAAAAGAAAGAACATTCTAAAAGCCATCAAGACCGACATTCTGGAAAAGACTCCAAGGATGAACTCAATCTACCGAATCCGTCTAAATTGCAAATCAAATGGCCGGCACCCAAACCTGTCTCTCAAATAAACCGTGAAACTATCAGAAATAGTTCAGTGCCGAAGCTACAAACGCAAATGCACCAAAATGCACAAAACGATATAGCGGTACCAAACATACCAATACAGAAATCCATGCAGGCCAACCATCCACGTGAAACCGGAAATGGTGTGATAGGTACAGCAGTGCTTCCGCCAGATGTTTCCCCGTTCAAAACATCCGGAACTCGCTGTTTATCGCCTTTAACGAACGGGAACCAATCGGTTAAAAGTGGACCACCCACACAGTCATCTTCTGTGAATGAGAAAGCCTTCAAGTTTAAAGAGCCGAGCCGCACTACTTTCAAAACCATGTATAAATGTGTGTTCGACCCGGAATCCTGCAATCACATTTCAAAGGACAAATCGAAAATGAAACAACATCTGTTCATGCACGTCGAATATAAACCGTGGACATGTGACCTTTGCGAGATGACAGCCAGCCAATCATCGCACATCAAGAATCACGTGAGAACTGAGCACTACGGTGTGCCAGACATGTCATTTAAATATAAGAAACACAACTATCTCGAAAAACACATCGATACTTTTCTGACAAAAGGACTGTTTACAGTCCCTGTGAAGGAGTATCGCATGATAATGAACATGAAAGGCAATTCTAAAGCAAGCTTTCGGACCGTGTTTGACCGTGATTCGGAAGGATTCATGCTTTGTCCTTATTGCGACTACAAGTCGAAAGGTGGAACTGTAACGGACCATGTAAAGACAAAACACATGCAGCCCCGTTTTAAATGTCACTGGTGCTTTTTCAAGGCGTTCTATAGATCCGAAATAAGGAGACATCATCGGAAAGAGAGAACCCATGCAAAGCTTGAGTTTAAGATACAGGAACTAGACTTGAAAGAAGTGGCAGAGGAGTTCTCCGAAGGTAAATGAATTTTGTTGAAAAAAAGATGCTTTGAATGCCTTTGATACGAGCACTCGTCATACTCGGCTTTCTTTAGAAGAAATTGTGCATTTACTTCTGCTATGGTATTGCTTAACACGATTTCCTTGTTTAGATTGAATTGATGTAATCAAAATGTAAGGAGTTGGTGACAACACCAGTTGATTTAATTAAAAAAAAACACACACACACTTTAGTCAGTACACTTTGAATACACTTTATTGTTTTTCCAATAATACCTTTGCGAAGAAAGATGGTTTGATTCGATCCATATGTTTCGAGTAGTACTCGTATGTTTTCTAGTTCAGTTTGATACAATTTGTAGACTGATATTATGAATAACGTCAAACGTTCTTAGGTTAAATTCCAATGATAACCATTATTTGCATCTGCCTGCTGTCTCATGTTTAAATTCATTGAAAGTGTATTTGAGACACACCCCCGCAAGATTAAAGATGTTAATTGATTATTTATTTTCAATTTAGAGTCGATATCCAGATAGCCAGGCAACTCATTTTACAACAGTTCTGAATCATTTTAACTAATCAACCAGTCCTGGTCCCTGATAGGTTAGTTGCATTACTACTCTCTCTAAAGATGATTAAAACTTTTATTCATAGGAAGGATGAAAGGGACAATGAACGAAGTCAGAAAAGACAACCCTGAAGAAGATGAACCATGTGATACAGAAGACCCAGCCGATAGAAACAGTGATGATGACGAAGAAGACGATAATTCTTCCAATGAAGATTTGAGTGAATTTCTAAAATATTCGCCATCCAAAGCTAAAGCTATGCACATACACGACGTAAAGGAAACCGATCAAACAGAAACATTCGACGAAACCCCATCAGATGCTCTGGAAGGTGACAGTAAAGACAACATCAAAGGTTCAAGTTTCAATCAAATGGGAAGTCAGCGAAATACGAAGCAATCCATGGGTTTTATCAAACCAAATGCTGGAGCAATTGGTGGTGCAAAGTTTAAGTGTGGGTATTGTTCATTCTCTGCTGATTTAAGGATGAAGGTTAAAATGCACTGTGGAAAGAAACACGCGGGAAAAACAATGCGTGTAATAGAACCCGCTGCTGTTACACCTGAAGCTAAACATACCAATGAACAAGCAAATATAATGCGTGTGAATTGTTCAGAATTGAAGGGTACACGATTCGAGAAGGATCTAAAGAAGGCAGGCGTATCAAAGTTAAACCTTGCATCTCTGTTTCCATCAAAATATGGCGACACTCATTTAAACGTAGACGGAGACGGGGCTTCCGACGAATGTAGTGACGAGGGCGATGGTGACGATGAAAGTTTATCAATAGAGAATGATTCCAATCTTAACGATGACGACACGAGAATGGAATCTCCTTTCAAAATTCCTTTATCAAAAATGGCAAAGGAAAGGATAGATTCTTCTGTTTTGGATGCAAACTTTAAGAAACCTACAAGCCCGGCGGTACAAAGTAAGAAAAAAGAATCGAATCTAATATACAAACAAAACCGGCAGGGTATTGAAGAATCAGAGAGTGTGAATATGGAAAAATTAGAAGTGACAGCATGTGATATCAACCGTGTAAAACCGAATGGGAATGATATAGTTGTTGAGCCCTTAGAACACGTCGGAACCAAACAAGAGGATATTGATGCAAAGACTGATGCAGTTGAGAACACAGCAAATCAAGATTTGTGTGCAAACATGAAACATGGTGGGGAACCTTATTCAAATTATGCAAATAGTATGACAACTTGCACTAAACGTCAAACAGGAGATTTATTTTATAATGACGTTGAAGGAAACACCATAGTTGATGAGCAAAACATGCTGTCTGCTGAGTGTGATGAAGATCGGCCAAAAGGTACTATCCCTCTACAAGGACACACTAGGTTCTTTGAAAGCAAAGATAATGACAAAAAAGTAGATGGCACAGAAAATGATGAAAGTCTAAAAGAGAGTTTGGAATTAATAGAAGACAGCCAGAATACGATTTCAATTGAAGCCCTCGATATTAACACAGATTTTAGTAACGATAAACCGGATGAAACAAACAACTTACATATGGAAATTAATTCTGATTTAAGCATTAAGAAAACACATCCAACTAATCAAGACAAGTTCGAATACAAATCGTGTTTAGATGAAGAGGATACCGAGACTAATGAAGATGGAGATAAAGGTGGGGGTCCAAGTGTAGGACGAATTCTAGTGGAATCCGTTATACAAAAGACATTTCCCCGGGGCAGTCCAGTGGTTCTCGAAGTACATACGGACGACGAAGAACATGTGCTCACTGGGATAAATGATGAAAATGTGGATAGTGATTGTGGTTTAGATCACGATTTAAATGAATTTGAAATTGAAAACCTTTCAGTTAATACTTCAGAATATGTATTGTCTCCCAATAAATCAAGTGGAATTTTTGCTATGGAACACTCTTGAACCAATTGTAAATGTGACATGTTCATCAATGGTGTGAAATCTACGCTTGGTTATGTAGTCTCTGATTGTGATATTGATATCGAATTAGAACAAACAACAACTGATATGGATACTGATAAATAAACACGAGACATTCCTAGAACAGATCACTATTGCGAGATATACTTTTTGTGCTTTATACCATGCTTTATGAAGAAATGTCGCCTATTGAACTCGAACAATAGCGTACTTTCCAAGCAGAAATTGAAAGCAATGTTTGTAGGCAGGTCTACTGATGGATGAATGGCTTTGGAATTTGAACGATCTATACAATTGGGTATGAACTGTAAACAACTCATTAATCGTTAAAGGTTCGCCAAAGACTAGAAACATGTGTATTTGGTGGGTTCCTGAAATACTTTGACATGAGGAGATATGAATGAAATAAATAAGATTTATAAAATATATAAAGTTAATAATAACTCTCTTTGTTTGGCTCAGGTTCGCTACGTATGTCTGTTTTTCTTTTTTAATCCTTTGACTTGTGATTATTTACTCATTTGAATGATGTTATACACTGCATTCATATATATTTATCGTGTCCATTTTTGGACACTAAGTTAAACAAGTTTTTCATATCGGGTCATGCCACGGTAAGTATCCGTGTCTCGATCAATCATTAATGTTGCTTTGTCAGACTCTAAAACAAGGATAATTGAAAGCATTTACTATCGTTAATAAATGTTCAATACTCGATTCTGTTGGATATCTTCAGTGGTCGGCAGATTGTTATTGCACATTGTTATCCTGGGGTTTGTCTGGGCAAGTGCCTTCAACATATCTCGAGGTTAGTTTCCAGTTAATAATCCTAGACCCAGCAAATGGGCTCGGCTTTAAGAATTGTCTTGGGCTCGCAGCAAGTCTATCGCGGCAAGATGATCTTGCCTTCGTTTAATCAATCCTTTTTATGTTTTCAACAAAAGCATTTGTTGGTTGTTTAATTAATGTCACTAAGCGGTTTCTACGAACTTAAAAAAAGGGAGTCCTAACACTGCTACACAAACCGACATTGATTCAGAACAAATTCATATCGTTTGATATGAACAGAGCGAAGAGTTGTGAAGCAATGGTGTCCTTTTGGAAGCCAATCGTGCAGAGATGCTACTCGTGAGTCGACATTTTGAAAATAGGTACCGGATTATCTCCCTTAAATTTCATTGAATGAATCAGGTTTGAAAGTCAAAATGGTGCGCTTGTGAGGAACTTCTTTTTTTGTCACACTATTTCATGTGACATATTTTACAACGGATACATTTAAAGTTGAAAACTTAGTCGACACCATTGTTACTAAAGGAGAAATAACTATCTTGGCGAACGTTCCCTTCTTATCACAGAACACTTATAACCACTTGTTTATGTACACATAGACTCTTGTTTATACAACTGTATCATAGGAACTTTTAATCCACTCTGACAAAGGGGAAAATAGCAACAACAAAATATCTTTTTAAGAGAGACTTTTATTCAGGCAGGGATTATTTAAAAAACTATTGAAATCTTTTTTATAACCAATACATGTTTACTGCTATTTTAGATATCAAAGTTGTATGAAATATCACCACACTATCATTGTATTTATGATGGAATTCTATTCTGGAAGCATTGACTCTCGTAAGATCTCTGTGGTATACAACAGAAAATGACAAAACAATATATCATAGGATACAAAATGGTTATTGAAACCCCAACTTCCATTTTAGTCAATAGGACTGGAATTAAGATATTAAGAACAAGATACAAATATATTGGTAAATGAAACAACAACTCCTTCAAAACTCTCAGGAAGTAAATACTGTAGTGTATATACAGTTATCTTTTCCCCTGTTATAACGCTAAAATCAACGACGTCTAGTTATATCGTAGCGGAATTTCATTTATTCGTGCCAATTGAAATCAAAATCAAAAATCGTATTGTACATGTAATACAAATTTGCTTATGAAGCCAAAATACTTCACTTAAAGTAGCATACCCATAATCTGCCATTTTGAAACTCTTTTTTACGTCGAATTACGTCGGCCGTTCTCGGTATACATCGGTCGAGGTCGGAACTATTCGGTTAAATGCAAAAGGATCAGCAGACCCAGGCTGATGCAATCGGAACTACTCGGGTATTTCCGTGAGCTGTGAAATACACCTCGGATATAAGTGTAGGGTTACAATTTTTCGGGTGAATCGGCATCCGCCAATTGACACATTTTCTAAGCGTGCACGTTAAGTAGTTCAATGTGTATGGAAGTGTTGGACATCCTTTTTAGTCATTTTTTTATCAGTAACTCATACCAAATGGCGAAATTGTTGTTGTGACATGTATAGTTGTTTCCTCAATCAAATTTAACGACTTTTTCGATTTCACATATAAGATCTTTTTTTAAACACGAAAGTGAAGTGACGTCATTCCGCTGGGAACCAATATGGCGTCATCCCTATTATTCCAGAGGTGTTTTCATTTGATAAACCCGGTGTGTTCAGATTGAGGCTGATGTACACCAAAAACTATCAAAGTAAACCGACGATAGGATAAGTTCCAAAATGGTGGAGTATGGGTATTCTACATCAACACTAAACAATAAGGTTTTGTATTTTATGCATGGGACACGTTGATAAACGATGACTTTCATTCAAAACTGTTTAAAAGCAAACAACATATTGTTCGGTTGAATATAACACAGATAAAATGGTCAAAGTTATTTTTAAAGCTATCTAGGTTAAAAGGTAACCCACAAGTAATAGATCCGCATTATGTAGGGTGAATACATTGACAAAGGTGTTATCGATATTTCTGGTGTATATTTGTTCAATACATTTCTCAAACACCTCTAAAGATTTCCTGAAATGATGTTTTTCTGAAATAGTACGGAGTCAATAAGCATGCTTCAATTGAGAAAAGATCCTGTCATCACATTTAGGTAAGCAACGCTTTGGCACCTTTTAACCCTTTCCCCAAACAATAACGACATTTGACGACTTTGTTGCAGACGACTTTAGAAAACATTGTGTGAAAAGGAGAAATTGCTCGTAACGAGCAATTTTTCCTTTTCACACAAGGTTTTCTACTTTTTCTGAAGAATATTGTTCAATTGCATCACATTTTGAAATTTCGTCTGCAAACGCTTTCAATTTGGGACAATCTAAAAGGTGTTATTTGGAAAAGGGCTAACGCGCTCGTAAATATAAGTGAAAGAAACACGAGTGTCAAATACTATCGAACCTTTTTTCGGTTTCATTTTAAGTCAAATAAACTAATTGAAATGAATCGTCAACTCCATTCAATGCTTTAACCCATAACGTTATATAGATCAACATAAATAGTCCACATTTAGAGGAATGGCAGACAGCAGCTATTCTTGGTGGTATAGTATCATGATGACAAAAGAAGAAACTAATAACGAGCAATATTTCCTTCTTTTGACATGGACATATCTTTATTGGCGTTATACAACAGGGGGAAACGGGTAATAGTTACCTCTTATCCATACAGTTTATACTGAATAATATATATTGGGTACGAACTAAAAGTAAATAGGAAAAGAATCTTGCATTAATGTAATTGTCGTCCACATAAATTTCAACACTCTTCAGTACGAGTCTTCTTTGCTATTCCGTTTATCATTAGCATACATGAAAAAAGCAATTGATAAAACAACACTGTGTTTAAGAATCTGCATCGTTTTCAAAGATTAATACGACATGATATAAGAAATAAACAATTTCCCCACGGAACATAAAAAAGTGTATGAAGTAGCAACAGAAGACAAAAATATACATGAAATAAATATTAAAGAAATTACGTAAAGAACATTGAGACCAAAGGAGGAATTGATCTCTACAAGCAATTTCAAGTGGTGCAGGGGCAGAGTGTTGGTCTCTTGTACCGAAGAACCATGGTTCAAACCCCGTTAGGCGAGCTGAACATTGCCGAGACTAGCTTTCAAACCGGCGAGAGTACCGTTTTATCAAAGAGGAATCAACCATCGAAAGTGAATTCTACAAGCTTCAAGCGTAAAATAGATAAGTATGAAACTAAAGTGAAGTATTATGGAGTAAAGGGTTTATATTCTTATTCTAAATTTAGGACGATTGGAAATATACAACGCTTCTGTAATGTCCATTACTATTAGTCCGAGTCGGAACTGTCACTCGTAACATCATCATCATCATCATCATCATCATCATCATCATAAAGGTTCGGAATTTATTAGTCACGTACATGTACGTAGACACCGCCATTCGTTGTCGTCATCTTTTCGTCTGGTATATAGTCCCGTACCCTGACATCTATTTCGTCGCAGTATCCAGCTCTTTCTAGCTTTTTGAAGAGCAAAAGCCTGCGATTATCCAGTGTGAACCATTTACCGTCGACATCTGCAACGCGAATATCAGGAATGTCTGATATGCTGAGGCTGTACAAACGAAAATGGAATAAATAGTGACAAGGAAGTAACTAAATGAATGAAGAGATAAGTAGATACATCAATAAATAGAAACACAAATGAGAAAATGAATTTTAAAAAAAAACGTATTAACAAATAAATTCATAAAGAAATAAATCATTATGTGCACAGTGCACGAATCATTTTCGTACGCTATCTATAAAACTATGAAATGTTGATACTGTCCAAATTGAAAGAAAATACAAAGGAAACATGTAAAGCAAGGAAAATACCGTTAGAAAATGTCACTACTAAATACGTTTTCTCACAACGGTGCTTGATATTCCAAAGTGAAGTTTGGCCAGACTCAAGCATTATGAAGAACAAATCCAGCATATACTTTTCACCAAGCCTCTTTCCCCTTGTTTGTATAATGTTTTCCTCATGCTATTCATGATTAGCCACTTGGCAATTGGCTAAATAGGTACAAGTACATAATAATAGAGTGCGATCTTTATTTCATTCTTGGCTGGGACATTTTGTTCAAAATGTATGCATATACCTTAATGGAATAATCCAACCGGTAAATATGTGTCAAGGTCAAATACAATAACCAACTTATTTTGTTTAACAGGACAATCTTGTTGTATCCTTTGCCTCCTATACTTTTGAAAATCATGAATAATACACAATCTCTCTGAAATTTCCCTAGTAACACCCTGCATCAATGCTTTGACGTCGTCAAACGGAACTATATCTAGATAAACCCTTTTAATGTAATCTGAACTCATCAGGTTTATCCAATGAAAACACATTTGCCATGATAAGATTGCCGCCATATTGCATCTTGCAAGACTTCCTTCATTGTTCTTTCGTTTTCAGATATAGATATTAAGTGTTATATCTAAATAGTCATTACTTTAATTAAGGAACACATGTATCACAATTCGTTATTTCACTATTATGTACGAGGGTTGTTCGGAAAGTTCGTGGAATCTTATTATATCTCTGTGTAACATTGTTCGATACTCTTGAAATTTAATACATGCATGCATTCACCTGTTTTCAACATATACTAAACGTGAAAAAAAACAAAGACATCATTCTATCAAGATATATTGGTTACCATAGCAACGTAGTTACCGGTAGCCGGAGCAGGTCGAAAAATACTAACATTTTAAACATAATCCACATGATTAAAGCGATTGCCTATCATCATGATGTCATTTCCTCTGAATTTCAAAACATTATAAGGATTTTTATAAAAACAAGAGCTTTAATCCTGCAAAGAGAGAAAAAATGTTCTGACAAAAAATTACGTCAAACAGTGACGTTGAATTGCGTAGTGTAATTAAATTGTCTGTTGCGTCCGTGAAATCACTAACGAAACATTTAAAATGGTCTAATCAACAAGAAAATATGAAAGTTGAAGTCCAGCTATTATTTTCAAATGTTGGTCAGATTTCAAAGCGGACGAAATGTAATGCATGTTTATCCAAGAGGCGGTCAACCGTCTACAACTGGGTGTTCCATTTAGGAATGTGTAAACAAAATCACTTCAGCGGACAGGAGCACAACGGTAAGAGCAATTGCGAATGAACTTTATGTCTCAAGCTCTTCCACTCATGTGATTTTAACAGACGGACTTGGTATGCCTTTATTTAGTGCATGCTTGGAACCACGACTCTTTACAGATACGGAAAATGAGCACCAAGGCTCTCTGTTGTTCACTGATGTTCTAACCCACAATGATGCAGAAGGAGACGATTTCTTAGGCAGGATTATTATAACGGATGGGACATGGCCCAATTATTTCAATTTGGAAACCAAAGCTATATCATCAGTCTGGACACTTCAACAACACAAATAGAAATTTGTTCCCTAGGTTTTAAGGTACTGGAACACCCACCGTACAACCCTGACCATGTTCAAATGGACACCCGAGTTAAAGGGTAACTTAGTTCGTCAGCTGAACCTATCAAACATACTTAGAGTGTTGTGTCATCTTTACGTGAAGGCTGGTATGTCGAAACATGAAAAGTAGATAAATAAACAAAGACAGTATGTCGACATTGCTACTGACTATGTTGAGAAAATGCAAAGATTGTTAGACTTACGTGACGCTTAGAATTGAATGGCGTCATGAAAACATTACCCTGCTCCGGGTACGTGATATGTACGTTTTTGTATTATTCAGGAACAATTCATTTTTTTGAATATCTCAATGATTTCTTCAGAATTAGTAGCATATATATTAAGATGTATGATGATCAATTGTGTTTGATTCAAAGACGCTTATACGCTTTTTTATAACAAAATTCTACGAACTTTCCGAACAACCCTCGTACATCTTACCGACCAAATATTGATTAAATTGATGTTTAACAGTCCATATACATTGAACCACTCAACGTGGACGCTCCCATGAAACGTGTTATTAGCCAGGACAAATAGAATATGCTTTGTAACGCATTATCAAATAAAATTCATTTAGATTACTTTAGTATATATATGTTACAGGGAAACTGTGAAATCAGGGATTTCGTGAAATCCCTGAAAATTTCAGCGATTTCATGAAATCCCTAATTCACTCGGGGAATTCGTGAAATCCCTGAAAATGTCAGGGATTTCACGAAATCTCTGAAAAAAGTCGTCAGGGATTTCACGAAATCCCTGAAAATAATTTTAGACTTATTTTTAACTTATTTTTGTTTCTAACTATTTTGCTTATGAAATTGTTAATGTAATTAAAGACAATAAGTAAATATATAAACATTTTGATATTTTTGGACATTTTTTTCACAAACAAATGACTATTATCAGTGGCTTTATAAATCAAAGTTATTCAATACAAAGATGAATTAAGATATACAAAGTTTGCTTATAAAACATGATCAGTGCAAAAATGATTTAAAAGAATACTAATTGTATTTTTTATAGAAATGTTCAGTACGAAAATGACTTTAATTAAAACTAATTGTATGCTTAAAGATATATTCAATTCAAAATTAATTAAGGGAAAATATTTTGTATTCTAATAAAACGTGTTCAGTGCAAAACTAGTGTAAGTGCCTAATGAAACGCACAGGCTCTTAGACGTGATTTCCTCTTAACATGTGTCGAGTCAATGCAATAAGATTGTAAGTGCTAAAGATTACTTAAGCTGTTGACAAACATTTAACGCTGAACTAACGATTTACATTTTAACACATATACTTGTTCAGTGCAAAACAGTTGTAAATGCTGAATGAAATATAAAGGCTATTGAATTAGATTTCCACTACACCTTTAGTCAGGTCAGTGCAAAAAGATTGTAAGTGCTAAAAAAAGTGAGGTTTAAGCTAGGATAGTAAAACGCAGTGTGAAAGCAGTTAAGTAGATATTTTAATTGGCATATTACACAATACACTGCCCATCTACCCCTTTCATGTATTAACTATCTATGACATCTGCAAGCCTGAAATATCACACATGGGGATAACTTGACAGGTAAGTGTCCCGTGCTTATAACCAACCCCTTGTCATATTTCCCAGACAGTATGGATAACAACCCTTTTATATAGCAAAGTTATTATTTAGTGTTGTCTGTTGTAAATACACGAAATGGGAGGATGGGGTTATCAATGAATTAAGCCACTTTAAGTTACTTATATATTACAACAATAATTTCATATTAGGTAAACTAAATAATTATTGTAACAAATTAAATCGAGGGCTTGTTGCAAAACTATTGTTAGTCCTTCATAAAGTGAAGGACTTACAATATTTTGCCAAAATTCATCGAAATATAATATTAATAAATTATTAATAAGAGTTTGAATGGGTCATATTCAGGATTTCATTAATGTATAAAATAAAACTTGTCAAATAATCTTTTTAAGTATTTACATCAAAAGCGATGATAATCTACTTGTGTACAACTTATACTTATACATGTCTTAATGCACTTTAAGTTATTTTTAAAGTGTGAAAACGAATTAATAATGTAAAGGGTACTATAAACTGGTTGGTTACTATCACATTTCAAACTTCGAATTTCATTTACGGTCCACACCATAATAGGCCTGCAACCAGCTTGTCTGGGGGGCAGAAAACGCCTGGAGGGACCTTAAACCTTATCACTTATCAATCAAACAGATTTTTCAAAATGATAATGTTTATAGTTTGAAAGAGAAAGTTCAAAGAGAGGTGAAAATAAAATCTCTTAAGCTGCGTTTTCCTGTTTCTTCTGTAAGAAATAAAACTTAAATCCTTTACTTCAATTTTTACAAATCTCAAATTATTATTTTCAATAATTTTTATTGTAATAAACTCATATATTTAAGATAATTTACTGTTTAAAGGTGATCACATGTATTACTGAAGAAAAAGAAAAAAAAATATCTTTTAAAATTAAAATGAATAAGTAAATCAAAATATGAAAGTTAGTGAAGAATAGTTTATTTTTATACTAGATTAATAGTTTACATAAGTCTAAAAGTCAAAATGAACCGTTATCTATCAAACTTTTATAGTATCATTATATTTCACTACTTTCCTGAATCTAATCAAATGGTCGTCAGTGAAACTGTGTAATATGACCTCTCAATTTTCAGGGATTTCGTGAAATCCCTAACATTTTTAGGGATTTCACGAAATCCCTCAGTGAATTTGGGATTTCATGAAATCGCTAAATTTTCAGGGATTTCACGAAATCCCTGATTTCACAGTTTCCCTGTAACTTATACACGTTTTTAGCAGACAAATTTACGTCGAAATAAAAAGAGCATTTTGTACTGAATCTTGAAAGTACGGTGAATAAACATTTGAGTCTTCAGCGAACATATCAGCTATTACATATAAAGGCGACATGAAATACAACTCAGCAAACCAATCAATTTGATATTTACCTGCCATTACGTATTTCTTCGAATGTGTCATCTATGTAGTTACCATCGTTAAACATGTCACTGACAGAACTCTGCGAAAAACGTATCTCAGACGGTTGAAGCCGTAGACTCATTTTTCTCGACTGTAGTCCTTGGTCTGTATTGAAGAATAGACCTCCGTTTTCCGAAAACGCAAATTGCATATAAAAACCTTTCAATAGTTTTTTGGGTAGTCGCCAAATATATACATTTTCGATAAAGCCTGAGAGGATATTGGGGAATGACTTGTTTGTCTTTAGTGAAGGACATGTAGCATTTTGGTTTTGTTTATACCAAATAGACGTATCCAGGAGCTACCATCGATGACATCAAATCCAAAAGTGAAAAATAAACATGGCCAAAATTCTCAAAATAAAAGCAAAATATCCCTATTTTGGGCTAAGGGATGCAAAGCATTCTTAGCCCATTGAATTTACGTACCACAATTTGAGGCCTGTCAGTTTATCTATCATGAACTTCTATGAACAATCTATTTAACCCTCTACCAAATGCCAAATTTTCGACTGTCCCAAATTGAAAGAGTTTGCAGAAGACATTTCACAATGGGATGAAATTTGAAAATAGTTTTCTAATAGTGGAGAAAACATTGTGGGAAAAGAAATAATCATTTTACCACAATGTTTTGTAGAGTGGTCGGCCACAAAGTGGTTAAATGTCGTTATTGTTTGGTAATAGGTTATCTTTTTGTTGCAGATGACTCTGGAAAACATTGAGGGAAAAGAAGTAATTGATCGTTAAACATTGTTGGAAAAGGGAAAAAGGAAAAAATCGACAAAGGGACTTTTTTACGCACTGGCAAAACAACGAAGGGGCTTTTCCTGCACTTGCAAAATTGGTGGAAATGGCTTTTTTCCGCGGGGCCTTTTTCTGCCAATCGTTTCTTTTTATAGCATAACATGTTTTGTAAAACGGTACCAAGGCCACCGACGAAGCTTATGTGCTAGCTTCTAACTTCTACGCATCTGCTACAATGTTGATTAGAGAAAATAGACCAAAAATATGCGATTTTCAACAATGTCTTATTTCATAACAACGAATTTTACTAATTGCCTTTTAACGAAATATATTTCTTCTCATAATTTGTTTAATAGACTAATGTTACTTTCACTTTTGTGAAGTTTAACATATTCTAGACGTTGTATTGGGTAAAAGGTAATTCTGACACAAGTCCAAATTTTAAAGGTAAAAGACACTCACTATAACACATTACCTCATGGTAGCTGATATGACTTGATTAAATGGGTTTTACATCGTGTCAACATTAATTCGGTTATGTTGCGATGCCCGACTCATAATGATGGGGAAGACCCCATACGTAATAATCAGGTAGTACAAATTGGCACTATTAGGGTAAAGGTCCGCCCATTATATGTCTTTAACGTCCAGAGACAAGGCCTTGTTATCCATATAGACGAGCTTAAGGTAAACCCATAATCCGCTATTTTGAAACTCTTTCTTTCGTCGGATTACTTCGTTCGTCCTCGGTATGCATTGGTCGGAGCCGGAACTATTCGGTGTAAATCGAATAGTTACGGCCCAGACCGATGTATACCGAGAATAACCGAAGTTATTCAACGAAGGAAAAGGTTCAAAATGGCGGAATTTTGTGTATTCTACCTTTAGTTTAAGATCATTATGTGCACAGAATTCGTATGATCTGTGTTTAAGCGAAAATAAAAAGAAAACTTGCTTCCCAAATCATTTGATAAATGTATGATTTTATCATTTCATAGGTTTTCTACTTTCAGATATTCTGATATAGACTCATTGATCTGGCTCTCGATAAAAGATGACGTCCAAGTATTATATCTGCACATACGAGACGTGTCCGTTCGAAACTGCAAAACGGAAGGCGATCTACACACATCTGGTGCACACTTTTCAATTTACATAAGTCATTAACTATTATACAACAGGTATTGGTTTACCCCGACTACTTTATTCTATTCGAATATCTTAAATTAGAAAAAATACATTATTAAACTAATGTTAATTTTCTATATCTTGACCAACCACAATAATTCTATGAATTCAATGTCGTAAAGATGCAATATTTTTCGGAATTAGGCTCACTTACGATATATGCAGAGGTTATGAATGACGTCGCGTATGTTAACTGTGCGAATAGTTAAATTTTGGAAAGGTTGGTGTTCCATTCAACATCCCAAACCCGCTAATGCTTTGTTTTGAGAGACATTTTTCATTTGACCTTTGTGAGATAACGCTTCCTGGCTTCTTTAAGAAATACCAATGTTTCTGCAAAGTTAAATCAGCACTTATGAATAATTTGGCAATGGGTCTCCAACCATGTAGAGCCAAGCAAAGCTGTTGAGCTTGAAAATGTTGAAGCAATTTAAAAAAATATATATCAAAATCACGTATTACATAACCTCGATTATTTTCCATATGTTCCTTGCAGGTCAAACGTTGTCCATCACTTACGTACGAAGCACAAGAACAGAACCATCCTCGTGTCGGTTGTCAATGACGACGGGACGTCCATGGTGGCCGATACAAGCAACTATACCGATGTTCCTGTGATCCAGGGTAGGAACCATCGTTAACACTAGAAACAATTTCGATTTAATAATTAAAATAAAATCAGACGGATCACTGCCGCAAATCGGTGAATTAGAGGTTACTGAAGACTGTGATTACATGATTGCCAACAACATCAAAGCTGCTGTGTCATTGTCTTCACAAAAGCCTTTAATTTCGAACGTAATGTGTGAAAACAAAGGTTAAATTGTATGCATAATATAATTCAATACTTATCTAAACTAAATGAAAAATTACCATTACAACAAGTCCCATGTTCCGTTTACTTTCCTTTTGGCTTCAAACTGGTGTACTTACATTGTTGTATCTAGCACCGACCAGATACCATTACACGCCAATATATACGTTACATGGATATGTGTATCCAGTTTCCCGGGCACTTATCACTATACTGTTACTCTATATAGAGAAGACCTCAGTTCATGTTATCGTATAGTATGGTAGTGTAAGAGAACATTAGATCGATCAAACTATGTCAGCTTTACGTTAAAATGAGAGGTAGTTTTCCATCTGACTAACATATTGCCGATGGCTTTCCCCATCTTAACCGACCCCTTTGGGTAGTTAAGCATGATGTCTTCCACAATTAATGATGATTTGTGTATCTCTGTAAAAAGAAGAATGGTTGACGCGATTTAAAATTGTTAATTAAGCAGGCAATTATCTTGACCGATCTTGCTGTGTCATATGTATCCTATCCCTTATCTAAGATGTGTCATACTCCTGAACTACTTGTAGCAGTGTGTATGTTTCATTTCGGTAAACGTGGTGCGATTCGGTTGAGCACAAAGGCTTCTGTCTCTTGTAATAAGCCATTGTAATTTCCTTCGAGCAAATACAATAAAACTGGATTGAAATCGAATCCAAATCACAATCCCATATCTGAAGTATGATTAAGGGATTGTAAGGATAAAACTTTGTATCTCTCGTGATCTTAACTCCATTTGGCAGGCTTTCAGAAGAATTATTCTGGACGAGAAGTGTATTGAGTAGAATGAAGAAAGTTTTTGACTGAACATAGATATAAGCAAAGCTTGAAAAAAATAATCCGTTGAATAAATATTAATATTCACCTATCAAACACATCTTACAGCTGATCGACCAATCAAACAAGAGATACCAGATTCTCCACATCAAAATGGCGTCCATGAGAGCCTGCAGATGAACGATGACGATCATAACAGAGGTCATCCAACTATCATCAAGGTCCCGCAGTATAAACGCACGTTAACTTCCGTTTCCGACGGAAGTTGCGCAGAACGCGAGAATCCGTCCAAACGACAGAAGGCGGTAGCCGACGACTACAAGCTGTCTTTGAACAAACTGTACAAAGTGAACCCCCACGTCTCGCCCAAGTATATATGCGTGGAGTGCTCCTATGGGTGTGACACCCATCCCAAGATGAAACATCACTTATACCGACATAGGCCTCAACAGTTCAAATGTCCGTATTGTGATCACCGGAAGTACCCCAGGTAAAGCGTCATGTGACTGGTCAAACCCCTCACCGTGATGTTCCCTTTTTGAGATTGATCCCTGCCACCGCAAATGTTACATTGCTATCTGCTGAGAAACGAAAATGGCGTGTAAAGATTGCGGCGAACCCCTTCCCTCGAAAAAACAACATATTATTTATTTGTGCTTTATTTGTAAAGAAAACGAGAGATTTCTCATTCTAACTGGTAAGAAATCAATACAAAAAGACATTGTCACTTAATAAACTTCTTTAGCCGGTGAAAAAAGCATCTAGATATCATCCTAATCTTTATTAAAAAAAATTGTGGTGGCAGGGATCGATGCAGTGTAGCGAGGGGAGATCAATGTGACTGGTAGCGGTCTCCTTGTAAATCTCCCATTTATGAATGTGTGACTTGTTCAAACTGAAGCAACAGCAACAAACAATAAACAGCTTTAGATTAATTTTTTGATGGTTTCAAATAGTAATAATTTTGACTAAGTGATAATTTGCATACAAGAAGAAATATATCACTTTATCATAGTAGCTTCTGATGCGTTCTGCAGAAGGTTCGGCAATTTGATACAGTATGTAGAGTGGATTAAATAGTAAAACGAGGAAAAAGTGTAACATCAGGAAAACCACTATAACTTAAGCAATATGTAATGTCGGTTGGGTTTTTCTTGTATTTCCGTAATACACAGTTGCTGACAATAAAACTGCCTATTAAAATTACGCTTTTATGTCAATTGATTGTACTGCTGTCTCATGCATTCTACCGAAGACGTAACTTGTAAGTAAGGCTGACTCCTCAATACATGTAGTGATTGCTTCGAATGTATCATTAATTTTATCCAGAGTTAAAGAAAAGAACCAATGCTTCAGCTAAACATATCACCTAGCTTTACATCACACTTTACAACACATTTATCAATAGATGTTTTTATAATTTGCCATTTATTAAAAGACTCATTATTATTTTACAATTTGCAACGTATTAAGGCTAAGTATCGAAAATTGAGCCATTGCTCTTCCATTTGCCATGCCTTACTTTTTACCATATCATTGGATGTAAATGTTAATAAAAGGTGTATATCACATGCATTAAGACAATTATAAATACCAATATGTAACTGAAAATGAATACATAAAGACACTTTAATGCACAACAGAATGATTCCCTTAAGATTTTAAACTATTGCCTCCAAATTCATTGCGAGCCTTTTGCAATAATAGAATCACACTCAAACCTTTTACCAAACAACAAATTTTCGACTGTTCCAAATTGAAAGAGTTTGCAGACGACATTTCAAAATGTGATGAAATAGGAAAATCATCTTCTGATAGGCCAGAAAACATTGTGGGAAAAGGAGAGATTGCTCGTCACGAGCAATTTCTCCTTTTCCCTCAATGTTTTCTAAAGTCGTCTGCAACAAAGTGGTCAAATGTCGTTATTGTTTGGGAAAGGGATAACATACACGTATCTATATCGTTTTACAGGTCCTATGTGGTCCGACACGTGAGAGACACCCATAGAGATAAGCCAATCCGAGTTATCGACCTTTCCAAGGGCCCGGAACCCATGGATATACCCGAGTACATGGAGGAGAACGATGAGGACGGAGAGCTTCCGGATGATACAAGTGACGTCATGGAAGATGGTCACTCAGGTTAGTTAGAAGTTGGCGCAAGATACAATAACGCAAGTACACCAGTTTGAAATAGTTAGGAAATTATACGAAACAGGTGACTTGTCGTAAACAGTTGTTTTGATATGTAGTAACTATAACATTGTCACACATTGCGTTGGAAATAAAAGGCTTTTATGATGATAATGACACAGCAGCTTTCACGTTTTGTCGGTTTCCGGTAAATGCTATAACCGCAGCCTTTCGGAACTTATGCATTACCGCTTTACGCCAGTTTGCCGTCTGATTTTGATTTTTGTTTTTGAAATCGTGATTGTTTTTAGTGGTAACGTTAATTAAAGGCCCCTTTACATTTAAAGAGGTGTCATTTGAAGAATGGGTTAAATACTGACAACAAAGTCCCTCCTTTGTCGATGAGAATCAAAACACGGTTTGAATTGTTTTACCATGAGGAATGATCTACTGGCTAATGAACAATACTTCAATTTGCTACCATAATTGAACAAGACATTATTGGCTGGTTAATTTTTTTTTGGGGGGGGGATGAATGGATTCACTCAATCTCTCTCATGGTTGGTATTAACGTGTTTTTGAAACATGATATAACAATCAACGGTTCAACCCATTACCAAAAAAATAACGACATTTGATGAGTTTGTTGCAGACGAATCTGGAAAACATAGTGGACAAAGGAGAACTCAATCTGAACACATCGGGTTTATGCAAATGAAACACCTCTGAAATAATAGGGATGACGCCATATTGTTTCCCGCGAGAATGACGTCACTTAACTTTCGTTTTTGAAAATAGATCTTAAATGTGAAATCTTAAAAGCCGTTAGATTTGATTGAAAAAACAACTTTATACATGTCACAACAACAGTTTCGCCATTTGGTTTGAGTTACTCATAAAAAATGATTTAAACGGATGTCCAACACTTCCATACACATTGAACTACTTAACGTGCACGCTTAAATGTGTCAATTGCCGGATGCCGATTTACCCGAAAAATTGTAACCCTACACTTATATCCGAGGTGTATTTCACAGCTTACGGAAATACCCGAGTAGTTCCGATTGAGGAGAAATTGCTCTCAACGAATTTCTTCTTTTTCCACAATGTTTTCTGCTCACCACATTTTGAAATGTCGTCTGCAAACTCTTTCAATTTTGAACTGTCGAAAATTTGGCGTTTTGAAAAAGTAAAAACATCCTCATGTCGACATTTCTCGTTTTGCGCCATTCAATATTGTAGGCACGTGTGCCCCTTTATATTCTCATTTACGGATTTCGCGTTTGTAAAGTATATAGATTTTCCAAGCCTCCATTAAACACATGAAATTGAAGCAAAAAAAGCTCACAAGTCAACTTGGCCTCTTGCTATTATCCCTTGGTTCAGTCATCTGGTTTCTAAATGGTCACAGTTTAAATGAATTAACCCTTTAATTGTATAAGGTATTTTCTGGTATCACTCACCGATATTTCTACAATTCACTTTCAATTTCAATACTTTATAGAGAGAGAGTGGGCAAAGCATGTTGGTTTTGGCCATTTTACATTTCTTTTAAACATTGCTTTTAGACATTTTTAGTCATGTTACAAAACATTGTATGCATACAAATAACAATACACATTACGTAAATAAATTGATAAATATGCACATTATTCATAAAGGGTCTAAATACTTTCGTTTGATTACAAAAACAACCAATTTTGTTCTGTTCAATTGACAGGGACCCACGCTGTGTCGGATGATACCAACAATGACGTCACCGCACAGGTCAAGGTCGAACCAAGGAATATATACCCGGATGAAACAGCTGGGTCAGATGGTGACGATCGCATTTCCTATTCGCTAAACAGCACAGCAAGCATTATCAACAATGTTAACAAAACGACACCTTTCGGGCCAAGCCTGGACGACGATGACGACACGAATGACGTCAGTCCTAATTTTAGCGAAGTGGTTTATACCTCGACACCGCTTATCGAATCGCTAATCAACGGGAAGTTCGTCGGAGACACCGTCGACAAACCTGCGCAGAGGGCGACATTCCTCCGGAAGAAGAGCTTGAAAGACTACCGGATAAACTATGGTGACGGCCCCAATTACATCTGCAACATCTGCGATTACGGGACAGAGAACTACAAGACCATTCATAACCACATGTACAGACACGAGTCGCAGAAGTTCCAGTGTCCTTATTGCGGGTATAGGAGGTCGCCTAAGTAAGTTTTGTAAAAAGTTTGTGATGTCATTTTTTAGAAGTATTTCATATAAATCGAAACGAATCTGTATTCTTTTCAGTGATTGATCCCGTTTCTAGGCATGAAAATGAATAGCCTTTGTACTTTCGTGTTGACCAGTTCATTAAGTATAGAGGGCTTAATTTAAGGCATATTTATAAGACCTTTGGATACATAACCATTTTTCTTGCCGAATTCATAGAAGATCCCAAGGGGGACTCGCTACTCACGGACTTCGAACCCACGGTCCTCGAGTCCCGAGGCCGAAGCTCTTTCTCTAGGCCTCCTTGGCTTTACCATAAAATATATATCTAAACTATGATTTGATTTCATATTGAAACAAGGTAAAAAAGTCGCGCTATTCGATAAGCTAACTGGTTCCCATGTTTCGTTATAGATCGTTCGTAGAGAACCACATAAGGGAAGTGCACAGAGGGCATCCGATATTTGTGACGGAGCTGAGGGATGAACTTGAAGACAGGGCGCCGCTGGGTGAGTCACTGTGGTCGATGTTTTTTGTTTCAACGTTGTTTTAACACGATATCACTTATATCTTTAAGTGAAGCGAATTTGTTCATTGTGTGCGACCAAGGTTTCGCCCCGTACGACAATGACCCTCAAACCATTCACAAACATTGTTGATACTTTAACATATGTAGTAGTTGCGATTGTCATTCTATCATAAAGCATCTCCATAGATATTTTAACGCTACTGTGGTATCATGTGAGTGAGTAGTCAAACATAACGGTACGCCCTCCCTTGTCAAGGGACCATTACCTGAAACCATAACCGTAAGCCATTTATGCAATTGTTGTTAATTCGCAATGATACATAAGTATCGGGTATCATTACGTACGACAACGGCCCTCCAATCATCTACAAACATTGTTGTCCCTTTACCTTTCTAGTCATTGCGATGGGCATGCTATGATAAAGCATCTTCAGGGCTTTTACTCAATATATAACATAAAAATCATGCATTTTTCCCAAAATTATTAGTCACATCATCGTTTGGGTTTCCCAATTCAGCGATTTCATACATACATACATACATACATACATACATACATACATACAATGTCCAAAAATCAACAAGCCTAGGCCTCTTCGAAAATTAAGGAAATAAGGCCCTAATCTCCAAAAACATTTGGACGATGGTACTACTTGAGTGAGTAGTTAAGATGAGCGGTACCCTCTCCATAACCAAAAGACCATTACCAGAAACCATGATCATAAGCCATTCATGCAATTGCTGTTAATTCGAAACGATATAGAAGTTGTGAATACTTTTTTCCCCGCCGACTGCGGGATGTTCCGAGGTCCTTGTTCGCCAAGTTGTATGGTTGTTGGAGTGCCTCTGGGTTAAATTGGGAGGGGGTCATAAAGTGACATTGGTTCCTGGGTCTGTCATGTTTGCAGTCTTCTGTAGTGACTGACAAAGGTAGATATAGATATGAAAAGTCTGGCAATCCGTACGAAAGGTTTCCACCCATTAACCTATGTTTGTTTGCTATTTCAGGGTCTCCAAGGCAGTGTATAATGAACCTGAAAAAGAAAGAACATTCTAAAAGCCATCAAGACCGACATTCTGGAAAAGACTCCAAGGATGAACTCAATCTACCGAATCCGTCTAAATTGCAAATCAAATGGCCGGCACCCAAACCTGTCTCTCAAATAAACCGTGAAACTACCAGAAATAGTTCAGTGCCGAAGCTACAAACGCAAATGCACCAAAATGCACAAAACGATATAGCGGTACCAAACATACCAATACAGAAATCCGTGCAGGCCAACCATCCACGTGAAACCGGAAATGGTGTGATAGGTACAGCAGTGCTTCCGCCAGATGCTTCCCCGTTCAAAACATCCGGAACTCGCTGTTTATCGCCTTTAATGAACGGGAACCAATCGGTTAAAAAGGGACCACCCACACAGTCATCTTCTGTGAATGAGAAAGCCTTCAAGTTTAAAGAGCCGAGCCGCACTACATTCAAAACCATGTATAAATGTGTGTTCGACCCGGAATCCTGCAATCACATTTCAAAGGACAAATCGAAAATGAAACAACATCTGTTCATGCACGTCGAATATAAACCGTGGACATGTGACCTTTGCGAGATGACAGCCAGCCAATCATCGCACATCAAGAATCACGTGAGAACTGAGCACTACGGTGTGCCAGACATGTCATTTAAATATAAGAAACACAACTATCTCGAAAAACACATCGATACTTTTCTGACAAAAGGACTGTTTACAGTCCCTGTGAAGGAGTATCGCATGATAATGAACATGAAAGGCAATTCTAAAGCAAGCTTTCGGACCGTGTTTGACCGTGATTCGGAAGGTTTCATGCTTTGTCCTTATTGCGACTACAAGTCGAAAGGTGGAACTGTAACGGACCATGTGAAGACAAAACACATGCAGCCCCGTTTTAAATGTCACTGGTGCTTTTTCAAGGCGTTCTATAGATCCGAAATAAGGAGACATCATCGGAAAGAGAGAACCCATGCAAAGCTTGAGTTTAAGATACAGGAACTAGACTTGAAAGAAGTGGCAGAGGAGTTCTCCGAAGGTAAATGAATTTTGTTGAAAAAAAGATGCTTTGAATGCCTTTGATACGAGCACTCGTCATACTCGGCTTTCTTTAGAAGAAATTGTGCATTAACTTCTGCTATGGTATTGCAAAAAAAAACCCACACACACACAAACTTTAGTCAGTACACTTTGAATACACTTTATTGTTTTTCCAATAATACCTTTGCGAAGAAAGATGTTTTGATTCGATCCATATGTTTCGAGTAGTACTCGTATGTTTTCTAGTTCAGTGTGATACAATTTGTAGACTGATATTATGAATAACGTCAAACGTTCTTAGGTTAAATTCCAATGATAACCATTATTTGCATCTGCCTGCTGTCTCATGTTTAAATTCATTGAAAGTGTATTTGAGACACACCCCCGCAAGATTAAAGATGTTAATTGATTATTTATTTTCAATTTAGAGTCGATATCCAGATAGCCAGGCAACTCTTTTTACAACAGTTCTGAATCATTTTAACTAATCAACCAGTCCTGGTCCCTGATAGGTTAGTTGCATTACTACTCTCTCTAAAGATGATTAAAACTTTTATTCATAGGAAGGATGAAAGGGACAATGAACGAAGTCAGAAAAGACAACCCTGAAGAAGATGAACCATGTGATACAGAAGACCCAGCCGATAGAAACAGTGATGATGACGAAGAAGACGATAATTCTTCCAATGAAGATTTGAGTGAATTTCTAAAATATTCGCCATCCAAAGCTAAAGCTATGCACATACACGACGTAAAGGAAACCGATCAAACAGAAACATTCGACGAAACCCCATCAGATGCTCTGGAAGGTGACAGTAAAGACAACATCAAAGGTTCAAGTTTCAATCAAATGGGAAGTCAGCGAAATACGAAGCAATCCATGGGTTTTATCAAACCAAATGCTGGAGCAATTGGTGGTGCAAAGTTTAAGTGTGGGTATTGTTCATTCTCTGCTGATTTAAGGATGAAGGTTAAAATGCACTGTGGAAAGAAACACGCGGGAAAAACAATGCGTGTAATAGAACCCGCTGCTGTTACACCTGAAGCTAAACATACCAATGAACAAGCAAATATAATGCGTGTGAATTGTTCAGAATTGAAGGGTACACGATTCGAGAAGGATCTAAAGAAGGCAGGCGTATCAAAGTTAAACCTTGCATCTCTGTTTCCATCAAAATATGGCGACACTCATTTAAACGTAGACGGAGACGGGGCTTCCGACGAATGTAGTGACGATGGCGATGGTGACGATGAAAGTTTATCAATAGAGAATGATTCCAATCTTAACGATGACGACACGAGAATGGAATCTCCTTTCAAAATTCCGTTATCAAAAATGGCAAAGGAAAGGATAGATTCTTCTGTTTTGGATTCAAACTTTAAGAAACCTACAAGCCCGGCGATACAAAGTAAGAAAAAAGAATCGAATCTTATATACAAACAAAACCGGCAGGGTATTGAAGAATCAGAGAGTGTGAATATGGAAAAATTAGAAGTGACAGCATGTGATATCAACCGTGTAAAACCGAATGGGAATGATATAGTTGTTGAGCCCTTAGAACACGTCGGAACCAAACAAGAGGATATTGATGCAAAGGCTGATGCAGTTGAGAACACAGCAATTCAAGATTTGTGTGCAAACATGAAACATGGTGGGGAACCTAATTCAAATTATGCAAATAGTATGACAACTTGCACTAAACGTCAAATAGGAGATTTATTTTATAATGACGTTGAAGGAAACACCATAGTTGATGAGCAAAACATGCTGTCTGCTGAGTGTGATGAAGATCGGCCAAAAGATACTATCCCTCTACAAGGACACACTAGGTTCGTTGAAAGCAAAGAGAATGACAAAAAAGTAGATGGCACAGAAAATGATGAAAGTCTAAAAGAGAGTTTGGAATTAATAGAAGACACCCAGAATACGATTTCAATTGAAGCCCTCGATATCAACACAGATTTTAGTAACGATAAACCGGATGAAACAAACAACTTACATATGGAAATTAATTCTGATTTAAGCATTAAGAAAACACATCCAACTAATCAAGACAAGTTCGAATACAAATCGTGTTTAGATGAAGAGGATACCGAGACTAATGAAGATGGAGATAAAGGTGGGGGTCCAAGTGTAGAACGAATTCTAGTGGAATCCGTTATACAAAAGACATTTCCCCGGGGCAGTCCAGTGGTTCTCGAAGTACATACGGACGACGAAGAACATGTGCTCACTGGGATAAATGATGAAAATGTGGATAGTGATTGTGGTTTAGATCACGATTTAAATGAATTTGAAATTGAAAACCTTTCAGTTAATACTTCAGAATATGTATTGTCTCCCAATAAATCAAGTGGAATTTTTGCTATGGAACACTCTTGAACCAATTGTAAATGTGACATGTTCATCAATGGTGTGAAATCTACGCTTGGTTATGTAGTCTCTGATTGTGATATTGATATCGAATTAGAACAAACAACAATTGATATGGATACTGATAAATAGACACGAGACATTCCTAGAACAGATCACTATTGCGAGATATACTTTTTGTGCTTTATACCATGCTTTATGAAGAAATGTCGCCTATTGAACTCGAACAATAGCGTACTTTCCAAGCAGAAATTGAAAGCAATGTTTGTAGGCAGGTCTACTGATGGATGAATGGCTTTGGAATTTGAACGATCTATACAATTGGGTATGAACTGTAAACAACTCATTAATCGTTAAAGGTTCGCCAAAGACTAGAAACATGTGTATTTGGTGGGTTCCTGAAATACTTTGACATGAGGAGATATGAATGAAATAATTAAGATTTATAAAATATATAAAGTTAATAATAACTCTCTTTGTTTGGCTCAGGTTCGCTACGTATGTCTGTTTTTCTTTTTTAATCCTTTGACTTGTGATTATTTACTTATTTGAATGATGTTATACACTGCATTCATATATATTTATTTAAACAAGTTTTTCATATCGGGTCATGCCACGGTAAGTATCCGTGTCTCGATCAATCATTAATGTTGCTTTGTCAGACTCTAAAACAAGGATAATTGAAAGCATTTACTATCGTTAATAAATGTTCAAGACTCGATTCTGTTGGATATCTTCAGTGGTCGGCAGATTGTTATTGCACATTGTTATCCTGGGGTCTGTCTGGGCAAGTGCCATCAACATATCTCGAGGTTAGTTTCCAGTTAAATAATCCTAGACCCAGCAAATGGGCTCGGCTTTAAGAATTGTCTTGTGCTCGCAGCAAGTCTATCGCGGCAAGATGATCTTGCCTTCGTTTAATCAATCCTTTTTATGTTTTCAACAAAAGCATTTGTTGGTTGTATAATTAATGTCACTAAGCGGTTTCTACGAACTTAAAAAAAAGGGAGTCCTAACACGGCTACACAAACCGACATTGATTCAGAACAAAGTCATATCGTTTGATATGAACAGAGCGAAGGGTTGTGAAGCAATGGTGTCCTTTTGGAAGCCAATCGTGCAGAGATGCTACTCGTGAGTCGACATTTTGAAAATAGGTACCGGATTATCTCCCTTAAATTTCATTGAATGAATCAGGTTTGAAAGTCAAAATGGTGCGCTTGTGAGGAACTTCTTTTTTTGTCACACTATTTCTTGTGACATATTTTACAACGGATACATTTAAAGTTGAAAACTTAGTCGACACCATTGTTACTAAAGAAGAAATAACTATCTTGGCGAACGTTCCCTTCTTATCACAGAACACTTATAACCACTTGTTTATGTACACATAGACTCTTGTTATACAACTGTATCATAAGAACTTTTAATCCACTCTGACAAAGGGGAAAATAGCAACAACAAAATATCTTTTTAAGAGAGACTTTTATTCAGGAAGGGATTATTTAAAAAACTATTGAAATCTTTTTTATAACAAATACATGTTTACTGCTATTTTAGATATCAAAGTTGTATGAAATATCACCACACTATCATTGTATTTATGATGGAATTCTATTCTGGAAGCATTGACACTCGTAAGATCTCTGTGGTATAAAACAGAAAATGACAAAACAATATATCATAGGATACAAAATGGTTATTGAAACCCCAACTTCCATTTTAGTCAATAGGATTGAAATAAAGATATAAAGAACAAGATACAAATATATTGGTAAATGAAACAACAACTCCTTCAAAACTCTCAGGAAGTAAATACTGTAGTGTATATACAATAAGCTTTTCCCGTGCTATAACGCTATAATCAACGACTTCTAGTTATATCGTAGCGGAATATCATTTATTCGTGCCAATTGAAATCAAAATCGTATTGTACATGTAATACAAATTTGCTTATGAAGCCAAAATACTTTACTTAAAGTAGCATACCCATAATCCGCCATTTTGAAAACCTTTTTTACGTCGAATTACGTCGGCCGTTCTCGGTATACATCGGTCGAGGTCGGAACTATTCGGTTTAATGCAAAAAGATCAGCAGACCCAGGCTGATGCAATCGGAACTACTCGGGTATTTCCGTGAGCTGTGAAATACACCTCGGATATAAGTGTAGGGTTACAATTTTTCGGGTAAATCGGCATCCGCCAATTGACACATTTTCAAAGCGTGCACGTTAAGTAGTTCAATGTGTATGGAAGTGTTGGACATCCTTTTTAATCATTTTTTATCAGTAACTCATACCAAATGGCGAAATTGTTGTTGTGACATGTATAGTTGTTTCCTCAATCAAATTTAACGACTTTTTCGATTTCACATATAAGATCTTTTTCTAAACACGAAAGTGAAGTGACGTCATTCCGCTGGGAACCAATATGGCGTCATCCCTATTATTCCAGAGGTGTTTTCATTTGATAAACCCGATGTGTTAAGATTGAGGCTGATGTACACCAAAAACTATCGAAGTAAACCGACGATAGGATAAGTTCCAAAATGGTGGAGTATGGGTATTCTACATCAAACACTAAACAATAAGGTTTTGTATTCTATGCATGGGACACGTTGATAAACGATGACGCTTCTCCATTGTAAGATTGACGATCTCTTTGTGTGTTCGAATAGAATGGATATAATAAGAAAATAACACCTTTAAAGATATGTCGATTGAAAAGAGAACAATGTGTGTACGATACAAATTGGTTTACGAAACGTTGCCCTCTTTTAGAAATTTCAAACTTATCTAAAGTTAAAAAATAAAGAAACAACACAAATTTGTTTGTTAAAGCATAGACTTTCATTCAAAACTGTTTAAAAGCAAACAACATATTGTTCGTTTGAATATAACACAGATAAAAGGGTCAAAGTTATTTTTAAAGCTATCTAGGTTAAAAGGTAACCCACAAGTAATAGATCCGCATTATGTAGGGTGAATACATTGACAAAGGTGTTATCGATGTTTCTGGTGTATATTTGTTCAATATATTTCTCAAACACCTCTAAAGTTTTCCTGAAATGATGTTTTTTTGAAAAAGTACGGAGTCAATAAGCATGCTTCAATTGAGAAAAAATCCTGTCAGCACATTTAGATAAGCAACGCTTTGGCACCTTTTAACCCTTTCCCCAAATAATAACGACATTTGACGACTTTGTTGCAGACGACTTTAGAAAATATTGTGTGAAAAGGAGAAATTGCTAGTAACGAGCAATTTTTCCTTTTCACACAAGGTTTTCTGCTTTTTCTGAAGAATATTGTTCAATTGCATCACATTTTGAAAATTTGTCTGCAAACTCTTTCAATTCGGGACAGTCTAAAATGTGTTGTTTGGGGAAGCGCTCGTGAATATAAGTGAAAGAAACACGAGTGTCAAATACTATCGGACCTTTTTTCGGTTTCATTTTAAGTCAAATATACTAATTGAAATGAATCGTCAACTCCATGCATTGCTTTAACCCATAACGTTATATAGATCAGCATAAATAGTCCACATTAAGAGCAATGGCAGACAGCAGCTATTCTTTGTGGTATAGTATCATGATGACAAAAGAAGAAACTAATAACGAGCAATATTTCCTTCTTTTGACATGGACATATCCTTATTGGTTGACGTATTTGCTTTGAGAATAAGGGCTTATTGGCGTTATACAACAGGGGCCTATAAAAGGCACATTTGCAATTGGGTAATTCTTTAAAATCATCCAGTTTTCCAAAAACTTGGTTTTCCATTTTAACAATTTTAGCCATAAAACTATCCAAAATAACAGGCCTGGGCCTCTTCGCAGTTCAAGGAAAAGAGCCCCGCAAATACAAAAGTATGTAAGAACGTAATAGGGTCAGACTACGACATTCATGATCTACGTGATTGAATATCGATCCGCTTTTTATTCACTTCAAGAATATAGATCGAAAATTACTCAATATAACCTGTTGTTGAATCGAAAGCGAAAGTAAACGTTTAAAGAACCTAATAGATCATTTCGTAGGAACGGCTCTAAAAAAACTGATCCATGTTATCGATTTACAATCAATAGTGAAGGTTAATATTGACACTAAAGTAGAGAATCGACCCTTTACTATGTTGTATCTCACTCTGCTGTTTCTGTTTTAGGTCACCAATTATACCATTGTGACAAAAGAAAAAAGTTGTCATTTTGCCACAATTGATTTTTTTTTGTCTATTGAGTCTTTTAATTTGGAATAAAAAATAAATTTCTATAAGGGGGAAACAGGTAATAGTTACCTCTTATCCATACAGTTTATACTGGATAATATATATTGGGTACGAACTAAAAGTAAATAGGAAAAGAATCTTGCATTAATGTAATTGTCGTCCTCATAAATTTCAACACTCTTCAGTACGAGTCTTCTTTGCTATTCCGTTTATCATTAGCATACATGAAAAAAGCAATTGATAAAACAACACTGTGTTTAAGAATCTGCATCGTTTTCAAAGATTAATACGACATGATATAAGAAATAAACAATTTCCCCACGGAACATAAAAAAGTGTATGAAGTAGCAACAGAAGACAAAACTATACATGAAATAAATCTTTAAGAAATTACGTAAAGAACATTGAGACCAAAGGAGTAATTGATTTCTACAAGCAATTTCTCCTTTGGTCACAATGTCTTTTCTTAAGTTATTTTGCTCATGCGGGTCAAAGCGTTAGTGGTGCAGGGGCAGAGTGTCGGTCTCGTGTACCGAAGAAACAAGGTTCAAACCCCGTCAGGCGAGCTGAAAATTGCCGAGACTACCTTTCAAACCGGCGAGAGTATCGTTTTATTAAAGAGGAAGCAATCATCGAGAGTTAAGGCTTCAAGCTTCAAGCGTAAAATAAATAAATATGAAACTAAAGTGAAGTATTATGGAGTAAAGGGTTCATACTCTTTTTCTAAATTTAGGACGATTGGAAATATACAACGCTTCTGTAATGTCCATTACTATTAGTCCGAGTCAGAACTGTCACTCGTAACACCATCATCATCATCATCATCATCATCATCATCATCATCATCATCATCATCATAAAGGTTCGGAATTTATTAGTCGCGTATATGTACGTGCCAACCGCCATTCCCTGTCGTCATCTTTCCCTCTGGCATTTCGCTCACTAACTCGACAGTTATTTCGTCGCAGTATCCAGCGCTTTCTAGCTTTTTGAAGAGCAATAGCCTGCGATTATCCAGTGTGAACCATTCACCATCGACTCTTGCAACGCGAATGTCAGGAATGGCTGACATGCTGAGTCTGCACAAACGAAAATGGAATAAATAGTGACAAGGAAGTAACTAAATGAATGAAGAGATAAGTAGATACATCAATAAATAGAAACACAAATGAGAAAACGAAATTAAAAAAAAAACATATTGACAAATAAATTCATAAAGAAATAAATCTTAATGTGCACAGTGCACAAATCATTTTCGTATTCTCGTATGCTATCTATAAAAGTATGAAATGTTGAAACTGTCCAAATTGAAAGAAAATACAAAGGAAACATGTAAAGCAAGGAAAAATACCGTTAGAAAATGTCAGTAACAAAAACGTTTTCTCACAACGGTGCTTGATATTCCAAAGTGAAGTTTGGCCAGACTCAAGCATTATGAAGAACAAATCCAGCATATACTTGTCACCAAGCCTCTTTCCCCTTGTTTGTATAATGTTTTCCTCATGCTATTCATGATTAGCCACTTGGCAATTAGCTAAATAGGAACAAGTGCTTAATAGTAGATTATGATCTCTTTTTAATTCTGGGCTGGGACATTATGTTCAAAATGTATGCATATACCTTAATGGAATAATCCAACCGGTAAATATGTGTCAAGCTCACATACAATAACCAACTTATTTTGTTTAACAGGACAATCTTGTTGTATCCTTTGCCTCCTATACTTTTGAAAATCATGAATAATACACAATCTCTCTGAAATTTCCCTAGTAACACCCTGCATCAATGCTTTGACGTCGTCAAACGGAACTATATCTAGATAAACCCTTTTAATGTAATCTGAACTCATCAGGTTTATCCAATGAAAACACATTTGATATGTTAAAAAAGCCGCCATATTGCATATGGCAAGACTTCGTTCATTGTTCTTTCGTTTTCAGATATAGATCTTAAATGTTATATCTAAAAAGACATTACTTAAATTAAGGAACACATGTATCACAATTCGTTATTTCACTATATTGTACATCTTACCGACCAAATATTGATTAAAATGATGATTAACAGTCCATTGAACCACTCAACGTGGACGCTCCCATGAAACGTGTTATTAGCCAGGGCAAATACAATATGCGAAGTAACGCATTATCAAATGAAATTCATTTAGATTACTTTAATATATACATATATCGTTTTCAGCAGACACATTTACGTCGAAATATAAAGAGCATTTTGTACTGAATTTTGAAAGTACGGTGAATAAACCATTGAGTCTTCAGCGAACATATCAGTAATTACATATAAAGGCGACATGAAATACAACTCAACAAACCAATCAATTTGATATTTACCTGCCTTCAAGTATGTCTCTGAATGTGTCATCTATGTAGTCACCATTACTAAACTTATCCCTGATAGAACTATGCGAGAAACGTATATCAGACGGTAGGACCCTATTACTCAAGAAAAGTATCTCAAACGGATTGAGCCAACCAGCCATTTTTCTCGACTGTAGTCCTTGGTCTGTATTGAAGAATAGACCTCCGTTTTCCGAAATGCAAATTGCAAATAAAACCTTTCAATAGTTTTTTGGGTAGTCGCCAAATATATACATTTTCGGTATAACCTGAGAGGATGTTGGGGAATGACTTGTTTGTCTGAAAGACATGTAGCATTTCGGTTTTGCTTATACCAAATAGGCGAATCCAGGAGCTACCATCGATGACATCAATTCCAAAAGTGAAAAATGGCAAAAAACATGGCAAAAATTCTCAAAATAAAAGCAAAACATCCCTATTTTTGGCTAAGGGATGCAAAGCATTCTTAGCCCATTGAATTTACGTACCACAATTTGAGGCCTGTCAGTTTATCTATCATGAACTTCTATGAACAATCTATTTAACCCTCTACCAAATGCCAAATTTTCGACTGTCCCAAATTGAAAGATTTTGTAGAAGACATTTCACAATTGGATGAAATTTGAAAATAATTTTCTAATAGTGGAGTAAACATTGTAGAAAAAGAAATAATGATATTCCCACAATGTTTTCTACAGTGGTCTGCAAAAACGTTGTTAAACGTCGTTGTTGTTTGGTAATGGGTTAACTTTTTGTTGCAGATGACTCTGGAAAACATTGAGGGAAAAGAAGAAATTGATCGTTGAACATTGTGGGAAAAGGGAAAGAGGAAAAAATCGACAAAGGGACATTTTTCCGCACTGGCAAAACAACGAAGGGGCTTTAAGCCGCACTAGCAAATCGACGAAGGGGCTTTTTCCGCACTTGCAATATTGGTGGAAATGGCTTTTTTCCGCGGGGCCTTTTTCTGCCAATCGTTTCTTTTTATAGCATAACATGTTTTATAAAACGGTACCAAGGGTCACCGACGAAGCTTATGTGCTAGCTTCTAACTTCGACGCATCTGCTACAATGTTGATTAGAGAAAATAGACCAAAAATATGCGATTTTCAACAATGTCTCATTTCATAACAACGTATTTTACTAATTGCCTTTTAACGAAATATATTTCTTCTCATAATTTATTCAATCGACTAATGTTACTTTAAGTTTTGTGAAGTTAAACATATTCTAGACATGGTATTTGGTTTGAGGTAATAATGACACACGTCGAAATTTTTAAGGTATAAAAAACTTCCTCTATAACACATTACCTCATGGTAGATGATATGACTTGATTAAATGGGTTTACGTCGTGTCAACATTATTTCGGTTATGTTGCGATGTCCGACTCATAATGATGGAGGAAGACGCCATGCGTAACTGCAAATACGGACTGGTCAAGTCAGGTAGTACAAATTGGCACTGTTAGGGCAAAAGTCCGCCCATTACATTAAGGCGAGGGGAAAAATCCCGCCCCATACCAAAATTGGGCAGAGGTCTGGTTAGGCAAACGTCCGGGGGCAATCGTTTGGGATTCTCCATTAGGAGCACATTTAAGATAAATAAAGATTAAGGAATTTCTAAGTTATATAGAATTAAAAGAAAAACATAAGACATATTTGTTTGTAAAAAGCATACATTTTCATTCAAAATTTGCTATTAAAAAGCTAATAATATACTGTTTGATCAAATCAAACACAGATAAAAAGGTTGAAGCATTTTTTCTATTGTAAAAGGTAAATCACGGTTAAGAAATCCACATTTAATTGGGTGTAAACAGAGATTTAGATGTTATCGATGTCTCTGGTATAACTGTTCAATATATCTCTCAGACACCTCCAAAGACTTCCTGAAATGCTGTTTTTCTGAAATAGTACGGAGTCAATAAGCATGCTTCAACTGAGAAAAGATTATGTCAGCACATTTAGATAAGCAACGTTTTGGCACCTTTTAACCCTTTCCCAAACAATAACGACATTTGACCACTTTGTTGCAGACGACTTTAGAAAAAAATTGTGGGAAAACGAGCAATTTTTCCTTTTCCCACAAGGTTTTTTGCTCTTTCTGAAGATTATTGTTCAATTGCATCACATTTAGAAATGTCGTATGCAAACCCTTTCAATTTGGGACAGTCAAAAATGTGTTGTTTGGGAAGGGGTTAACGCGATCGTGAGTATAAGTGAAAGAAACACATGCGTACGATGCTATCGGACTTTTTTTCGGATATATTTTCAGACAAATATCACAATTGAAATGGATCGTCAAATCAATGCTTTCCTTTAACCCATTACTTTTTAAAGATCAACATAAAGAGTCCAAATTAAGAGAAATGACAAACAGCATTTATAAAGATAAACCGCTATCATATTTTTTTATAGTATTGCATCATTATGACAAACGAAGAAAATGATAACTTGCAACATTTCCTACATTTGACATTAACATAATGGGCCGCGTCACGCGGAAAGGGGGACTCGGACATAAATAAAAAAAAACGCTGACACAGCTCTTTCTTAGCGCTATTATTCCAGCATCTAGTTACGACAGTTATCATTTGTATTTATTTAAAGGTAGAACTTGATGTCCCCTAAGATGGCAAACAGTGAAACCCCAGACCAGCCACCACGTCAGTGACGTGGCGGCTGGTCTGGGGCTACACTGTTTGCTATGTCCGAGTGCCCCTTTTCCCGTGACGTGACCCATATCTTTATTGGTTGCAACATTTGCTGTGAGAATTAGTGCTTTTTATGCGTTATATAAAAGACACCTTTGCAATTGGATTTTGTTTAAAAACCATCCAGTTTTCCCAAAATCTCACAGTCACACTAGATTTTTAACGAATTCAGCGACAAAACTTCCCAAAATTAACAGGCCTTGGCTTCTTCCCAATTCAAGGAGAAAAAATCACTGGGAATAGATAAGTATGAACGAAATTGTGTCAATATTAAACAGAAACTAAAATACATGATCGATATGATTGGATATCGACCCTCTTTGTCAACTACCAGAATATAAATGAAACATATCCCCCCTATACTATTTTGTAGAATCGAAAGCGAAAGTAGAAAATTAAAGAACCCAGTTAATCATTTCGTAGGAACAGCTCAAAGCGAATCTGATCCATTTAATTGATTTAGAACTAATAGTGAAAGTTAAGATCGATACGGTTCCTAGAATCACTAAGTAGAGAATCGACTCATAATTTCAATATGCCTCATTTTGCCGTATTTTCTGCAGATCACTCATTGAACCAATGTGATGAAATAAAAATAAATTGGTTGCTCTTAATGAGTAAGTTATCATTTTGCCATATTTGACTTTGCCGAGTGTAATAAACTACTTTGTTGGGTTTTTTTTTATTGTTTTTGTCGTCTATATGGGTTTTTCTATTTGGTATAAAAATAAATACCCGTAAGGGGAAACGGGTAATAGATACCTTTTACCCATACAAATTGTACTTTGATATATAAATTGGGTACATGCAAAAACTAAACATGAAGAGAGTTATACATCAATGTCATTGCCGTCGACATAAATATCAACAGTTTTCCGTGCGAGTCGTCAATGTTAATCCATTTTTCAAAAACATACAAACAAAACATGAAAAAACAAATCATAATGTGGTTAAAAACTGCATCGTTTCAAATGAGATATCAATATTAAAACGGTATAATCTAAAAAAAGAAATTCCATGAAACAAAGAATGTGGTTGAAGTTTAAAGAAGCAGTAGACAACCACAAAGTATAGACAAAATATATCTTTAAAAAATCCCAAAGAAAATATTGAGATCAAAGGCAGAATTGCTTGTCACAAGCAATTCGCCTTTGGTCAAAATGTTTTTAGTTCATTTTGTTACAGGTGCGTCAAAGCATAGTGTCATGAAGTAAAGGGTTAATATTCTTTTTCTAACTGTGGGACAAAAAAACTCGGGAATGTACCCTTCTGTCATGTTCATTAATAATAGTCATCGGGATCTATGTCATCCGAATCGTAATAGTCATCCGGATCGTAACCGTACCTCGAACTATCATCATCATCATCATCATCATCATCGTCCGGAATGTAAGTATTACGGACACGTATGGACACGCCGTCATTTTCTGTTGTCATCTTTCCTGGTGGTATACTGCTCTTTACATGGACCGATATGAAGTCGCATTTCCCGACAGCTTCGAGCTCTCTGAAAAGCCATAGCCTGCGATTATCCAATGTGAACCAGTGGCCGTTGACTTTTGCGACGCTTATCTTTGGAAAGGCTGATATGCTGAGACTGCAAAACGAAAATGAAAAGAAAAAGTCAAAAGTAAAGGACAAGAAAAACTCAATTAATGAGAATATAAGAAGGTAGATCATTAGATAGAAACGCAAATGAGTAAATGAATAAAACATGAATAAACAAATAAATTTATAAAGAGATAAATTAAAATGTGCACGAATCATTTTCGTACGTTACCTAAAAATGTCCACCATATGAAATATTGATACTGTCCAAATTAAAATACAATACAAAAGACATAAGTTAGGAAAATACTGTAAGACAGTGTTAGCTACAAATTCATTTCATCACAATGGCGTTTACCATCGTTAAGTTAGACCAAGCTTAAGCATAGTATAAAGATTATAACAATCATATACATGTACGAAGGAACTGGCCAAATATATTATTGAGAAAACATGTGACCAAGCCACTTTCCCCTTACTTGTGTCTTTGGTTGTCTTCTCATTACAAGAAACTTGACATTAAACCAAGTAAATACATCTGCATAATAGGAGGTAACGATCACATACAAAAAACTTGTTAAAGTGGGAAAATTCTTTCCCTCCAATATTTTTGAAAATTATGAATAACACTCAAGGTTTCTGAAATTTGCCTTACATCATTCTTCACCAATGTTTTAATGTCACTAAATGGAATCTATTTATATTACACGTTTTTATATGGTTGATATATCGTCGTTGATTATGCTAGATAACGCAACGTTAACAAGACCTGTCCATAAAACATCATGCTCGACTTTTCGATAATGTCAGAGAGCGGTATAGGTCAGTGGTTTATCATTTGCTTATGCAAAATGAGGATGCACACAAAACTTTAAGCAAGAAACTGGTATCATTTTCTAAGTAATAAAAAAGCAGAGATATTACATTTGGTCAATAACCTTACAGTATACCTCTTAGTTCATGTGTTAATTTTCAATTCATCCCCTATAGTAGTTAAATGAAAAACAAACTTAAATGCAAAATTTAAACCAAGATTCATGAGATACAAACTTGCATAAAAACTAAACCAAATTTTTATAAGCACAAACCGCCGCATAATTTTCTTAAATTAAAGGCAAGAAACTTGACATTGAACATCAGAATATAACTCTGAACGCATGTGTAAAATATCATGCTATTCCACTCAGTAGTTCATGTGATACAGCTTGTACAGTATGTACACACTTCAAAACCAATAATCTCTTAGTACAAATGGCCGCATACTTTGCTTAAATTCAAAACAAGAGATATGAAACTTGGTCAGGGACCATACATAGTAAAAATAATCACACATGTCAGGTATCAACCCATTCCATAACGCAGTTAATTGGGCCACGTCACACGAAAAGGGGCACTCGGACATAGCAAACAGTGTAGCCCCAGACCAGCCGCCTCGTCACTGACGTGGCGGCTGGTCTGGGGCTACACTGTTTGCCATCTTAGAGGACATCCAGTTATACCTTTAAATAAATACAAATGATAACTTTCGTGACTAGATGCAGGAATAATAGCGCAAGATAGAGCTGAGTCAGCGCTTTTTTTATATGTCCGAGTGCCCCTTTTCGCGTGACGCGGCCCAATTAGATACAAACTTGCATGATAAATCTATACCAAGGTGGCGACGCCGACGCCTGGGTGAATAGTATACCTCTCCTTATTCTTCGAATAGACGAGTTAAAACAATTTGAGATTACTTTATCTATTTACATGTTGCCAACATATACGTTTAGGTCATAATGCAAATAACATTTACAGTTATAGATCGTTGGTTTAGCTTACGGACACGAGGAGTGTAGGTTCGAATCCCGTGAGTAGCGGAATCTACTTTGCAACCTTTCATTCATCCAAATTCGGCGCGAGCACTGGTTTTGTATCCAGGAAGCATAATTGAAAAAACGATAGTGACTAACCTAAGTTGTAAGAACTTGCTTAACAATCGATGTAAAATAAATAGGTTACAACTAAACAGTTTGTACTGATTCTAGAAAGTACCAAGAATAAACCATTGAGTCTTCATTGAACAAATGAGAAATTACAAATGGAGTACAACTCAACAAAACAATCAATTTAATATTTACCTGCCATCACGTATATCTTCGAATGTTTTTCGTAAGCCGACACCATTATTAAACGTATTCTTGATAGAATCCTGCGAATAGCGTATGTCAGACGGTTTGAGTTGTAGAGTCATTTTTACTGGACTGTATTAGTTCTCGGTTTGTATTCATCAGACCTCCGTTTTCCGGAAATGCGAAATGGATATAACAGGATATAACAACCTTTTAAAAGCGTAGTTTGGGAAGAAGCCAATTTTGTACATTTTTGGTTTTTCTGACCACTGAAGAGATTTTGGGGAATTTCTAGTTTGTCTATAGTAAAGGAGTTGCAGCATATTGGTTTTGTTTACAACATACAGACGTATACAACTAATGAAAAGTGAAAGTAATGACCTTATTAAAGGCAGACAATCAGTTGACCGTAATCAATATTCGCTGAATATTTGAATTCATAAAACCCTTTTCTTGAAGTTGATTAAATTTTGTTCTCCCTTTTACAAGTTATATCAGCATACGAGTAAAGTATTTTACGAAACACTTTGAGGTGCTTGTTCACATGTATTAGGAAATTTGGATGTTAAAAAATAATTTATACAAAACTCCACAAAAAATGTACGGTTATTGAAATATAGTCATTGATGGTTACATTGGGTCGTTATTTAATTCTTTAAAGCGTTTATACGGTGAATAAACATAGTTCAATCCAAAAGCATGGTATCGCTTTTGAGATCTACTCCATATCTCTTTTATACACTAACACAAATTGACGCTTCGTTAATTGATTCTGCTTTCAATAGCTACTTTTAATTGTATATTAAACAACAATGCAAAAACTCTATTGTTTCAACGACATTTTATATTGGCTTTCAAATTGTCTTGTCTGTGAACAAACACTTTTTAACCAGTGTCAATATATAACGGAGATTATACAGGTTAACTAAACCCAATAAAGTATGTACTCACACGTATACATACCATATTTTAAAAGACTTTGGAGCAGCTTCTCATACTGACGGGAAAAATGAAAAAGTAGAACGAACCTGTACCATCACAAAGATTGGCTAATAAAACTTAGTTAGGAAATACCTGAAATATGGATATGTGCGCTTAGAATCGAATATTATTGAAAGACCATCGAAAATGACTCGGAAATCGTCATCCAATTCATTCAAAGCTACAAACGGCATGCATCGTTATGGGGTCATTGTGCCTTAAAAAAATTATGAACATCAAAGGCGCCCATTTAAAATTGTAAAATTCTTGTGTCAAAACAAAATGTTGTTGAAACAATTTAGTCTTTGTATTGTGGCAGAGTATTTAATGAAACGACTGGACTCAAATTTGACCCAGAATACGTCAATATATCCGAGTAAATACGGACCATGTGCGATGGATAACAAAACCGTTTCAACGCTTTTGGACCTGAATAGATATGTACCCATTGTATACAGGGCCTGAATACCTAGATCTCTTGTCTTGGAGAGACAATTCCAATGATGTGTTAGTTTGCAATATTGCGTTGACAAATATTGAAATAAGGGGGAATGTTGTATTGAACTTATGCAAATTTTAAGCATTAAATGTATTGTAAAACGGTACCCAGGGCCCTTGTATTTCAGGTTGGACACGGAATATTAGGAATATATCAGGAATAATAGATATCTGGAATATTAGATGTCCGGAATATTAGATGTCCGGAATATTAGATGTCCTGAATATTAGATGTCCGGAATATTAGATGTCCTGAATATTAGATGTCCTGAATATTAGATGTCCGGAATATTAGATGTCCGGAATATTAGATGTCCTGAATATTAGATGTCCGGAATATTAGATGTCCGGAATATTAGATGTTCGGAATATTTGATGTCCGGAATATTAGATGTTCGAAATATTAGATGTCCGGAATATTAGATATCTGGAATATTAGATGTCCGGAATATTAGATGTCCGGAATATTAATACATAGAAATAAAGGACAAATAATCGGGGACTCTGTATTAACTCGACATATATAAGAGTTTGACAATCAGAAGTTCGAGGTATAATCATTTTACCCAACGTTACTAATTTGGACCCCGAATTTATTGTTTCTTTTACTGAAATAAGTACAACCTGCCCACCATTACTGTTTGAATGAACTGGGAAGAATTGCTTAGAGTAACGATAAACCCTAAAGACAGAAACTAAAAGAAACATGACACGATTACTACCAAAACAAAACAAAAAAGAACAAAGCAAAGCTTATCAGGTTCTACGTGGTATGAGTTATATATTACGTTGTTGAAGTTTCGGTTTGATTCTTCGGGAATCTAATAATAGATCCGAGTGCAATTTAATCTACTTTGTACATGCAATGTATCTACATTGAAAATGCGTACACACTTACAGAAATGTGTAACCCCCTGTCAACAAATGATTACAATGTGGATCTACCCCTTATTCAACAATCCTTCATTTTAACGCATCTACTACCGTGTGGATTAGAGAGTATTTTGACCAAAAATATGCGATTTTCGACAATGTCTCGTTTTATCACAACGATTTCTACTAATTGCCTTTTAACAAAATAAATCATTTTGCATGATTTCTTTAATCGACTTAGGTTAGTTTCTAAGTTTGCGAAGTTCAACAAATCCCAGACATGGTATTGGGTTTGAGGTATTTATGACACACGTCGAAATTCTAAAGGTATAAAAAACTTTCTCTATAACACATTACCTCATGGTAGCTGATATGACTTGATTAAATGGGGTTTACATCGTGTCAACATTATTTCGGTTATGTTCCGATGCCCGACTCATAATGACGGAGGAAGACGCCATACGTAACTGAAAATACGGACTGGTCAACGCGGGTAGAGCCATTGGCATTCCGTAAATCAGTTTTCACGAAACTCCTAAATACATGCATCGGTATTTGGACCCATGCAGAGAGTTCTGTACTCTAACCACTAGGCCACAGGGTCATCTCGTTTTATCCCTTAGAATGCTGGGTAGTTTTCTAAGAATATGTTTTTGTGTCGTCTTCTTTCCAAAACCTTAAGTATCTGCTTAATTTTGATGAGGAAAGATACTCAAACATGCACACATGTTATATCTCAGGCCAGACGCCAAATAAATTAGCGGCTGGTCTGTGATCTAACCTGTTTGTATAGCATGAATCGGGTTCCAGCACTATAAGGGTTAAACAATCGGATTGTAAGCAACAGAAAATTAAATCCTTAAAGGTAGAAACAATCATGAGTAAAACGATTAGTGTCGAGGACATTTGACCGGACAACCCCAGTCCGAATCCTGATTAGGGCAGATGATCTCATCGCATAGTGGCCTCGAGCAAGACACTTCTTTCCTAGCGAATTACCTGCATAAAACAAGGATATGTTGGTCTGGTTAATGTCGTACTATAATACGTTAGTACCAATGTAATGTTAAGGGGCAGTTAATCCAGGGGTGAGGGGAATGCACCCAGCCAAGTAAAATCCATTGTAAAGTTAAGGGGCCGGTAATCCAGACTAGCCAAGTGCACTCAAGAAAGAGAAGGAGAAAGAAAATGCGCCTGTTTAAAGATTTATACGCTAAAGAAATGGTTGTGATTTGCTAAATGAAGCAATGGGTTTTCATTTGAAGGCACACTTAACAAACACAGAGGGTAGGTTTTTTACTATAAGGGCGCCACAACACGCCTAATGCATGTACAACTCAGAACATTTATACCGCTCTCTCAGAGTGCGAAGCGCTCGGAGAACGGATAACGGTAACATACGTACGAGTAACAAGTTATGTTAACACCGGTTATACGGGCGAAAGACCGTGCCAAAGGCACGGTCTGAAGACCGCCTATGGTCTCGCACCTGTTACGGAGTACTTCCGGGTCGTAGTACCCAAAAGTAGTCCCATTTAGAAATTTTGAGTTTCAACTTCTGGTGCATAGTTTTGCTGGTAAGAGATGAGCTGGTAGAACACTGATGTGTTTCCTGTATAGATTATAGTCCTGCAATGCTCCCAAAGTTTGTTTTGATTGCTTATTGCAGGACTATTTGTTTGGGATGTATGAACACAAATGCCGGTACCTCGGCTAGATTTGACAGCTAGTGCACTGATTTTCGGACGGTACTAATACACTTTGCTCCGTAGAAAAAAAATGAGACGATTGAGGTGTCCATTTTATTACAGTTTCTGAGAGTTGAATGGACAAACTTGATGTTCCTGTATATAGCTAAGCGTAAAAAACACTATTCTTCATTCAGCAGAGTCTTGAAAATAGCTGATTTAACATTGGAGTCAATGGGAATTCAATATCTCAAAAGTAACAGGTGTATGACCTAATCCATGGCAGTCGCATGTCCGTGGAGTCTTTATTTTGACGTAAATAACTGAGAAATCTTCATCAAACTATGAAAGAAATCAGCAGATAGCATTTTAAACATGGATTTACCTTTCCTCGGGACAAGGTATGTGTCCAAATGGTTTTAATTGAGAATGTAGGATTTTCCTTGTTAAATCGGCTTGTGTATGAGTTTCCGGACAACATCCATTTCTGTTATACCCATTACAATGCATTTCTGAGCGATTTTATTTGTGTTTGAACAAAAAACCTGATGTCATCAATGAGTTAAAACAGTAATTTCTCCCTAGAAAGTGATTTTCTGTCAAAATTGCTTTATTTTTTAAGTACAGAATAAATAGTATTGTGCAATGGTGAGTAATAATAATTGTCAACTGAGAGGACCATGTGATGCCACTGACTTTCATCCAGCAAATACTGATCTAAGATGCACATCTATGTCATTTCCTTCCCTTTATTAGCTCATATTGTCTGATCTCAGACTAGACTTTCTGCTTTTGAGTGATTTTCCTGTTGTAGCTGAGGCGGAATGTGTCGCTCAAGATAAGCTGTGATTGGATACTTGTCGCTCTAGATCTCTCGACAAGAGCTAAGGCTTTTAAGCGATACTTTTTCTTAACCGAAACAGCATTTTACAGTTTTAAATGTATGTGTTACACTAAAACAATAATTGTAAACTGACCAAGAGAGCTATTCTAAGGTATTTCAAGTGTAACGGGTTAAGGCGGCTGGTTTGGTGCAAGAAACCAATCACACGAGTCATGTCAAACTTTTCGAAATCAATTTGATGGACAAATCGGTCTTTCACAAAACCACCAATAGTATAAACCGCTATCATGTTCCCCATATCATAATCATCATCATCTCATTATCGTTGATTATTATTACTATTATTATTATTGTTATTATTATTATCATTATTATTATAATCATCATTATTATTGTTGTTGTTGTTGTTATCTTATCATATCCATTGCATGTTGAATGGTGACGGTGAGTTTTATTCATAGGTTACGGTAGTAGCAAGCAAGCTGTTTTTACTATCAAATGGAAACATTGGTGGAAAAGAGAAATCAATGATTAATAATGAGCAATTATTTCTTTTTCCGTGCCATTTTCTAAATATCATGTCTGTCGATGAAGCCTGAATATCGAATGGTCTTTTCGATGGCTGTGTTTCAGAAAAATCATTGTAGATATTGTTTATCTGTCTTTGAATAGGTATAAACTCTTTATATCAACCATTTCAATATAGAATTGCATGTAACAATCTGTTTTTCCAAAGATATTCCTTGATAAAGCTATAACATATTTCAAGATCCTAATGTAGGCATGAAAATCAGTCATTTGCTTTGTAAAATGAAAATGTTAACAGTCAAGGTTCAGATTTGGACCAATTTGACTAAAAAAGGCTTTGGAATGGCTGCTTTTCCTATAATGTTCTTAAAAATATTTTCTTTTTATACTATAAAGGTTTTTAAGTCAATTTTCCAATTGTTTAGTTATTTTTAGCTATTGAAATCACATTTCTAACCCCATAAATAACACATAATGTGTACAAAGCTATGTCGCACACATTTTCCCGTACTTTTTGGAAAAGCCCAGATATACCCCTTAGATTGCCCCCAAATCATTAAAATTTCTGTCCTTGTAATTGGAAATTTTATAATGAGTCTTAAACAACATAATTATAGCATTTCCTACTAGATTTGATTAAATAATGAAGAAGTAAGCCTTCATTTCAACGAAAACAGCCTTTGTTTTACCAAACATATTGCTAAGAAGGCTACTTTTCTTGGAATGTTCCCAGTTCAAACCTTATAAAACTCTTATCAAAGTATGAAACAATCTTTAAGGAACAAAAACCTTTTTGTTTCAGTCAAATTGATCCATTAGTTTTTGAATAATGAGTATTTATCTCTCTTTGGTGACTCTTGGCTCTTTGACATAGTCTTGTATGCAAATGTAGTCGATTAGGGTGGGTGTATGGATTCCTCATTTGTTCCATTTTTATCGCTTTCCTGTCAGGTTTTTCGCATTATATTTTGTCGCAAGTCCCCAATCCTTGGAAAAATAAGACCGAAAACCATGTTAGCAATAAAATGCATTTGTATTAGGTCTCGCACCTGTTACGGAGTACTTCCGGGTCGTAGTACCCAAAAGTAGTCCCATTTAGAAATTTTGAGTTTCAACTTCTGGTGCATAGTTTTGCTGGTAAGAGATGAGCTGGTAGAACACTGATGTGTTTCCTGTATAGATTATAGTCCTGCAATGCTCCCAAAGTTTGTTTTGATTGCTTATTGCAGGACTATTTGTTTGGGATGTATGAACACAAATGCCGGTACCTCGGCTAGATTTGACAGCTAGTGCACTGATTTTCGGACGGTACTAATACACTTTGCTCCGTAGAAAAAAAATGAGACGATTGAGGTGTCCATTTTATTACAGTTTCTGAGAGTTGAATGGACAAACTTGATGTTCCTGTATATAGCTAAGCGTAAAAAAACACTATTCTTCATTCAGCAGAGTCTTGAAAATAGCTGATTTAACATTGGAGTCAATGGGAATTCAATATCTCAAAAGTAACAGGTGTATGACCCTATATGTTACACGTACGTACGAAACGAAAGAAGGTACCTACAAAACCAAGGATTTCCGAATTACTCAGAACCCTATAGGACTTTTTTCGGCCATTTTGGTTGCAACCGGTTTTTTTGGCCCCATATGGCGCCATCTTGTCCGAAAATTTATTTTTATTCAGCTCTTTTACTAGCAATGATGTGGAAAAATCTAAGTCAAACAACAAAAAATAGAAGGATTTTCTTCGAAATATTTTTACAACATCTAAAACAATAAACAGTTTTGTAAAATTTAGACCGCATTTCAACATTTTCTGTTTATTTGGTGAAGGTGGCGTGTCTCATCCTCAAACCCGTCAATTCTTCACATGTTGACATAGTGATTACACCAAGAACTGTAACGTGCACTTTCCGTTTTTGTGTATCACGTGACAAGACATTTTCTTTACAAATCATCATCGTTCCGATCATCGCTTCAAATCTTAAATCGAATGAAATAATCGCCTTGTTGAACGAACACCGAAAAAGATGATGTCAGGTAAGATAACTTTTTGTACACTTTCATTTTCGTATAAAGAACGCATATTTAAACAGTATATTTTGTTAAAAGCGAGATAGATAAATCGAAGAGAGTCTGGACCGTCATTCTATGTTTACAAACAAGATGGACACTACGAGCACTGTCTTACTCCGAATTGATTTTATGTCACCGCATCTATCTATGTGTTGAGGAAGTATTTAGTACACTTTCCAGTGTTAAAAGCTACGGGCAATATGGACATACATTTTAGAGACGAAAAAAGATTTGTTTACATTGAGATCATTTCAAGGCTGAGTAACTTCGATCCATATTGGATTCTTCTTTTTGGATTGACGATGTGCCTTGTTTTTTTTTATTCACACGTTCTTTGCTCTTTGATTCTTGAATCTACCTATCCTGATGACTTCCAAAACGTATGTCTTTTCACCGGTTATTAATGTAGACATAGTCGGGGAACATAGTAATGACTTTTAAGTAAATTTAATTTGTCTGCTTTCCAGAATCAGCCATAGTTCAGACTGCGTGAAGGTCAAATGTGAACCGGCAACCAAAGAAATGAATGTTGTGGTACTGCATAAAGAAAGATTCTTTGTTTTATAAGCACATGTAAGTACAACTTGTCTTTTTCATAAGTAATTATGATATGAATAATACCTTGCAAATACAGATAAGACAAACAAGGAAATTTTGGTTTGAAGAGCTTTTTACTTTAGAAAGAAGTTTTTACCTGAACTACAGGTGTTTTATACTGTTTTCAACACTATGTCAAACATAAATTTTATGGCTTATAGTTTGTGTACATGTCAATACATCCTCTTAGCATGTTTTTTCTAGAAAAAACTGCACTGCAATATTTTTTAAGCTAGATTACTTTATCTTCCTTTCATTCATAATTTGGTGAGAAATCTTAATAAACAATGATGTAAAAGGATGCATAAAGACTAATGACTTTCAAACAAGTGGCTGGATAGATTTGTTTTGCCATCAATGTACATGGCTCAGTCTATAAGGATTACAACTAGATGAACAAAGACATCATAAGTAATTTTGTAACAAGATTTTGGCAAACATGTTGCCAATTAAAAGATATTCAAAACAAAGTTTGGGAATACAAAAAAGACTGCATTACTTTTGAAATGATATCTATTCAACATTCATGTTTTATGTACATATATACATCAAAACACTTCTGCTATGTATGAGGTACAGTGACAAAGAGAGAACCATTTTAACATGGATTTTATTTTAAACTTATGTTTCTTCTATTATCTCTTTTAAACAGAAATATCTGTGCCTGACAGAGGAGGAACTGTACATGAAAGTGCTGACATGAAAGATTACCTTGACAAAAAGAGAACAGATGAAGATCTCTATGAAAATTGTCTTTGCATTTTTTTTCTGTAAACGTTTAAATCTAAAACATGTGTGGAATCTATGTTTTGTAGCACAACACAAACAAAACTTACAGAAATGCACATGTATTTCCAATACTGATAGATAGTTGTAGCAAAACTGTCTCAATTTGTGAGATGTAAGAAACTTTTCCCATAATGTTTAAGAAAATACTGTTAAAAGTCAAATGATGGGACAGTAAGAGTTTTCATTCATTATTTTGTACAATATAAGGCAGCAGGTAGCATTTAAAACTGAGATACATATTGCTGGTTCAATTCATTACATATTTTACTTTACTGCAAAAGGTGCAATAGGGTGAATTTTTGTTTAATGAAATACAATATCTGTTTAGTTTCAATAGTAGACCAGTTAACCCATTACAAAACAAAACTGAAATTAACCACTTTGTTGAAGACGACTCAGGAAAACATTGTGGAAAAAGGAGAAATTGCTGGTGACAAGCAATTTTTTCCTTTTCCCACAATGTTTTCTGCCCTATCAAATGATTATTTTTCAATGTCATCACATTTTGAAATGTCGTCTGCAAATGCTTTCAATTTGGGACAGTAAAAAATTTGGTGTTTGGTAAATTGTTAACTCATGTAAACACATTTGTATGCAAGTGGGGCATAACAAATTTGAGTAAAGCCACCATTATAACTTAATTTTTTCTACAACAAGTATTCCCTTTTGTCACAATCATTTCTTTCTCTGCAAAAATGCTCTCTTTTTCCAGATTACACTTTTGGTTGCAAATAATTTCTGTTTCAAACAATGATGGCTCTATATTTTAAAATCATTTGGACATTTCTAGCAATAAAGCATTAACAGTAATAATCTCTGAATACTATTGGGTAAAATATATTGTTATTAACAGATTCATTGTTTGGAAGGTTTCCTTGCATCACATTAGCTTCTTATTCTCTGTTAAAGATATGTTAAATTATTTCTACCTTATGAAACGCTTTGCATGTTGCAGGAGTCTTTTAGAAAACACTCTGACAAAATCATGAAATGAGTCAAATGACTAAATGAGCAGTTATCCCTTTTCTCATCATAGTTTAAATCAAATGTCATAGTTAAATTATGCAATTTTCTTGTGATCTGCTATTACTTTCATTGGTAACAGTCACAAATATAGCTTGAATGAAGCTTAAACGATAAATGATGAAATTTTGCCTGTTTACTTTCAATAGATGTAATAGTTATAGGAATTCACAAAAATTCTGTGCTTTGTTCTCAATTTGGACTCCACAAGAGTATGGATATTACACCCTGAAGATGATAAAACAAAACATTTGGAAAGAATATTTTATTCAATAGTTTGTTAAAAGGAGTAACAGGTTATTGACACAACATTGCAGCAAAGGTTAAGTTTAATGTGGTAAATATGCAAACTTGTATAACTTTCTTTATTTAAACTACATAATATAAATCATGCATTGCGTTTTGGAGAGGGTTAAACGAAATAAAGGCTAACACTATGACTGATCATTTGAACAAGCTTTTGTATAGACCTGTACATATTCTATCACTTATTACCTTGAATAAATTTTGTCAAGTGTTTAACGATAGAATTATCTTTTGTTTGTTTCAACTTATTATAGAAGGACTTTTGGTGCTGTAGATAATTTTAAAGAATTTTGACAATGACGGATTTCCCTCATAATACAAATCTTTCCTCTATTTCATCATTAAATCAAATGCTGTGAAAGGTTTTAAGAATGATTCAGAGAAAACATATACTTACAACATACAATTTGGTGAAGAGTAAATTCTACATATCAAGGTTTCAGTGCAAGACAATACTGTAAGTACTTCACATATATGAAGTACTTACTAAATCTTGCATTTAATCCTCATTTTGCATGGAGAGTTTTTGGAATTCAAATTCTATAGTTTGGTGGTTTTTGATATTGCTCGAACAGTGTCTTCTATTTCTCATTGCATTACTGATATGGGTCGAACAGCTTAAACATGAGAGTATCTAGCGAGGACCACCAACCACCAACCACATATACATGATAATTAGTCTTAGATGCTATGTTTGATTATGGTTTAACAACATTTTCAACAGAATGTTTCAGTTGTGTCAGTAGACATATCCCTGTTCCTATTATTTCCTCATCAGTCACTGCAAATAGACCTAAGCCACTGATCACTTACCCCATACAAACATCGTTGCTCTATGGTTTAGTCAAAATAATTAAACATGAAGAAGTTTTGGATAGGTCCTGGATCACAACTAAAATATGGTTATGGAGTATCCATCGATAGCATCCAACCATACATAAATGTTAATAAGTCTTAGATGCTATTGTTGGATTATGGTTTAACACCATTTTCAACAAAGTGTTTCAGTTGTATCAATGGACATTAATCCCTGCTCCTGTTATTTCCCCACCAGAACCAGCCAATATTTCTCCCTAGACATAGTCCGAAACTCCGAATGAACCAGAGTAGATATTTCATTCTACATCACAGTTACAGCTTGGATCATCCGACTTACCCTAGACACTGACCATTTAACCCATACGAAAATCATTGCTCTTCGGTTAGAAATTTAAAAAGTCTAGCTGCAATGACTTTCGAAAGAATATCATACAAGCCGAAGTGTCAAACGCATAATTATTCATGCTATATACCAACTAAACTTCTGAATCTTGATAATGGCTATGTCTTTCAAATTGGAATGCCTTCTGACAGGACACTGCTTCATTGCCTATTACTGATACAATACAAAGGGAACATATGTAATACAAGTCCAGAATTAGCACTGTTCATTAACTGAAGAACAAAATCTCTTTCGCCCGGTTTAGGCTTTGCCTATTTTCATATTACCATTAGCAAAAAAACAGGTGGCTTCCGGTTTACCTAAAGGAGAAAACTCGGGTTTGCTTCGGGTGTTTCCGGCTTTACAGAATGGACTGGTTCTATCTAAATTTATTTTCAAGCGTTACCTTTATCTACCAATATATCTACCAATAGTGAACCATTCCTTGTAAAGAGAAAACTCGGGTTTGCTTCGGGTGTTTCCGGCTTTATGAAATGGACTGGTTTTACATAAATTCATTGCCGCTCATTGAGTTTATTTCCGCCAATCATGAATGAACCATAAACCATTCTATCGAAAAACAAAACACGAACAACAGGATCGGCGCCACCGCTTCAAACTTTAAATTGGACACAGTGTTCAACTCCTTGAAAGGAAAACGAATCGCCGGTTGTAGGTAAGAGAACTTTTTGTACTCTTTCATTTCGTTATAAAACAGTATATCTAAATAGACCATTTTCACCAAAATTCGTCGTAGAAAAATCGAGAAGGCGAGCCCTCGTCACGCCTCGCGGAAGATGCTTCCTCTAAACAAACATCCATCTGAAAAAACTTCTTCCTTTTAAGTAGAACTACAGCATTCATTTTTTTAGTATTACAGTACATGTTCCCTGCAGTACTAGGCTGGAAAGTGTGTGTTGCCCACAACACTCCACGGTGAAATAAGTGTTCACCTTCTATCGATTCGGTGATTACACCCTGCAGTTTGGCATAATCTAATGTTTATGTAGACGGTCTATGTCATTTTCGCGGTGTGTAAGGAAAGCATTAGGTACACATCGTGTTGTATATGGAATACACTATTATGCTGACCAATAAAGCAACGATGTCAACTCGTCAGTTGCAGACATGGATTATTTGTTATTGTTGGAGCTTTTAAATTAAGTACAAGGTCCCTTTTTGACAATTTAATAGCGCTATGGGCCGATAGTTTAAATAACAATGACAGCGTGAATTTCCTTTTCAAAAAATGAAATACCCTGTAAAGTATTTGGTTATATATGTCACCTTATTCGTTTGACAGTATTTTATTTTACTTGATTCAAGTGATAGTATTATTCCCAGACAGTAATTTATTTTACTTGATTCAAGTGATAGTATTATTCCCAAACATTGAATTATTCTTGCAATTGATAATTTTGGCCCAAGGGTTTATGAAAATAGATCCCTTAGTTGTTTTTTCTTTATTTAACAGAATGCATGATGGTTGGAAATATGACGATTTTAAACAAGCTTCAAAAGAAGAGATGATGCAGACCTGCATAAACATTGACTCTGTTTTATAATACAAGTTACCAAGTAAGTACATAGTCTTTCTCAGGCCACTTTGAACTTTTCAAACATAAGTGTCATAAACATAGAAGATATTTTATGAAAGCAATATAACAAAGAAGCAATCTCTCAAATGTCAAAGCAGTTTTTCTCTTTAATTCAAACATCTCTCATTAGATTATACTATAGATAACAATGTCAGCATGAATTTCCTTTTCCAAAAATGAAATACATGTACCCTGTAAAGTATTTGCATGGTAATATATGCAACCTTATTTGTTTGGCAGTATCTTATTTTACTTGATTCCAGTGATAATATAATTCCCAAACATTGAATTTTTCTTGCAAGTGAGAATTTTGGACAAAAGGTTTAGGGTAATAGATGCCTTAGTTGTGTTTTCTTTATTTTACAGAATGCATGATGGTTGGAAATATGACAATTTCAAACAAGCTTCCGAAGAAAAGATGATGCAGACCTGTATGAACATTGACTCTGTTTTATAGTACAAGTAAGTTGATCTACATGTATATTCTTTCTCACATCCCTTTGAACTTTACAAACATAAATGTCATAAACATAAAAGATAGTGGTGAAAGTGGTGGACTCAGAACTCGAGGGGGGAGGGGGGCAGGGCCAGTCCCACCAAGACCTCTTGTTTCGTGGGAATGGCCTTTGGCAAGTCACTTCAGAGCCCTAGCCTAGTACTTGGGTATCCAGGAAAGCTGCTCCAGAACTGAAAAATGTAGGTACGGCACTGATGGAGAGGACCCATATGGGACCTGTGTCAGTTAATGACTCTAATATAAATCTAATTATAACAAAGGAGCAATCTCTCAAATGTCAAAGTGGTTATTCTCTCTAATTCAAACATCTCTGATTGGATTATAGTATAATAACATAATATGATATGCAGCACAGTATTCAGGAAACAAGCAAGTTTGACAAAGGTTGGAATTCTTAACATGTCCTCCTTATATTACTTTGTTTTTCAACAAAAATAGTTATACATTTATAAACGTTGATGAATTTGGTGTTACTCACAATTTGTAATTGACTTTTCCTTTGTTCTTTTTTGAAAACCTTGGTTTGACAGATAATGAAAGCAAATAAATCAAGACAGGTTGAAATATAGATTGTTATCATCAATCAGTTCTTTTTTTCCTGTTAAATTACTGCTTCAATTGATTACCATGGGTAAAGAATTATTTCAAATGTTACCAATTAAGAATAATCAGTCAGTTAGATGTAGCCAGTATTGGCAAAAGATTGATATTTTTTATTTTTCTCTTTTAACAGCCAAAACTGATGACTAACTGATAGAGTAAGGAAGAGGTAACAACATCAAAATATGCTTGAAGATCACATGGATTTGGTACAATAAAAAACGGATGAAGATTTACATGGACGCCTGATTACCCCAAATCTGTTGATATGTTTGACTCATGAAAAGTTATAAAGTTTAGTTTTCTCTTCAAAAGACTTTCAAGGATAGTGTTTAGTGTTATTTGGTACTGATAACATCAAATGACAATAATATAGAAAAACTGTGATGGACTATGGAATATTCTATATTGATAACAATGTCACATATGTCTTATGGTACTTATTTTCTTTTCTTTTGTTTCAAGAAGCCTTCAAAAATTTAACTTAACCCTTTCCCAAACAACAAAATTTCGACTGTCACAAATTGAAAGAGTTTGCAGACGACATTTCAAAATGTGATGAAATTGAACAATATTCTTCAGGAAAAGCAGAAAACCTTGTGGGAATAGATAAAATTGCTCGTTGCGATCAATTTCTCCTTTTCCCAAAATGTTTTCTAAAGTCATCTGCAACAAAGTCGTCAAATGTCGTTATTGTTTGGGAAAGGGTTAGTCAAATTAATGAGACAAAAAGCATGCCCATACTATATTTAGACAACTTAGTCAGCCTGCAGGATACCAGTAGAAGACAGAAACTTGTCATTACTTTAATTTCTTTTCTAACAATTGCATGTTTATGAAATTTTTCAATGAAACAAAGATGGGAGTTTAGTTTACATTTTAAGCATACATCAGTGTAAAGTTATTGTTTTCTTTCAGTATCCATGGTAAACCCCTTGATTTTCAACACAAATTTTTAATCAATTATGGCAAAGGGAAATTGGCTCAGAGAGCACATTTTCCTTGTCACAATTGGTCTATTCATTTGTCAAAGAAATTTTTAATTATATCTGTTTTTGCTTAAAATTTCAAACAATATTTGGGAAAAAATGGATAAACGTCTTAAGGATGTATGTCATAGAATATTTGAAAAAGCTAAAGTTGATCATGAACGTTTCTGCCATATGCTTCCAACTTTAAGGAGTTTTTTTTTTCAAACTATGAAGATCAGGAAAATGTTGGCATCAAACATGAAAATAATGTCCCAAGATCAAGCAGTGACTTCATTTTTTCAATTAATGTGTTAGAGCAAGGAATTTGACTACATGAACAAATGCTGTCTGCTGATTTTCACTTATGTCTTTTAACTACATTTTATTAATAGTTTGTTGCATATCATTTTGTTTTGCATTTCTTGTTCTTTAAGTTCTTTGATAGATAAACACATATCAAAAAAGCAGTGTTTTATGTGTGAAAAAGTTAATAAAATATTAATAAAAAATTATAGAATCTTTTACTTTTATTTTAAAGTTAAACAAAAAACCATTTGGCTACAACAAAGCTATTTATTGTATTTGAATGATCCTTTGGAGATCTGCTAAGCAATTTATTTGGGATTTCCTTATCTACAGTAAAGAAAAATTCAAACAATTACCTGATTGGCTTTCTATATGATGTAATTTAGTTACCTTAGAATGTACAAGCAAATGAGTATGTTGTTGAATATTGTCTGATACTATTAACCCAAATGACCCTTCTTCGTCACCAAATGACATGTTGTTGGTTCTCATGATGATTTAACCCTTTCCCAAACAACAAGTTTTTGACTGTACCGAATTGAAAGAGTTTACAGACGATATTTCAAAATGTGATGAAATTGGAAAATAATCTTCTGATAGGCCAGAAAACATTGTGAGAAAAGGAAAACATTGTGGGAAAAGGAAAAATTGCTCGTCACAAGCAATTTCCCCTTTTCCCTCCATGTTTTCTAAAGTCATCTGCTACAAAGTGGTCAAATGTCGTTATTGTTTGGGAAAGGGTTAAACCAGTACCTACAACACATAATTTTGTGGAAAAAAAATCTATGATTTCATGCAGAGACAGACTTGTGGTTCAAATATTGTAGTTTGGTGGTTCTGACATTGCATGAGCAGTTTGTCCTTACATGATGAATGTCTCATTGATGAAAGGCCCTCAAACATAGCCCAAGCAAGCAAAACATATACCGTTATAAAACATATACCATCAAAAGCGTTTAACAGGAGTCTACAAGGAGACTTATCCTTTTACTGAGACCTATCTAAATGTGACAAAGATGACAGCTTTGTTACAAAATGAGTACTTGCTCCCCAAAGTAAGCCAATTCTTATACTTCAGCAAAGTTGTACTCTGAATTGAGATTGAAACACATATTCATTAATGTGTAAGTTTTTCACAAAATCCATGCCATTGAGTTGAGAGAGCGGTCTAGAGGCAATGCCTTAGTTCATATTATATATTAAAAAAAGAATACACTTAAACGCCAGTGAGATTAATTATTATCAAAACTTGTAAACGATTTAAAACATTATGACAAGAGAAAACGTACAGGACCAGCGGTGGTGTAAGTTGACCACGTAAGCGTCGGGTAGTTAGCCAGCACATATCCGAGTTCGATTCCTGATGGCGGCCAATACAGTGAGTGAGAGTGACATAAGGTAAGACGCTATGTTCTGACCGTGGAATGTATAGGTAAATTTTCTATGAAGCCGTATATAACTGCGAATGCAGTTTGTTTTTTATTGAGGTTTTGCTTCTCAGGAATAAAACAATTCCTTAAACGAAAGCAGTTCTTTGAAAAATTACAGGTATACCCAGAGTACACATAATGTATTCGTCTAGTGATTAATGAACCGCATTAACCCTTAGAATGTTGGGAAAATTTCTATAAATAGATTATTGTGTCGTCTGCCTTCCAAAACCTTACATATCTGCTTAATTTTGATGAGGAAAGATACTCAGAGTAGCAAACAGGTTACATCAAAGGCAAGTCGCCAATTAACTTGGCGGCTGGCCTGGATCCAACCTGTTTGCATAAGCACGAAGTCGGTTCCAGCACTAAAAGGGTTAAAATCGTAATGAGATAAGCCCATTCTTATGTAAACAAACCTAACCGCGTCCTTCTATTTTCAATGAAATTAACGAGGGATTCAAATTGATAACCACAACAGACAAACTAAATGACAAGCTGAAAAAAGTCCCTATTCCAATGAGTAGAAACTATTGATATAGTTGATATAGGAAAGATAAATTGAATACTGTCTCTTATTTAAACCCTGTTTCCATGTTTTGCCTATACATTTTTAAAGTTTCCGAACGTCATAGGATTATTTTTGGAACTTACGAAAATAAACGAATACATATCTATTTAGTATTTCAACAGAGAAACCAATATTATAATGACGAATTTTGGCATTTTTCATTTAATTCAAATCCGATGACAAGACGACAGATTCTAAACATAGCCTGCATATATGTCAAGCTATAAATAACCGGTCAAGTGATACCCAGAATACACATCGAAAACAAGCATACACTCTCTTGCACCGGAGTGTTTATATCAAACTAGCCAGAATAAGATTCTTTTGGCAATGTAAAACTTACACAGAAAGAACATCAGGGTATACGGGGTTCATTACCAACAAAAAGAACAAAAACGTCTGGTTTCTTACAGAATTAGAGTACATTATCCAAATCGAAAGTGAAACTTGCCATTCAAGATGTCGCCTAGCAAAGTCGTCGTGTGTAGACACGTCCATTTTACTCTACAGACGATTCCATTCCATCCAAATACCGTCAGACAATATGTCTGGACTGTGAATAAGTCCGGAATGTATATTTTCTTTTTTGTTTTGACTGTAATTTTCATTGTGGACTAAGCCCGCGTTTTTTCCACTCCTCATGTTTATCGTTTAAGTTTGGCGTACACCGTCACGTGGTAGCCCACATGACGTAACTATTTACCATACATCGGATGTAACATCAAGGGGTGATGCAATAGGGGTTTTCCGTCAATATCAATTTTAAAGCGATTTCGGTGACTTTCTTTTGATGTATATTTGTTTGAACCACATCTGAATAAAAAAAATGCAAATTCCACTTTTAACATATATTTTTTTATCAAGGAAAGTCTGCTTCAAGTGTAAGATTTTTGGGAAACAAATTGTTTATTTGTTTCGCCCATTCAATATTTATTACTTCGGACAAACTCGTTAAACGCATCTGAGACAGATGACTTAATAAATCTATATGGCAAAACGACAAAGCAACTACTCCTTTATGGTTAATTGATTTCCTTTCATTATCTAAAAGGGATTGTAGATCATTTATTCTAGCTCCAGTCCCCTCATGATCTAAGTAAGACCCGGCTGCGATATTTCATTAAACCCTTTACAAAAAGCAAAACTTTCGACAGTCCCAATTTGAAAGAGATTGCAGACGACATTTCAAAATGTGATGAAATTGAAAAATAATCTTCTAATAGGGCAGCAACTATTGTGGGAAAAGGAGAGATTGCTCGTTAAGAGAGAGCAAACTTTCCTTTTCCCTCGATGTTTTTAAGAGTCGTCTGCAGCAACTTGTCAACTTGTTTGGTAAAAGGTTAATGAACATGCTTTAACCCTTAAAATGCTGGGTAATTTTCTAAAATATATTTCTTTGTCATCTGCTGTTCAAAACCTTAAATGTTCTGGCTTACTTTTCTTGAGGAAAGATCCGCAGAGGATAGGCGTTAACACTATAGGCGTTAAAAGGGTATCACATAAAACGAACTCGATCGATATTATATAGAAAATGTTTGAATGTCTATAGATAACGTTTACATTCGTATGGAAGTCTGAAGTTGTTTCATATACGATTAGTGAAATGGTATTGAAATAAAGCCGTCTACGTTATTCAAGAGTTGATTTGTCTAATAGGTTTCCAAATGGAGAAAGACTTGGTGAAACTTTGGATGAAATCTGTTATAGGAGGTAAGGCGCCAATAGCGATGGTGATGGTGATGGTGGTGATGGTGGTGGTGGTGGTGGTGACGGTGATGGTGGTGATGGTGGTGGTGGTGGTGGTGGTGGTAGTGGTGGTGGTGGTGGTGGTGGTGATGGTGATGGTGATGGTGATGGTGATGGTGATGGTGATGGTGATGGTGATGGTGATGGTGATGATATTGTTGTGGTTGTTGTGTGTTGTTGTTGTTGTTGATGATGGTGATGGTGATGGTGATGGTGATGGTGATGGTGATGGTGATGGTGATGGTGATGGTGATGGTGATGGTGATGGTGATGGTGATGGTGATGGTGATGATATTGTTGTGGTTGATGCTGATGGTGACAATGTTGTTGTTGTTGTTGTTGTTGAAGCTGATAATGTTGTTGTTGTTTGTGATGATTATGTTATTGCCGTTGATGATGATAATGTTGTTGTTGTTATTGTTGATGATATTGATGTTGAGGATGATGTTGAAGATGATGATGATGATGATGATGATGATGATATTGTTGTGGTTGATGCTGATGGTGACAATGTTGTTGTTGTTGTTGTTGTTGTTGTTGAAGCTGATAATGTTGTTGTTGTTTGTGATGATTATGTTATTGCCGTTGATGATGATAATGTTGTTGTTGTTATTGTTGATGATATTGATGTTGAGGATGATGTTGAAGATGATGTTGAGGATGATGTTGAAGATTATGTTGAGGATGATATTGATGATGATGTTGAGGATAATGTTGATGTTGGGGATGATATCGATGATGATGTTGAGGATGATGTTAATGTTAAGGATGATGTTGAGGATGATAGTTATGTTGAGGTTGGTGTTGAGAATATTGTAGGGGATGATGATCATCATCATCATATTGTTGATGAGGATGATAATGATGGCATTGACGCCGCTGCGGTTGCTGCTGAAGAGAATGATGTTAATGAGTTTGAAGATGCTGATGCTATTGATGAAGATCATGAGTATTTTTATTGTGAATGTCATCGACACAAAGACCTCTGTTTTAGGGGCAAGTACGAATGCTGGACCCTATGTGCTAGCGACTTCGATGAAGATCTTTGTCAATCTAGTGTATCTGAAATTCTGAATTAGATGCGGATTGGTCAGGTACACATCAGGAGAGCGATGAGAATGATATATATGATTTTTACTTTTTTTTAACAAACAAGTATGCTAAAATTAGAAGAAAGTTGATTTTTCTTGGTGTATGGCTATCATGACTATGATGAGTATAGTGAATAAGGTGACTTTAACAATAATGTTTATCACCACACCCAACATGACGATTATCTTTACTCTAACTAGATAATAACTTAACATTGTGAATTATGCAAATGTTTAAACAGTGACAATGGATTTTGGGTTACGTGTGTATGTATGTGCCCTTTTCAACAGTATTTCAATAACAATGTTCATGTCTTAAACGACAATGAGAGAGCATTTAGATGGTCCTGAAATGCCCTTTCATGTTCTACGGGATGTCCTTGACCGTTATAGTGCTGGAAACGAATTCATGCTTATGCGAACAGGTAGGTTCCAGGCTAGCCGCCAAGTAAATTCAAATTGGAAGCTGGTCTGTGATCTTACCCGTTTGCTAGTCTGAGTATCTTTCCTCAACACAATTAAGCAGATATTTAAGATGTTAGAAAAGCAGACGACACAAAAATCTTCTTTTTTCAGAAAATTACCCAGCATTCTCAGGTTGAAAAAGGGCACTAGCTAATATTACATAACTGTTTTCCTATGCTAATTGTACGTACAGACACGAGGTTAAGACGAGGGATGAAGATGAATTAATGATAATAATGTCTTTATTTATTTTTTTCACACTTGATTAAACTGAACTTTAATTCACCAGACTTCTGTTTTATTTCTTTCTTTTGGGGTGTCATATCCAAACCAGAGCCGATGATCATTCAAACTTGCATTTGTGAAAACCCTTTACCAAACACCAACTTTTCGACCGTCCCAAATCGAAAGAGTTTGCAGACGACAAAATGTAATGAAATTTGCCTGATATGGCAGGAAATATTATGGGAAAAGGAGAAATTGCTCGTTAAAAGCAATTTCTCCTTTTCCAACGATGCCTGTCAGAGTCGTCTGCAACACACTGGTCAAATGTCGTTATTGTTTGCTAATGGGTTAACACAATTGACTTATCGTTATGTTGAACTGCACAATGATGTTAATCAATATAATTGTCAAAAACACAAAACACAAACCAATACAGTTATGCTAACAATAGCATCATCGATATCGTTAGCTACAAAGTTTTCCATTTCTAAAAAAGTATGCCCTTGTAACCATGAGCAGACGTCCTTTAGCTGTGTTGTGCATTGAGCTTGGAGTTAGCATCATGCTGTTTTGGTCCATTTCTTCCGTACAATGCACTCTCTGGTCGTAATAAACCGTCCATCGTTACCCCGTTCATATGACAAGCGTCCACGTAACTAGATTGATTCAGATCGTCTAGCTGACTGGGAAGTTCTTTACTGATGACGGAACTGCGATTTAGACCAAGCTCGCTATTCGCCACAACTGCAACGTTTTGTAAATGGTGAGAACTTTGAAATTCGTGTGATAAAGAGCCGTCGGTCCTTGTAAACGCCTCTTTCACTTTTCTCCTCGCGGAGGGTTTGTAATGTTGGCCGTACAGCTCCTGAAATAAATGCGCGCTCGTGAAAGAAGTGCGTCAGGATTATCTCCCTTGTCAAAGATAATCTAAGCGATTGTTGCGTACGTGCCGCGGGTTTGTTTTAGAAGCTACCTTGATAAAAGAAAAACTTGCTCGTCTGAGCAATTTCCCATCAAAATGGGTAATAGTTTGTAATCAAAACACTTATATCAATGGAAGCTCGTTTCTCTTTTTACATAAAAAAACACATCTTTTCAGCAGATTTATAAAAAAAATAAAAATCAAAACGATCTTTTGTCTCGAAAAGAGGATTGATTATTTCACCATCTTCATGTTATCTATATAATAAAATATTTGAGGTAGTCCCTTTAAAGTGGTGATATGCCCATCTTGCGGCAATTTATTTTCAAATAGCTTTTACATCGCATCAACATTATTTCAGTCATATTGCGATATCCGCCTCTTGATGATGGTAGAAGGCCAAAAATTCAACTATCCATAAGGGCTGGTAAATCGGCTAGAACCATTGCCCCCCGTAAGTCAGTCGCTCATGAAAATCCATATCCTTAATCAGGATTTGAACCCACACGGAGAGGTGCAATGCGATTACAAGTTATGTACTAATATATTTCTAAAGGTACCCGTAGACCCACATCGACGTCTAATGTATTGAGATAAGCCCGTGAACTTACGTATATTTCTAAAGGTACCCGTAGACCCACATCATCGTCGTCTAATGCATTGAGATAAGCCCGTGAACTTACGTATATTTCTAAAGGTACCCGTAGACCCACACCATCGTCGTCTAACGCATTGAGATAAGCCCGTGAACTTACGTATATTTCTAAAGGTACCCGTAGACCCACATCATCGTCGTCTAATGCATTGAGATAAGCCCGTGAACTTACGTATATTTCTAAAGGTACCCGGAGACCGACATCATCGTCGTCTAATGTATAGAGATAAGCCCGTGTATTACGTATATTTCTAAAGGTACCCGTAGACCCACATCATCGTCTAATGTATAGAGATATGCCCGTAAACTAACATATATTTCTAAAGGTACTCGTAGACCGACATCATCGTCTAATGTATAGAGATAAGCCCGTGAACTTACGTATATTTCTACAGGTACCCGTAGACCCACATCATCGTCGTCTAATGTATTGAGATAAGCCCGTGTACTTACGTATATTTCTAAAGGTACCCGTAGACCCAAATCATCGTCGTCTAATGTATTGAGATAAGCTAGTGAACTTACGTATATTTCTAAAGGTACCTGTAGACCAACATCATCGTCGTCTAATGTATTGAGATAAGCCGTGAACTTACATATATCTCTAAAGGTACCCGGAGACCAACATCATCGTCGTCTAATGTATAGAGATAAGCCCGTGTACTTACGTATATTTCTAAACGTACCCGTAGACCGACATCATCGTCGTCTAATGTATAGAGATACGCCCGTGTACTTACGTATATTTCTAAAAGTACCCGTAGACCGACATCATCTTCTTATGTATAGAGATAAGCCTGGGAACTTACGTTTATTTCTAAAGGTACCCGTAGACCGACATCATCTTCTAATGTATTGAGATAGGCCTGTGAACTTACGTATATTTCTAAAGGTACCAGTAGACCCACATCATCGTCGTCTAATGTATAGAGATACGCCCGTGTACTTACGTATATTTCTAAAGGTACCCGTAGACCGAAATCATCGTCGACTAATGTATTGAGATAAGCCCGTGAACTTACGTATATTTCTTAAGGTACCCGGAGACCAACATCAACGTCGTCTAATGTATAGAGATAAGACCGTGAACTTAGTATATTTCTAAAAGTACCCGTAGACCGACATCATCGTCTAATGTATAGAGATAAGCCCGTGAACTTACGTATATTTCTAAAAGTACCCGTAGACCGACATCATCTTCTTATGTATAGAGATAAGCCTGGGAACTTACGTTTATTTCTAAAGGTACCCGTAGACCGACATCATCTTCTAATGTATTGAGATAGGCCTGTGAACTTACGTATATTTCTAAAGGTACCTGTAGACTGACATCATCGTCTTATGTATAGAGATAAGCCTGTGAACTTACGCATATTTCTAAAGGTACCCGTAGATCCACATCATCGTTTAATGTATAGAGATAAGCCTGTGAACTTACGTTTATTTTTAAAGGTACCCGTAGATCTACATCATCTTTTAATGTGTAGAGATAAGCCCTTGAACTAAAATATATTTTAAAGGTACCCGTAGACCGACATCATCGTCTAATGTATAGAGATAAGCCTGTCAACTTACGTATATTTCTTAATGTACCAGTAGACCTACATCATCGTCTAATGTATAGAGATAAGCCTGTCAACTTAAGTATATTTCTTAATGTACTCGTAGATCTACATCATCGTCTAATGTATAGAGATAAGCCCGTGAACTTATGTATATTTCTAGAGGTACCCGTAGACCCACGTCATCGTCTAATGTATAGAGATAAGTCTGTGAACTTATGTATATTTCTAAAGGTACCCGTAGACCGACATCATCGTCTAATGTATAGAGATAAGTCTGTGAACTTACGTATATTTCTAAAGGTACCCGTAGACCAACATCGTCGTCTAATGTACAGAGATAAGCCCGTGAACTTACGTATATTTCTAAAGGTACCAGTAGACCCACATCATCGTCGTCTAATGTATAGAGATAAGCCCGTGAACTTTCGTATATTTCTAAAGGTACCCGTATACCCACATCATCATCGTCTAATGTATAGAGATAAGCCCGTGAACTTACGTATATTTCTAAAGGTACCCGTAGACCCACATCATCGTCGTAGCTGTAGGATGGTTTGCATTTCTCAGCCGGTACGCACACCGACACTACAAACGTCACCAAGATAAACAGTGCGCATGCGCAGGCAATGATATCCTGTTGTGATGGGAATCGTGGTTGGTCTAAAATATAACAAGGATAATGCATTTAATATTGTCTCCTCCATAAAGCCCATATAAATAATCCCCGTATAATAAGTGGGACACCGGACAGAACAAAATTGAAACACATGGACACCAAAAACGTCACCAAGATCAACAGTGCGCAGGCGCAGGTAATGATATCCTGTTGTGGTGGGAACCGTGGTTGGTCTAAAATAATACAATGATAATGCATCCTTCACTTTCTATCCCATAAGGCCCATATAAATAATCCCCTTGGAGATATATGATAGGTCCAAATTGAATTTAATATCAGAGTACAAAACCATCATGAACTCGCCTTTAAGCTGGTTTATGTACTAGTAGACGAATTCCAGTCCAATCATCTTAAAATCATATAATCGTGGGTATAATTCCGAATATTCTATGATGAACATGTATGTATATATATTCTTGAAGAACGCATTTTTTTCTATCGTAATGTATATTGTTTTTATCAATCTGTCGTATTTTAAGACGCATGTAGCGCGGATGTTCCTAGCTATCCGCTACTGATCATAGCTTTAAGGTTGTTATTTAAACGGTATAAATCATATAGGCCTACTGACAATACAAGGGTATGTCATATAGTAAGGGAATGAACTCTCAGAACCATTTAATTAAAAACTTGCCAGGTATTCTTTCCCCTTGTTGAAGGTACGTTTTCTTTACTTCAAAACGCCTCGAACATACATGCATTTCGTCTCCCGACGTTGTAAATGATTCACACATCGGCGCGTCCTTTTCACAAACCCCCATGATTATCTGATCCAGTAGGCGCCTTTCCAAGCATCTCACAGACACCAACGACAACCGGAGACAGTCAACGAAGAACCAATTGATGTCACGTGATGGCCCACTTCCGGTTGTAAAGCATGACCAGTTGAACGAGTTGACGTCGTTTTGAGCCATGTTGAAATGTTTGCACGTCGGTGACATTGTTTGAAATGTGTACTGTGAAAGCAACAGAGGCTTTGTTGCCATGTCATTGTCTGTTTTGTTGGTCCGTCTTGAGCAAATGTTGTCGGCACCGCCATCTTGGCCAACCATGGTTATAAGGTCGCTGTACAGGCTAACTTCAATGTGTGTTGCGGATTCTGAAGAACAAAATATAGAATATAACGAGCGCTTCGTTAAAAGCGGGTTTCTAAAAACGGGCATATCCTACATATCAAAACTAATTGACGTTATAATAAAAAATTAACTGCATGTTTGATAGATTATACGTGTACTTGTTTTAAATATAGTGCTATCTTCATTTGGCTTGTGGAATTAAATTCTCGTTAAGTCCTCTCTTTAATCTGTTAAAACACTATCATTTTTGAAAATACCTTGCTCGGCTCTGAACCTAATGTCATGAAACGCCATTGATTCAAATAGGTGCACTTGTTATACATTTGGCAACTAAGAAACGTACTTGTTTCGTTTGACTTCTATGCGATTCCGTGATCTGAACCAACGCTGAAAGGGGACGTTTTTATTCAAGTATGTAATCTAATCTCTAGTCCAATGACAATGTCTGCAATTTTTGGGACATAATTTCTTCGACGGTGAAGAAGTAAACTCAGTTCCAACGGAGACGGAAATTCACGACCGTTCGTTTTGTTGTTTTCTAAAAGTCTTTCATCGTGTCGACAGTGTTTCAGTAATATAATGATGTAGGGCTAGGGATGGTGGATTGTCAAGCCGGATAAACTATCGGTATTCTTATTTTACCGCGAACATGTAGTACCATTGGAAACGAAAATACTTTCTATACTAGATATGGTGTATACCTTTCAGAGAATATGAGTAAGCAAAATGTAACGGCGGTAAAACAGAAAAATATAGAAAACGGCTTTAGATCTGAGTATTGCAAAAATAAGCTAATCAAAGCGATCACTTACCAGCATGTAAATATCCATACAGAGCGGAAATGATAAGTCCAAATATAATAATCGCCATTTCGAATCGATGCAGTCACAAATGTCCGTTGAAAGAGTTCTTAGTCAATGATATATCGTCAAAATACAAGCTCACATATACAGTAATGTCCACCGAATGATGAATAAATTGTTAATGGCTTGTTCATGGTTGTACTATACATGTACTGCAATGTCGATATTGTGTTAACATGTATATCTCACCCAATAAATATATACTTTTAGTCAATACGCGCTTCTTTTACCGTATATTCGAAGAAGAAAGAAAGTACTGTAACAAAAAACAAAATCGCTCGTAACATTTTATTAACTAATCACACTAATCCATTGTCATTACGGAAACACTTGCACATAATACCGTGTCCACATGCCTTACGTTCGCACGATCTTTGTACAGCGGAAGCATGCTGTACCTATGTAAACATCGTACTCTCATTACAAACAAAACCACAACCTTCTGTTTATGGACACCAAATTAGCGGGTTTCTCTCATTTCACGCTTGTCACAATGATAACCCTTCGTACGTTGTTATTGGTTGTTTGGACTCGAGATTCACAGTATTTCACGGATATCGCGGCTTAAGCAAACACGGTGTGCATATACAAGGATACTAAGGTGGCAAAATCAAATGCATGTATTACCCAGCTTGTCCAGATGGCTTAACGGACAAGCGAATGTTTACCGAAAATAGCTCTGTAACCATTAAACGGACAAGTGCAGGAAAAGATTTTGCATTTACGAACAACGAACATGTAAATCAGAATCAGATTTCACCAACCCTGGGATGGCGTTTTTACAAAAGAACTTAGAGAAAATATTTGATTTAGTCAAAACCGGTATACAGTAGTTGTATATATATATATTTTTTTTTAAAAAAAAGGACAATGTTGTAATGTGACACGTCATTGGAAGCGTATCGGAGAGACGATTCCAATGATGTGTTACTTTGCAATATTGCTTATCTAGATATCGTAATGAGAGTGAATATTGTTTCAAAATCACGCACATTTAAAGCATAAAAGATGATTAGTGAGACACTTTTCTAGTGCTGCATAATGTAAGCCAATGACTCTTTCTCATGTGAACATAATTGATCAGTGGTTAGACATGAAACATGTTTCGCACCAACTTTATAAAACTCCGGAAAGAAATTTCGAAATTTTGATCGAACTATGTCTCGAACTCAGGTCTCGAGTTTGAAGGCCGTTCCGCTGGCGACAGAGCTTATACGGTTCGGCTTGCGCTTGTATAGAGGTACGTCAGTGATATATATCTCGTTCATGTTAAATAACTTTATTATGATGTGTCTTAGGGCAATACATAACTTCCCGGTCTATGAAATCAAGGGAGCATAACTAAGTGATTTGTTACCGCATTTGTGAACGGGAACGCGTATAAACATTGTATGGTGTATTTTCATTTAGTCAAAACATCTCTCCCGTGATACAGAAGAAATACATTACATCGGTGACCCAAGTTAATTAGCATACATCTGTTAACAAGCACATACATAACTCGTTTATCCTTACTAGAGGTAAACTTGGAGGGACAATGCGTGAAACGTTAACACAGACGGTGAAAACCTGAACACTTATAGTGCTGGAACCGACTTCATGCTTAAGCAAACAGGTTAAATCCAGACCAGTCGCCAAGTAGATTGGCGGCTGGCCTGTGATCTAACCTGTTTGCAACTCTGAGTACATTTCCTCATCAGAATTAAGCGGATTTGTAAGGTTTTGGAAAGCAGACTACACAAAAATATATTTGGAGAAAATTACCCAGTATTCTTAGTCTGAAAGATGTACACATGAAGTAATAAAAGGTCCCCTTTAGAAAGATCGCATATCATCGGTAAATATCGGATTTTAATAACTTTTTAAAATGTCAGCCTCCTTTGCTTTTTAACTTTCCTCTTTGAATTGTGAAAAGTGAAATTGGTGAGAGAAAAAAGGCCGTGGTGCTGGGGGAAAACAACAAATGATACACAGAAAATAAAACAAAGACCCCTTTAGAAAGATCGCATATCATTGGTAAATATCTCATTCAGTAAGTTTTATTATTTACCCTCCTTTTCCTTTTAAGCGTCCGCATTTATTTGCCAAGAGACGAGAATTTGGTGAGAAAAAAAGGGCCGTGATGAAGACAAAAATTGATGCACATGATTTAATACAAAGACCCCTTTAAAACGTTCGCATATCATCGGTAAATATCTGATTTTAATAACTTTTATAATTCCACCCTTCTTTTCTCTTTTAATGAAAAGTGAATTTGGTAAGAGGGGAAAGGCCGCGTTGATAATGAGCAAAGCGAACAGACTTCTTCGTATTGAGACCCGATTTGTTATCGTGAATATGTGTTCCCTTTTAAATGTTTGCAAGGGAACTTCCTTAGTGACATTGCATTGTAGACGGGCGTTTCATCTTTGTCCATTACTTCCTACATGTATGATACCCATTAAACAGTGTACACGAAGAACAGAATTCTGTTTCTTTCTTCGCGATGCTTTATTTTCCGCATCCGCTGTGGGTTGCCTTAGAAACCATAGATTGCTTTATTATTACACTGTTCTTATTTAAGTGCATCTCAAGAAGAGAATTTTGTTTCTTAGTTCCCAATGTTTTATTTTCCTCATCTTATGCAAAATGCCTTAGAAACTATTGTGACATTGGAATGAATTGCTTACTTCATAATTACTGTACTTATTTAAGAGCACCTCAAGAAGAAATTTCAATCTCTCAATTTACAATGCTTTATTTTTCGCATCCTCTGAAGAATGCCATAGAAACTATTGTAGCATTGGGATGAACTGCTTATGCTTACTTCATAATTACTTATTTAAGAGCACCTCAAAAGGAAAGTTCAATTTCTCAATCCAAAATATTTTATTTTCGTGTACGCTGCAAAATGCATTGAAATCCATTGTGACATAAGGATGATTTGCTAATGACTACTTCATAATTTCTTATTTAAATGCACCCCAAAAAGAAAATTCAACTTCTTGATTCGCAATGCCTCATATTTCTGCATCCACTTCGGAATTCCATTGAAACCAATGTGACATTAGGATGAATTATTAATGATTACTTCATAATTACTTATTTAATTCCAAGAAGAAATTCCAGCTTCTCAATTCACAATGTTTTATTTTCCACATCCATTTCAGAATTCAATTGAAACTATTGTGACAAAATAATTAATTCTTCATAAACAGTAGGCGTTGTATCCTAGCTCATTATATTACATGTATTGATCATAACACGCATGATGAAAAAAAATTACCCCCTTACTTTACAATGTCTTATTTATCCTATCCGTTGCAGAATCCCTTCGAAACCACTGTGACAAAAGGATACATTGCGCACCATGAGCAATTTAACCTTTATTCCCGATGGTTTCAACCTAAAAGAAAACCCGATAAATTCGATGTAGATGTTTCACTATATTTTATTCTAAATGTCACTATCTTTAATTCTCAACTGATCTAAGAAAATATTTAATTCTCGACATCCCCAATTTCACAAGGTAAAAGTATTGCTTTTTGATTTTGCAATTTGGCTTATGCTGTTCCTATCTACTTGGAGTTACCACAAGTTTCCATATATGAAGCAATGGCCGCCAAGTTTGCATGCCCACCATTACGATGAGATGCTCTTACAGTGTTTTTCCAAAACAATGGACTTCTTTCCCAAACAAACTCTAAGGTTTCTAATGAGAGACAAATAATCAACAACGCAAATACCCATGCCATTTTTACAATATTGTGGGGTTGTAATGTATTACCTGTTTCAAGGCCTTGAGGGTTGAATGGTGATAAAATCATAGATGACAATGCGGCAAAAAGCTTTGAAATGTATAACATGCTACAAAAATCAAGTGTACAGAGATAGGTTATGCGCTCAGCGACCAGAGTCTATCCTATTTCTGTTGTTTTTGGAACTTATGCTCTTCAACGAATTTTATACTTGTATCATAATAGTTTAATTTCTTCCATTTTGCATTTGTGTTAATATTTGAACATATGTTCGTAACTAGAGATTTCTCCTTCCATCACGATAGTTTATTTCTCGCATCGGTCATATGCGTTAATATTTGAACTAATTCTCGTAATGTGCAATTTTACCTTTCATCACAATACTATATTTTCACACCTACTATAATGCCTGTTTATATTGGAACCTATGGCGTAAGAGATGGATATTCTGTAACATCGCAGGTGTATTATACCGAATCAATCGTAACTACTAGGGTATTTCCGTGATCTGAAAAATGATTTCATTGGACACCGAAGGTCACAACTCAGCGGCCGCAACACCATAGCTACATACATTATTGATGATAATTTCTCACCCAATATTAATGCGCCATAAAAAATAGTTACGCTACACTGTATCTACGATGTCCATTGGGTTCACTCTTATCAAATTTCTTCAGTTAAGTGATGTAACAATGCGATTTGCTACATACAATCTGGCAGATTTTACTCTCATCTAAATTCACAGAAGACATAACTATATAACCTGTTTCAAATGTTTGAATGTTATTTTAAGTACTTCTAAAGCGCTCTCGAGCAATTCTAGTTCTTTTCTTATTTCACTCTAAATTTTTCTTCTCTTAGGAAAATGGGGGAAATACGTTGAATAAGCAATACAAATTGTTTGTTTTTTTTTATCGTGCATCGTGCATTGCTGTTCTTTGATATAACCTTTTAACATTTGTCATAAAATTTATATACTCTAGAAAAAGGGGAAACTAAGTTAGATAAACAATACAGCATGGGCTTGCTAAGTCCAATTTTTTGTGGTTTAATAAAGTTGCTAACTTTTACCAATTGTATTGAAACTTCCCCTTGATCCACAAAGGCTATCCCAATTTCCCACCTAGAACTGATCTATCCAGTTATTATAGAATGTCTTTCACCTAGACTGCCATTGAGAAAAAAAGTACCTGTGTTCCTTTATCTTTTGTATGACCAACACCAGATCGAGAATAACACATGAAAAGTTCGACAGACAAATTCAGAACAACAAAGTCAACCTCACTTATATTCTCATATACATGTGATTAGATCAAATTGGCACCTGATAAAAACCTACCACAATACATTTGAGGACTGGATTGTAAGCCTTCTGTAATCATTGCTGAAATGGTCGAGCTAAAATAACATAACATAAATTTTATTTCAAAATTGGACTTGAGCATGGCAATGCTCATCGTTCATTACATTGTATATATAAACAATTACATTTAATAACATATGTACATACAATTAAACAATATTTGTACACGTGCGTGTGTCAATCAATATCTATACTGGGGAAGCAGGTAAAAAAAGAAAAGACACATGTATGGGGGAATATAAAGAAAAACTGAAAGGATTCACATTTCATTTGGTAACAGATTAATTTTGAAGGTTTAGTGTATTTTTCCTTTCAATCGATGCCTTGATGCAATATGCTGAAAGGTTATGCAGTACTCTTTTTTGTTGAATTAAGAAGTTGTATCAATTTGAACATACTTGATCTGGTGAAATAGACGGACACATTCAGTACTACACAGGCAATATCACTAATCTACTCATATATTAAGATCCAATTAGCACCTGATGAAAACCTACCGCAATACATTTTCAGGGTCTGGTTTGTTAACCTTGTGCAATTATTGATGGAAAGGGTAGCCTATATAATACCCTAGAAAAATATATATCAACTGCTTATTAATTATGTTCATGCATGAAACTATCCAATGGCTTATAAACGAAAAGTGTCCAATAATGGTTTGTTTAGTGCAAGACATGTGGATAGGTACCCTAAAAATCACATCATAAACGAGATATTGTTGGAAACAGTGTTAATCCCAAACCGATAAACCAAGGATACAGGGTAACGTTACACGAACATCTACCGTTCCCGCTTCCCGAATCTCGTTTTACTGCATGGTAGTATCATGTTACTTGTTTAAACAGACTTCCATTTATATAACTAACTTCCGTTATAGCTGTATAATTACTAGAGCTTGTGGCTAGCGGGTAATAGGGGTCTATTGCATCGGGTGAATTTGGATACTTTGTGATTTATCCGTTCTTACAACAATTAATGGTGTATTCTTACATATCATGTGAATCAAACAACCATTCGCTTTGCTCCGTGTTCAATTTGATATCCCTTTATTAATGTTAATAAATTAAATCAACCACAGAACGCTTCACGTTTAATCACTTACTTCATTGTACCTCATTTTGACGCATCAACAGCATGCTTCATTATAGATCATTTTGATGATCAGAAAAAAATTGTTCGCAATGATTTTGTCACATTCAATATCCGAAAATGAAATACTGTACATTGTCAAAATCAATATCTGGTGTATTCTACTGTTTAAAAAAGTCCCAAATCTCCTTATGTTTAAAATTCCTGTGTTCCCTATCTTGCTTTTAAAGAGCTATACGTAGGTTTTACCAACAATAACCATCGTGTAGTATGTTCGCTATCATTGTAATACTGTAGATGCAAACAGGATAGGATGACAGTCTAGTTAAATTAGCTGACATGGTATAGTGAAACTGTTATATGGTGGTAGAATGCTAATCTAGTCTGCAAAAATATTCTTATGTGATAAGTGCACTCATATCGAATGCATGATTATGAAATAAACTTTTAGATATGTTGGCCGTTATTCAGTATTTTTGATCTTTTTTAACATTAGACGAAATATGATGAAGTTGTATAGATGTATTTCCTGTCTGGGACACGTTGCTTAAAGTGCGTTCTGTATATGTGTTGTATTGTGGGCCAGTCGCCTTTACTAAAATATAAACTTAACTTGAACACCTGAAATGTTATGAGGAAATGGGAACGAATTCAGCTTGGGGAATACTAGACAATGAAACCCAAACTTCGCTTTTGTCAGCGTTGTTATTTTGATTTTTTTTAAAAAAACGGATATTTTTCAAGGGAGGCTACTGTAACTTTGTAAAATCGTAAAGTTTTCATGAGTTATTTTTCTTAATATCTAGGTTACTTATCTATAATTTATGACCGTTTTAACATATTATCTTTCTGTTATATTGCAGCGATAGATCTTTCCTTTCGAACTTTGTTTCATCACTTCTAGATCCTGGAATAGCATCATACCCTAAGATACTCTGTCGCAAGAAATTAAGCAAACAGTAATCGAACCAAGAGCGTCTTCTCTTAAATCTTCATCGCTAATCTAATCAAACTCCACATAAGAATCCCTTACTGCATAACAATTACTTTTGGGCAGCTGCTACGGAGGACGAAGGAGACCACTGAGCTTGTGGGATTTCTTGCTCATAACAGTTACAATCCCTTGTGTGACAATGACTTCTTCTTACGTAAGAGGTAATCTTGTTTGGCTATTTCTCATTGTTTATCATTGCTTTCAAAGTTGTACTTGTTGCATATTCTATATTGGGGAATGGGTCAAACAACAATGCCTCATTCTGTTATCTGCAGTATACTATTTTTTAAAAATACAGCCATTCGAAAAATAAAGTTCGATACAAATATGGATATTTTCAAAACCACTAAAAACATAGCTCCTTAAAATAATCGTCTTTTAGTAGACTGTCATAACTTTACAATTAGATCCAGTACACCATTGTTTATACAGTCTAACTTGTGTTAAGCAACCTCCCTTTTAAGCATACAAACTGCCTTAAAAAAGCACTACAGAAAGTCCCATTGTTAGCTTTATAGTGTACATCAATTTTTGTCAAGCAGCCAACCTGTCTTAAACAGCCAATTTACTCTGTCCAATAGGCTGGCCTCTTAACACAAGTTTGACTGTAGTTAAAGGTTCATGAAGACCATCTTCCACAATAGCAGATAATCTAACAAGTTGTTCGTAAACATTGTTTTTAACAAAAATGTTTTCGTTGCACGCGCTATCGCATTCCAGTGTATACATTTATTTGTGTCTGATTCAAAAAAAAAAGAAAAAAAAAGAAAAACAATAGGAAAAAACAATATTACAAGAAATCTTTATCATTTATCATTCTTTGCTCAACAATTATTCAGATCCGCGGCAAAGTGTTCATTTTTATAGAATTGCTTATAAAGGGGGTTCTTTAGTTAACCAGGGAATAAACCTAGGTGTTTGGGAACATCTTTTTAACCAAATTATGTTAACTATTTATGTTTATCAGAGGATGTACTGCATATTTTCGTTCTTTCTGTTGACCTTTGTAAACTATTTCCGTGCGAACGTTGAAATGATACAAACCAACATGATTTTATTCTCAAATAGATCTTCACCATTCTGAAGTATTCTACGCAATCGAGCTTAATTTGCGTAATGATAAATTCAAGAAAATGATTCGTAAATAAATGGTTTCGGTGTTTCTGGCATATCGGCCATGTTCAGTGGCTGTCCTGGATAAATTGATTCACAAGGTCCAATTTATGATCGCCCTTAAAACGCGATTTACATATTTCTTTTACCCAGTTTCCCACCACCCCTATTCCCTTATAAGAGGTTTTGTCAGTGGAACAAATAAAAATTATATGCAAAGGCAAACAGCATTAATAAAAGTTTGAACGGGTTAACTTTTTCTTTGTTGGCAAGGGTAAATCTCATTGTATCAAAAAGAAGAAATTGCTCGTCCTGAGCAATTTCTCCTTTTGTTGCAATGGTTTTTTGAGCCATTTTCACCAGGAGGGATAAAACACGAGTATATAATGGAAAGGGTAGAAACGGCTAGACAGGTTCAGTGTATTGGTTTTTACAACGTGACGTGCCCTTGAACGGTGGCCTTTGACCCCGCATCGAGATAAATCACACGATTTGACCTTTGACCCCTGAACGAAAACACAATTTGGCAAACGAACCTCTCTCTTTTAAGAAGAAAAACGCAAGCCTTTTCATTGTATTCATATCATTTTCTATCTATGTTCTTTATTTTTTTTTTCATTTTAATGCGAATTGAATTGAAGCTTATATATCGTTTATCAATTGTTTTGCTTCTTTGCAATTGTTTCTCCATTCTTATGCTTCTAGTTCTTTTTATTACATGTGTCTTTCAATTAGGGCATAAAATAAACTTATAAAGACTAGACGTTTCAGAGTGACTTGCTTTCACTCTGCGACTTGACATTAAACTATGGTCTTTGACCCCCTTCCCCATCATGATAAACTACACGACTTAAAATTTGACCTTTCAACGAAAACACAATTTGAAAAACCAATAACTCTTCCAACGAAAAACGAAAATATTTGACCGTTTTATTTTGATTTTACAAATACTTTTCTTTGAATACATTAGTTTTAATGTCGATGACCAATAAGACTGACTAAAAGCATATTGTTTCGATTGCTATGTTTGCAATTGTTTCTCTATATATCATTTTCTTATGTTTTTATTACATATGTCTTTAAATTAGAGCATGCTATAAACTAGACGATGTCTTTGCGTTGTTTTCACGGCGCGAAACGCCCTTGAACTATGGTCTCTGACCCCTCATCATGATAAACAACACGACTTAACCCTTGACCTCTCAACAAAAACACAATTTGACACTTGGGCCTATCTTCGTAAAGAAAAAAAAACTTGTTTTTTCTTTGGATTTTCTCTTGACCCTTTCCAGTCTTTTTGTTATAAAGTCGATACAAATACTTACGAGATAAAAACTTGAAATCAAATTGATGGTGAAAGTAGAGAAACTGGTCATGTTGATTTTTTCATGAAATTGGTTTTCTAATGACATCACAAGACGTCTTGTTATTCTTGTAGATTAAAACCATACTTGTGCTCATTTACACTTTACAATTGTGAAAGTTCGAGAATAATTGAAAATTAAGTTAAAAGTACTTTAATTACCTTTTAGGGATGAATTGAGACTGTTACACGTTCACACAATTTAAAAGATTGACACTTATAAGGTTTGTTTACAATTAGCAGTAAATCAAGGTCAACAAAGATACGATTGAAAGTTCACGTTGTTATTATTGAATAAATATCAGTGTTCTTATGAGTTCCACGCAATGTTTCTAAACAGGTGAAAGCCACTCATTTATCCGAGTGATCCTTGCTATTTAAATTGTTACCCGAATGTAAACAATGAAGTTAAATTGGTGGGCACCAAATTTGTGAAAATAGCACTTTAAAAAATATACAATAATTAGTGGAGGTTTTATATTGTCATGAACCTGTGCTTTTTCGCCATGTTTTAACATATTCTATCATAACCTATACCTCATATTGTCCAGTTTTGCAGTTTTTCTAAACGCTAGTATGCTTTTTATAAAAGTCTTCTTCTTTGAAGTTAATGTGGCCTATACACAAATTCTCATATGAATGAATCAGTTGATATGTTTTGTGCTAACTTGTTGTTATTAAGTATAGATAGTGTTTTTCTTCAAATAACAAATGAAAATACTTCATTGTTGCATTAATGTTGCCAACATCAAGAAAGATGCCAAGTCGAGAAAGCTGATGTGGAAGATATGTTTAAGACATCTAAAAAAGCAACTCATACATCTTTAATTCCCGAAAACAAATGACAGTGATTGACAGCGATCGACGGCAAACCATTGGAATTATAATAGAAAAGAGAAAATACAATTCTAAGATGAGATCTTGATATTTGCATTTTAAGGCGGGACGAATACCTTTGGTTGTTAGACAGATCGGTGTATCAGGAAAATATACAGTTGTAACTTACCTTTAAGATATATCAATAGTGAATAGCAAACAAGATTTACAAAACCTGGCACAGCAATGTGAAATATCAAAGATGAATAGCTACAAGAACATGAAGTATCGTAGCAGATACAAAGATGCTGTTGCGATAGTAAAGACAATAGATGGTGGACAGGCGGAAACTTTCTCAAGGACTCCAGCCCTCACGTCTGCTTTGTAATAAAACTTAGGATCGAGCACAATAAACCACTATGTCACGACGGTATAATGCCAACCTCACGTTAAAGCGCTTCAAGTTCGATACTTGTGCTAGTCATACCAAAGACCAAGACACGTGTTCTCGGAACTTACTAAAGTATGATATCTTGCTTAAACTCAAAGTTCTTGCTCAAATTTAAGAATAGATACTGGCATCGAAAATAAGTTGTGATCTAGATATGAACTCGTTCTCAACGTTTTTGCTTTAACTTTAGTTAAAGCAATGCTTTCGATTCAACATAAACGCTATCTCCAATGACGCGATAAATGCTCATAAAAGCGATGTCAAGAACACGACTCATCTATTTTACATAGCTGAGTATGATGACATTACTGAAGTATAAAACGAGAATAAAGTTTAAGTACGAATAATTAATTTTTCAAGAACACAAAGGAACAAAACGAAATGGTGGTCCAGGTTAATCTTTTTTGTGCTACTATATGTTCTATTTCGTCGAATTATTCATATATCTTTTGTTACTTCGATAGTTGATGTAGGTGTGATGAGATATGTAAAGAAAACATCCAAAATATGAATTATGTTTTATTTGAGGAGATAACTTTTAAAGAATGTGTATACATGTTTATGTATAAGACACTGTTTGTATGTACGGAAGAGGAGAGGAAGAAATAGGAGAGATAACGAAGAGAGAGAGAAAGATAGAGAGGTAGAGAGGTAGAGAGACAGAGAGAGAGATAGAGAGGGAGAGAGAACGAGAGATGTATCACGTTGACAATACATTATTTTGTAAATGTATTGTTTAAAATGACGATGTACTGTATTTTTATAAGTCAAATAGAATTATTTTGTTTCTGATTCTGATTCATGAAGAATCACTGTCCGTTCATAAGCATGTACCTAACAACCCTGTCTATGTCCCGCTGACCAGGTCAAGACGAACCTAACGGTGCTTTATATGCTTAACCCATTTCCAAACAATAACGACTTTTAACCAGTTTGTTTCAGACCACTATAGAAAACATTGTGGGAAAGGGAGAAATTGCTCGTTACGAGCAATTTTTCGTTTTCCCACAATGTTTTCTGACCTATCGGAAGATTATTTTCCAATCTTATCACATTTGACAATGTCGCCTGCAAACGCTTTTAGTTTTGGACAGTCTAAAATTCGGTGTTTGGTAAAGCGTTTAAGTACATTCATAGCTGTACGGTAATAAATCATTCTGATATTTAGTCCAATAGGCATAAGGATGTGGATTGTCGTGAATAGCGATTGACGAAATGCGTTGTTGGAAATACAAAAGATTTCTATTGCATAAAGCAAGTCCTGCTTTTATCTCAAGATTGTCTGCTCTTTTTATGAATGGCAGACGTTTCAGTCATAGTTCACCAGCGCATTAGTTAACAGTGCCATTATTTTCGACACAAACACTTTGATTGATTTAAGGAAACTTCAGACATAAACAATAAATTGTCACCATTTCGAATAGGCATTTACTTTGGCTGCTGTGAAAATCTATGGAGACGGACATTCCCTAAGAATTTCAAGTTGCACCGAGTATATTCCTTTACAGTAGCGATTACACAGAATGATATATGAAATGGTTATCTTTTTTCCAGATCTAGATAGAGCTACTCGCATATTATATGATAACCCATTACGGCGTTACGTCTTACACTCGGCAGAGAATTATCACAGTCGACAGACGTGCATGTCAAAACAGTCGATCTTCGACTGTAATTTCTCTGCCGAGTGATAGCATGGGTTTATGTATACCCCCAGAACCGGAAAGTTGGTGGTCAACTCATGCGGGGTAGACAATGTGGCTATCATTGGCAAACGTAGTTGAAAAAGCAAAAGTACCTGGGCGCGACCACCTTGTTCGGACGTAAGATCGTAAACCTTAGTCACGCAATTCACCCTCCTGCTCAAAAGAAGTTGTATAGCTAGACCCCAACATTAAATACAAAAATGCGATCAAAAGTTTTGTGGATTGAAAGTGCGTTTCGCATGTTATTCTACTGAAAGGAAAATACACAAGTGGTTTTCCAGAGAAAGTATATGTCCATACTAAACCTTTCGGCACTAAACTCAATCGGTCACAGTTCAGAAAACCCCTACAAAATCACGCTCCATTATTCCTCTAAATCGTCGTTCGTGCTTTATTTCGACGTGTTTTTCCTTTCTTTTTTTCAATAGAGATTAATATATGTTACAACAAAAGCATAGCATTTATGGCAAAAAAAGAAACAGCAAGGAAATCAAGTTTAGTTAAAACATGGTTTGATTCATTGCAAAAAATAAGCTTGCAAGTACATACTTTCTGTACAAAAAGAAAATCATGATTTATTCATAATTTCTTGTCTTTTTTTCTTAAAAAAAGGTTCCTCTCCAGATTAACTTTGCTATACGCACAAAAAAGGGTAAATATTTAAATGAAGCAACACCCATTTAAACACGTCGATCCAGCATTGGTCAGTTGGTCAACGGACAGCTGATCGCTCTGCTTCTTTGTCCGATGTCAGCTGGTATAAGTAAACATACGATTTGTGGACGTGAATGGATAAACTGATCGCTTGGGCGAAGGAGAGGCACATACGGGCACCAGGATGATATGAAGTGCATGTTATGATTACAAAGAAATAGTTCCGTTTTATTTAATTGTAAAATAAATGCGGGTGTGAATGTGGGACTGTTGTCTGTTACAGTTTACAAAGAGTGTTATAACACGAAATTTTAAGCAAATAACAACTTGTATCGAGGAACGCGTAAAGTTTTTGGAGATAATTTGTGCAAACGTTTATGAGAAAAAATACGGATGTTAAAAGAAATGTTGGTTTTGAAGAAACGGATCATGAGAGGCACACATGATGACATGATCTAAAACGGTTTAATAACAGAAATACAAAGGATATTTTCAAAGTTTAACTTTTAAAGGACGAATTTGTATCTTGTCTCTGCTTTGTAAAGTAGAAAACCATATGTTGCGATTGGTAGACTTATCAAAATAAATCGTATTTAAAATTGTAACTGCATTGGGTCTATTTAATCAGACATGAAGAAGCGAATCGCAGTTATCGGTGCTGGATGCAGCGGTCTGGCCGCCATTAAGTGTTGCCTTGACGACGGTCTGGAGCCTGTTTGTTTTGAACGGGAAAACGACCTTGGTGGACTATGGAACTATTCTGACAACCCTAAACTCGGAAAGGGGAGCGTGTATAAGAACTGCGTAATCAACACGAGTAAGGAAATGATGGCATTTAGCGATTTCCCGCCACCAGAACACTTCCCCATGTTTATGCCACACGAATATGTTCTCAAATATTTCCGCCTGTACGCAAAGAAGTTCGATTTAACAAGACATATCCATTTTAAAACATCGGTTCTAAAAGTGGTGCAATCAGACAGTTATCCGAACACGGGTTGTTGGACAGTTACGTATCAGACAACTGAATCGAGTGTGCGGCGGGAAGAGTTTGATGGCGTACTTGTTTGTACGGGACACCATACGTTTCCGTACCAACCGAACTTTTCCGGTTTGAGCAAATTCCGAGGAACACAGATACATTCCCATAGTTACCGGGACAATACAGATTTCCGGGGAAAGAATGTCTTGATAGTTGGTAAGAGTTGTGCTCCTTTTCCTTTTTATTTTGAAGGTGTCATTGGGCAACAATCTTGGACTAAAATGAGGATAATTCTTCCGTAGTTACCTTTTTAACCACTACGAATACTAATACTTTACTCAGACGGTCAATTCAAAAGTTTCTAGCCATTACATTTCACTAACATCAAAATAAACTACACAAATTCAAAAAGAAAAGAATAAAGTCTCATCATTCTTGATGACAAACCAACAGCGAATATAGTTTTCATTAAGGTTAAACTTATATGTTTTAGTTCGATCGCGAAACAAATTCTAATAGATTAGAACACTAACTCTCGATTCTGCTTCCTGGACACAAATCCAGTAATCGCGCCGATCTGTTAGCTAATTACGGTATTTTCAACTTGCCACAAGGATCGAAACTGGTACCCTCGATATCAAAGACCAACAGCCAATGCCAAACTTAATGACTAAATGAAATATTCAACATAATTCATTTTTAATGCAAGAAAAATATTTTTCGTAAAAAGAGTCTCTTTAAAGATATCAAAAGAACAATTTATTCAAATATCATATGCAGTACACAAAACAGTATTGGGAAAGAACAATTTCATAATAAATTATTGTATCGGAATCAGGTCTTTCCTAACATGCAGGATTTAAAAGCCCTCTTAATACATTTGGTTACAAATTTCTTAATAGAACGATATGCATTTTCAATATTTGAATAAAGAAGGTTTAGGTTATAAAACCATTTTACTTATTATCTTTTTAGGTAAAAAGCAGACGCAATTGAAGTAATTGTTTGAATTTCACAAACATCTTTCCAGTCTTGGACGAGAGAATTTGACAAAAAACTCGTCCTTTGGCAAATAAAGATCGTTATGTATATCGTGTAATAAGAGGGAAACAAATTCTTAGGATCTTAACCCATTTTGTCAGTGTAATTCCATCCCTTTCATAAAAAAAAGAAATAAAAAAAAAAGATATAATGCAACATATTCCATTTTCATTGTTTTGATCAGGCTTTGCTTTTACTGATTGACAAAATGTAATTGATAGTCTCAATGTACCTTAATGGAACAAACAATCACTGACGCGTTGACAGATGCACGATTGTCCGAAACTATCAATATGTGTACTTTGGTCTGTTTTTACTCCTTCATCCGGAAGAGTTGTCCTTGAAGTTGTCAAATTCTGGAGATAAAGCGTAATACAGTTTCACGACAAATACAGTATATAAGGCTGATTTGGGTCCTGTGTGACTCAGTGGTTAATGTGTAGGACTTGTGACACAGGGTCCCGGGTTCACGACTGCAGAGTCCTGCCTAGTACTGGTAAAATCCAGGAAAGCCGTAAAATAACTTAAATATTGTTGCAACGGCTTCTAACATCATTATATCTTAATAGAAGATGTTACCTTATTTGAATCAGTGAGTACCAAGTCAGTTTTAAAAAGAAATGAACATTACGTTTTAGAACTAGAGAAACCAGAAAATGAACAAAATTACCATTTACTTAAAACATGGACACCCCTCGTGAAGATGCATACCATGTAAGATAGGTTGGCAAATAAAATACAGGTAATGATAAGTAGAGTTATTAATATGGTCTGGTGGGATGGTCAAAATGATAAATGACGTGTTAGGTAAAATTGCAGCAGACAAACTAATTGGTTCGACCGTCTGAGGCGTACCTTGATAATTCATTATCATTGTCAAAACCACAATGCTGTATCTCCTTAGTTGGAATGAGGGCGATGTAGTAGGTTTTGTTCGACACGCGTGAAATGGCCTTGCATATGTCTGATAAGAATGAACCCTTTTAAGTGCAGATATAACTTCGATAGTCTCGCTATTTTAAACAAATTTAGTTCGTAAAATGCTAAATTGTTGTGTGGTTTTTGACCTTATAAACATCTTTATAAAAAGTCACAGCTTTGTTTTCCATGTTTTGGGTACCTTTCTTCATGCGATTGGTTTCTGCATTGCTTCATCAATAAAATTAGGGCCTTAAAATATAACGTCCGTTTTAGGCTTCAGCTTGTAAATATATATCTACTTAATGCTGCGATCGCATAGATACAATACTAGTTGCATCGCATTGCTCGGTATATGATCGGTGAAAATAGACCCCAAGCTCGCCACCCGTAGAGGCTATAAAATGCTGGACAGAATCGTTGAAAGTTGGTTAATCAGCTGGGCGCAAAATCCAAATCAAGCGTCAACGGGACTTTTCGGAGGGAGATCTAAAGATAATAAAAAAGCTAACCACTTGGCACCAAAGGTGCAACCATCAGTAAGGATGTTGTGTAGTGTCTAAGCAGCGACATTAAGGACAATCGCTATAGTTTTTGTTTGACATCAGATTTTTCTAATTTGTGTATATGTTGAAGTAAAATCAAATAAAAAACAAAGGTCATGTGCGACTTTTTTAACTTCCACCTAAAGGTACAGGGGTTTTAGGATTTTAGGCTTAATTATTTTTTATTCTTTTAATGGATAAGAAATGGTCGAATCATCATAGCCATAGGGTGTGTTCTGAAAAACTGACATTTACTACTCTATCATACAATGCTTTTGTATGAAACAGTTAGAAAAGACATTTGTACGATTATGACACAGTATATATTATGAATAAACCCTATGTCTCAGTATCATTGCTGTCCATTTTAGGGATCGGTAATTCCGCCGTCGACATAGCTGTTGACGTAAGTCACGTGGCATCACGTGTGTATCTATCCACACGCAGAGGAGCATGGGTAATCAGTCGGATGGGATTCTTCGGACTTCCGGCGGACGCCATGGCGAATAACCGCTTCCTGTTTTCCTTGCCCTTGTCCATACTACAATGGAGCGTGGAGAAAATGGCCAATTTCCGGTTTGACCATGAAAGCTATGGGGTCAGACCTCAACACAGGTAATACCATGACTAATTGATTAACTAAATAACTGCATACGGAACAATAGGATATAGCCAAATTTAAAGCCATATTAACCATAAACTAAATGATACCATTGTGATAAAAGCTGTCTTGTACAAGCCCTTAACTTTATTTTGATATCGGTGGTTTTACCTCCCATAATATTAGCCAATGGCAACTCACAGGACGGAACCTCGGTTTAAAATCTCATCCGAAGGACTGAAATTGATTCATTTTAACGCACCAAAGTTGTCGAAGATCAACTGCATACCTCCTAATACAATGAATGAAGACAAAACAGTTCGCAGAAATGACAAAGGACAAAAGTAGGAAAAATGAATAGCTAAAAGAAATGATAAAAGGGAACATCTGTCGGTAACTTTCTTACTATTGAACTTGATTTGTGAAGAAAATGGTTCTAATAGTCGACAAAAAGAAGCGAAATATAAACCCATTCTTGACGTTTTTGTGTCTGTTTACCAGAGCTTTAGAAGCCCATCCAACCATCAATGATGAACTCCCATACCGCATAATGACAGGATCCCTCCACGTGAAACCTAACGTTTACGAGTTCTCGGAAAACAGAGTTCAATTCGAGGACGGGTCATCCGAGGTAAGTGTGATAACGTTTGTTTGATACTTGTTCCGATCATTTGAGTTTAAAATCTGTTTCCCCACAAGTTACTGTATGTATTATTTACGATTTATCTTGTCACCAGGGCAATTTACAGACCGATAATATGGTGCAGTATAGGATTTTTAATATTCGTCACTAGATCACGTGATCGTTTCGCGCACCTGTCAGAAATGATTTACTGTTTTGTTCCACCTTTTTTCGTGCTTTATTTTCAATTTTTGTTTATCTATTTGAATCCATTTAGGTAACATGACATATATAGAAAAGATGGTTGGCATCTTTGAATAGGAAATGTTAACGGGCTCGGCTTCGGATTATTATCCGACTTGCCATCAGCTAACCCGATAATATTCCTCCGCCTTGCCGATTTCGATTCACGTCACCAACCATATATTCTCTATGTATATACCCATGCGCTATGGATAAAGCAAACCCCGACTTTACCCTTTCTTGTTTTTGAACTGGCCTCTCTGTCTAAATACTGGCATTTAGACACAGAAACCATTTCCTGAACAAGAAAGGCTAATATCCGGTTTGGCTTTATCCAGGGAGCATGGGTATACCATTGCCATCATCTGCTTTGTTAGACTCGATGCAGCTTCGAACCAGATACCATTCCGCATGTGAGGAAGTCACCCATGTCTCATCATATCCATGTCTTTGTATTATGATTATTATGACACACATGCATTAGCAAACTTAAGAAACCAATGAGACAATGGTGCCTCTTTGTTTTAACTCAATATATCAAAGAACGTCTTATACTATCAAATCATAACAAGTGGCTTCTTGTGATATTATGATTTAGACTAACAAAAATGGTCGTTTTCTAGTGCACCTAAGAATATAAAACGTTTTAAAAGCAGGTATTTTCGGTGAAAATAAGTTTAACCGTTGCAAAGAGGAAAATTGGTAAAACTTGCTACATGTACCACAAAGCTGTTCGGCGCATATACATAAGGGATTTTCTTTTCTCGCTTTCATTTTTATGTAAAATGTTTGCATGTCTTTCACTGTGTTGAAGGATAAGAAATTGTATAACACTACGCCTAAGATTAAGATTGAACTATTCCAATACAGGCTAAAACATTATGTTCAATTTTTCTTCAGGAAATAGACGCAGTAATCTTCGCCACAGGTTACGAGTACAAGATAGGCATAATTGACGAATGTATCACGAAGATCGCCGACAACAAAACCTCCCTGTATAAATATATGTTCCCACCGAGTCTCGAACATCCGACCTTAGCTGTGATCGGTATGGTACAGGCCATTGGAGCCGTGATGCCGATCTCGGAAATGCAGTGCCGATGGTTTGCTAAAGTCATGAAAGGTAACTGGAACCTTTTCGACCTTGTATTGGATTGTTTAGCCTTTTGTAGAGTATTCATTTCATCAGGAATGTCGTGGAACACAGCGGAATTATCCATGTTGCTCGCGTTTCCTGATAAGCACTGCGCAATAGCCTTTCATGGACATAGTAGTCATCATGTATTCAGCCACACGCCAATACCAGAAGTCTTTACGTCTATTGGAGTATCAAGCGAAACTATGTTTTAAAAGGCTCGTTCACAATTCAAGCGTCTTTAAAGAACCCAACGTGTTTGTTTTGACACTACATTCACTTTTAATCAACACCGACAAGGCAAATCTAGATTGAACAAATATAAGGATGAAATGAAACGTCAACAAAACATTGGGACGGAAACTTTATGTGTTTTAGTCCTCCGAATAAACTTCAAAATTTTTGCGCTATAAGTGTAAAGAAATCCTAAGTTAAGCTTTCATCTAAATAAGCTTCCGTGCGCATGCATTGTTTGTGTTTTTCTCTAGAACTACATGTCTCTAAATTGTCCATTTTACCTGTTGTGGGGCACACGCAGCACCTTATTGAAGAAACAATGAGATGAATTACTCTTAATGAACAAGTCTTTCTTTGGTCACAATCAATAGCTCAAGAGTTTCTCCCGACTTCATGAACTACACGATATGTTTGACATGTTTCGTAATTCTAACTCTAAATGAACATGACATTTGTACACTAGGTGAAAGACAGTTGCCGACCAAGGCTGAAATGCTAGAAGATATAGACCAGAAGTACGTCAATATGGCAAGGACATATGTGAAGTCGAAACGGCATACGCTACAGGTAATTATGGCAACACTAAACATTTTTACCAAATTGCAGTCGACTTCTTTTTTCTTGAAGCAGACGACGTTAGAAAAGCTTTGTAAACATGTGAACAACCTTTCCGTTCTGCTGTTGTGATATGTGAAAAGAGTGTAAAAGCATTGTGGAAAAAAGAGAAATTGCTTGTGACAAGCAATTTCTCCTTTTGCCACAATGCTCTTTGAAAGTCGTCGCTGCAAGACGCAAAAATAGTGGTGTTAGATGATAATGTGTAGAAATGAGAAACCGATCATCATGATTAAATCCTCCTTTTATCACAATGTTTTCATTCTCAGCCTTTGCAGGTCCTTCAACTTTACTTAATTTGATCAAAGGACCAACAGGGTTTGATCGAAGACTCAGCGCAACGCATTTTGGACGGATTTAACTTTGTTATTGAGTCTAGCACCCCATATCTATTAACGCGAATGCGCCTTCTGTTTGAAGAATCCAAATTTGCATTTACAGATACATAATAAGAAGTATGACAAAGACACAAAATGCATGATACTAATTTTGTGGTACTGAGTAGAAAGCATTAGGTAAATTTTCGTCTGCTACTAGTGCATCAAAATGTTTCAATATAAATCAATGATTCAAAACAGCACATTCAAATAATGGATACGAGGAATGCTTCCTTTTGGATCAATTGCTTTATAAGCCAACGGCTTTAGCTCTTAGACATCACTGGAAAATACTAATCAAAATTCTCTTGACGAGACGATTCTATAAAGTAACATAAAACTAACCATCGTACAGTTCCTGAAATACTGTATGCTAAAATGCACCGTTATGTACCCTTGCCAATTGCTCCTAGGTATAATCCAAACCTTAAACGCAATACGATTTTATTTCTAGTGTTTTTGGATCGACTATATGGACGAAATCGCGGCCGAAATAGGAGCGAAACCTAACCTGATGAAACTGTTCAAAGAAGACCCAGTTCTAGCATTGCGCTGCCTCTTTGGGCCCTGTATCCCGGCTCAATACCGGTTATGTGGACCCGAAAAATGGGAAGGTGCGCGGGGAGCCATCGAGACGACGATGAAAAGATGTATGGCTCCCATGAAAACGAGGCTATTACCCAAGAACTTTGACGCCGCTGATAAGCCTAAAGACTTTAAGATATGCATTCCTTCTGCCTTCGCGCCTTATATATTCTTTCTGTTTGCGATCTTCTTTTTGTTGGTTTGTGTTTGTACGATTTGAACAATTGACCTCTGAAGATGATATGATATTTTAAACATGTGAGTCATTTAAAACTGAAGTGTTGCTTTGATACTGCACCAATGAATTATCTTGGGTTGGGGTCTCAATTTTTCAGGCACATAATGGAAGGAAATTCATTGTCTCTTCTTTTCAAATCTCGAAACCAACTCTTGTCAAGTAAAGCAACTGATTGTCATCTATGAATGATTATCACATAATAAAGATTACAGACTATTATCATAAGCATATCGGTAAATTTTTGGGATTTTTCGTTGTGATAAAAGTTCAATTTCTTTATTGTGCACTGTAGTGAGATATAACGCTCTGGTGTATTTGTTTTTCTTTTTGTTATCATTTGTTAATGATTCGTTGATTTCTCACATTGTACCATTTCCAAATTGATCGTATTGTTAAATCTGATATTTCCGCACATAAAAAGGTACCGGTTTTGCAAAAGCTCTGGAACCCTTTATGTTACACTCATTCACCAAAATCCTCCGTGGAACAATTAAAGCCATTTAGGATAGATATTGTATTTGTATCAGATTCAGTCAATTCTTAGTCCAACTGGGTTAACAAATGTAATTTTGAGTTTACTTGAAATTTTACTGAGTTGACACGATACATTTCAGGATGCTAAAAGCGGTCATGAGATATGGCTTGCCTGATTTACGGATTCTACCTGTAAAAGAGAACGTTGAGGAAATGTGATATATACCCAAATCTAAATATGTTATGCAAGTAAAACAATATTTAAACACTCCACGTTTGGTTAAAACGTGGATAAATTGTCGCGGCTTCAAAAACCGAAGTTCATATGCCGTTTGTAAAAATACATGTAGAAGTTTATGAAATTCTTTATTTCAGATATTCTTAAATAATGTTTGGGATGTAACTTTAGTCTATGTCGTCATGTATATAGGGACACAACTACGCAAATATTTTCTTCCTTGTGGTCAATAAAACCGTTACACTAGATAATTGTGTAGTTACATACTTTTGGAAGAATTTTCCTATAGAAAACATCCTATTTGAAGAACACTTTTTCAATCTCATCCATGCAATATCTTCTTAATTGAGGGACAAAATATTGTTAACTGGTAAATGATTACCTCAACGAGTAGTGACCTTTCCGGGTGCCATTTTACAAAGGTGAAAGTGCAATTATTGTGAAACTTGTTTGTCTTGTTTGATGTAAAACATATTCGGTAATGTGGTGTAGAAATAAAATGGAAATGATAATCTAATCATCAAGCCTTTTCGTTTGTTCCTATCGTTCTTTATAATGTTCACGGAATTCAAAGATCGGTCTGGGTGCTTGACTCTACAAGGCTTTTATTACTGCCAATTCAAAGTCTAAAGGCACTCTAAAGCAGATCATACGTCTGCTGTGGGTATCCACCAGCACTGGGTACCGTTTCACTAAACAGTTTACGCTTAAGATTTGCGTAAGTCTAAATCAACGAATCCTCGTATTTCAATATTGGGCAGAGCAATATTGCAAAGTAACACATCATTGGAATCGTCTCTCCGAGACGCTACCAATGACGTGTCACATTGCAATATTGTACTTTCACTGAAGATGCTATCCATGTTTATCAGTTATGGCTTACGCAAATATTTTCCGTAACTCGTTTAGTACAACGGTACCCTGGTTCTCAAAGACGAATCTAATGAGCTTAAAAGGAGTGTGGTTTAAAGAAGAAATAATGACTATTAAGACTATAAAAGAAACTATAAAGTGAAACAATCTACTCAAACATTATCCCATATGGGAATTGTTCATGGTTAAAATTGAAAACGACACCAAAAGCAGACGACAAAAATGTATAACGGTAAATGTCATTTTCTCTATATTATTGGGCGAAAAACATTTTACCAAAAAAGGATATATTGCGCTTTGGGATCCACTTGTCCTTTTGTCAAAATGGAGTCTTAAGACGTTTGGAGCAGTAAGACATCTGATAGAACTAACCACTTTTTGTATGAAATTGACATCGTTTCAACTGCAATTACGAAGTTATAATAAATTATGGATTTCTTTGCCCCAAAACAGTAATCAATAGCGATTTTTTCCCATTGAATACACCAGTACAGAAATCGTTATATGTTTTAAAGGAATATTATTTCTTTTTTCCATTTTATTTGGTCTTCTGTGAAAAAAAGCCCTCTAAGAACTCAAAAGAAGAAGATATGCATCCAGTTTGGAGCCGAGTAAAATGGTTCCCGCTACGCCCCCACATTTTTGAGGGTGTGAACCCCTAGCAGAGTCTGTATCATTGAGGTTTATGTACGAACAATAACACTGCAATCACTTTGAAACTAGAACGATGGTCTGCGTACCAATCGAGCTAATAGATTGGTTCGAAAATTCAAAGACTTACGTTTCCAGTTCCAAGCAAACAGTCCTGTAGAACCTCAAATGACACTGTATATTACAAAGAAAGTACATCGGTATTCAAGGTTTGACATATCGCCATGGTTGATTTGTTTCGCTTCTTTGAAGCACGCAACACAATTGTGAGAAGAGTATTGAGTAAAATGAAGCTTGCAAGCTTAGCAGGGTAGCGATTCACTTCATAACTTGCAGGATATACCAGTGTAAGCCAAAGCCATATGTATGTATAGTATCATAAACAAAAGAAAAACATAATACTGCAACCTGACACATTATTGTATGTGTCTCAAAAGCCGATAGCAATGGGATGTTATTTTGCGGTAAAGCTTTTCTCAATATTGCAATAAGAAAAACATTCTTTCGAACTTACACATTCTTAGCATAAGACGTTTAGTAAAACGATTTCCTGGTCTTCAACATACAAGAGGAGTTATCCTGCGTCCCCTCGGACATATCAGTAAAACACATGTGTCCTTGTCAGCATGTATCGTCATCAGTCATCAAACTTTGACCAAAAATAAAATGCAGCTATCCTAAATCTATCATTTCGAATCTCAGATCAGTAGAAGGCATTGTGAACGTAAACGAGATAGCAAGTAAACGTAAATCGTTACACGGAATTTGATTGTGTCAACTTTATATGCTTAGTTTATATACCTGCCCCTTAACAGTAAATTGTACTTATTTACCCTTAGAATGCTGGGTAATTCTCTTGAAATGAACTTTTGTGTCGTCTTCTTTCCAAAACCCTAAATATCTGCTTAATTTTGATGAGGAAAGATACTCTGACTAGAAAACAGGTTTGATCACAGGCAAGCCGCCAATTTACTTTGCGGCTTGCCTGGGCTTAACCTGTTTGCATAAGCATGAAGTCGATTCCACCGTTATAAGGTTTAATTATAGTACGACGGGAACCAGACTAGAACAACTTTAGCAAATCTTCCCGAGTAAACCGGTTTCCTTTCTGCTCTCATATCTTTCCATAAGGAACGAACGACAACGTCGAAATAAGATTGTAACATTAGTAGTCAAGGAGGTAAGACTGGAAGGTTAGACTGGAAGATTTTGAATCCGCCAGTCTACCATCCTTTACTACTCACGTTTGATTCACGCATTAACCAATGGAAACGGTTTTCAGGGGCATGTTGTCAAATGGCAATTCATGTTGTCAAATGGCAATTGACGTTGCTTAGCCCCTCCCCCTTTTGTTAGATCTTATAAAACAATCCTAATTGGATGGAAAAATAGATGATAATTATTACGTGAAACAAAATATATTTGCATTATTGCATATGGTAGTAATTATTTTGGCGAAGACAAGAAATGATATAAAACGAATAGATATACTCTTGTCACAATGATGATTTCTTAAACCCTCTGATATAGACGATCCAAAGAGGGTATACATATCGAGAATAGGATCAAGGTACAGCCAGCCATGCCAAAAGTATTTCATGAAAAATAACTACGTCCTTGCTTTGACACTTATAAAAAATAACATCAGCTGACAGGGGGTGCCATTGGCACCCTATCCTATAACCTTGTGTAAGTAGACACGGGGTCGCCTACTGGTCAGTCTGTCAACTTTGTCCTGTTCAGTGCGCTTAGACGACTTATTACGAGAACCCCGTGTCATTTTACATCCTAATTCAAAACTTATGGGTTTTTTTTGTGGCTTGTCTAAATTGAAAGAAATAACAGACGAAAACTCGTGTTTGTTACGTAGCGTTTAGGACTTGTGCTGAGCAATGTTCGCGATTCTTATACATTAGTTTTAAATAAGGGAACTTGTAGCTTGTCCAAATTGAAAGCAAATTGAAGTAGCAATTATGAAATCGTCTCTTTGTTCGATACAAGTGCATTGAGAAAACGTTCTGAGAATTCTGATGCTGCAGGATCATTTGATTGAGTTGATGTGAAGAAAGGCGCAATGCGGCAAAAGGAAATAGTAAAACACATTTGCTTCAAGTCATTTGGAGGAAACTGTTGTGAAAAAAAGGATAATATACTCTATAGGATAAATTCGTTATTTTGTCTTAGAACGCCCTAAAGTCTTCTCCAGGGTGTCCACCAAAGTGATGGATAATTGAGTCGGGGAAAAGGGAACCTTTGGTCAACTCATTCAGAATGCACTCACCCTTCGGATGGGTAACTCAATAAAAGTAGACATAGTCAAAGATGTGACAGACCCCAGAATCAGCAAATGGGACAGACCATTTGGGTTTGGGGACCATCACAAGGCTACAACGACGTACCTCGCCGAATGTTTTATTATCTCTGTATAGGTCAATCGAGCTCTTGTGTGATGTTTACGTTTCAATCGAATGACCATACCTGCCATTAGGGGTAATTGGAATACCCGCAGTTATATTCTTACCGTTGCATTACGCCTCTATCACATGTTTACATTTCTTGAACTCAGCCATATACTGCATTGGACCTACATCGGTCGGTAAAAGGACTCGCACACAGGTCTTCTGATGGGAAACCCAGAGCCGTTTAATGAGTTCACATAGGCGCTCCCAGTACATTACGATTCGTTACCATTATTTAATATGAGGAATGTCGGTTAAAACTAGGTTAATTATATCAGCTGATGTTTGGCAAATCTAGACTAATTGTTTAAGCATGTCAAGTCTTATACGTAAATCGGACAACCGTGGCCTATTTGTCAAAGTCCTGCAATGAAATCACAAGGCCCCTCTACGCGTGAGGTTGCATCAAGGTTGAGTGGTAGTTTCTTGATTTGCCTCCGTGTTCTAGTGGTTAGAGTACAGCACTTTAAATAGGCACCTCTCCATGTCGGTTTAAATCCCGGCATTTGAATTGTCATAAAAGGCAGTCTACCGGCTGACTAACGGAGTCTGACTTGACTAGCGCCTATGGGCAGTTGAGTATGGGGTCTTCTTGTCTGGATTACCCGACCCTTAACATTACATATATTAGTACTAGTTTATTATAGTACGACGGGAACCAGACAAGGGGGCCTTCCTCCATCATCATGAGTCGGGCATTGCTACATATCTGAAATAATGTTGACGCGATGTAAAACCCCATATAAACAAAATGTCATGATTTTGACTAAACTTATTTATCTTTCATAGTTAGTGGAGCATATTAAATTGATTAAGATTAATCACTCTCGTTATAACATCATGGATTCGTAACAGGTACTTGCGCCGATTTGTGGTTCAGTCCCGGCATTCTCACCTCGCCGCTAACAGGGATCAAACTAAGGACCCTTGATACAAGAGGCTGACTCTCTACCACTGGACCTATTCCCCATCCAGGTCGATGGGTCTTATCAGATGCGTGATCAAGAACGGACTGACAATTCAGTGTATGTGTTCCCCTCGTAAAAGACCGGGATTTAATGATATTCTAACGTATCAAAAACCATTCTGAGAAGAACATTCGAATAAGTATCTCACTAGTGTGAATGAGATTAGGATATTCCTTATTTACCGAATTCACTGTAGAATACTTTACTGGCTTTATTTTGTTGGACATGTCACGAAACCCAAGATAGGAGAAAGATAGATTGTGTTTTATAATCGACTTTCTTGTTAAAAACCCAAGTGGCGAATTATATCAAACAATTAGTATGTAGTGCCATTGGGCAAGACGCTAATTCCGTTCTTTTCAAGTTCTGATAGATTAAAAGTTACTATTCGTAAACGAAACATTTATGAAACAGAACTAAAACTATTCTAACAAACACAACACAGAAAAAAAGGTTTTATAATTGCGTGCGTTCTTTCATGATTTTTAAGGGGTGTCAAATAAGTGAGACTAGTTATATATGAAGTAGGTTGACAGATGGATCAAATGTCATCCCAATGTCACGTGGTTGTCCTTTCTCTGGTCATTGCCTCCGTCTGCTGACCTGCCATCGACCTTCGCCGACTAGACAAGCCAAATCCGATCCCTTCCCATTAGACGATATTTTTCGACAGACGACTTTATTCGGTACAACAAAGTGAGATAGCATAAGTATGAATAAAGCAGCAGAAACGGGTATTATAATTCTAAAGCAAAATTATGATAGAAAGAGCGGTAATTTGTGAGCCGCATATCCTAAGCAAACTTTCGAATATGTCGTCTGTTGAACCTTGTCCGAATGATCCAGACGTAGATATTTCTTTTTGTGTAACACATTTATAGACTGAATCATCTAGTTTGAAACAATCCTCACATGGGAATTCCGGTCTTTCAAAATTTGAAGCAACATCATGCCTCATATTGACAATTATAAATATTCAAAATAGAAATATAATCTATATCATTTTGTAAAAACAATAGCGTCAAAAGGCTGAATTTCTCATCATGAGCAGTAAATCGTCTTGGCTTGTTTTTTTTTAAGTATTCTCTAGCATATGCGTCAGAGTTGTTATGGAGGAAAGGATCGAGCGACACAGCATTACCGAATTTTGGCCACCAGTGATGGGTGTAAGTTTGCGAGGTACATCTGACCTAGATACCGGACATGCGCGACATACGTGATGTTGACCAATGTCCGAAGGTTTTACGTATTCTTCATTAACAAGTCCCAGCCCTCCATAATGGAGGATTGTGTAAATGCTCCAAATTGGCAAAAACAGCAGACGGCATACGTTAGTAGGTTTTATTTGACCTACAGAAACCATTGAGACTAATGGATAAATTGTTCTTTCCGAATGTTATAAAAGATTCCTTCATGTTTTAGTGAATTCTACTCAAATCCGAATAAAAAGTTCTATTACAAGAAGTCCATATACAATAGGTAGTTGGATGCTGCAACCTTAGTTGATTGCATGTATTCAAAACCGACTTGAGTGAAGAAGCAAACAGACCCATTTTAACACCGCTGTGTCGTTACAGTGCGATTATTGTTGTAGGTCTAGCGGAAATTAAATCTGAACTCATCAGGTTTATCGAATAAAACACCTCTATCATAACATGCAAGACTACTACCGTTGCTCGTAATTCAAAAAGGAATGAAGGTTATATAAATGCCAAGTCTTGTCCATATAAAATATTCTTATTCTTTCAGTTTATTCTTATGAATTAAATATAGTATTTCATCAAAGCAGCAACGACAGTATTAAATGTGCTTGTAGAATCAGAGAAATAGGAATCAAAATAAATCCAAACAGTGTACCAATTAATTCACAATCAACAAGTAGGCCTGCTTGCTGAATGTACCGAGTCAGACAGTCAGAAAAAAAGATCCATTTGGATTTATGGACTGTCCTAAATCGTCTGTCTGCCACACAGCAAGGTTGTGGTTTGGATATGGTCCAATTTGTAATTGATAAAGATGGTGTCATAATGTGCTAGGAGAAGGATAACACATTCCGTTGGTTAAAAGCGTATTGTTATACCAAACCAAGTAACTGCGTATTGCAACATTATGAACCTGCATGAATCTTATCTAAATTTGTTCATTGGTTACTAACTTTTGATTCACAGGTAAAATAAATAAGTTGATACTTCACCAAATCATGGATTTCTGTTTATGTTGAAGAAAATTAAAAAAAACACAATGAGAATGAAAAATTTAACAATTGCCTCAATTTTAAATGGCACATATCATATAACCAGATACAAACTCTTCCATTTATTTCACAACAATTGTAGCAATAGTTGGTCTTATTTTAGTCTATCCAAAATGTTTTATTTTGTAAAGGACTAACCTTTTTTTTCCTTTTTCAATTCTAAATACAATTGATTCAGACATCAATTCACCATCATAAACAACTATAAACATCTATCTTTAAGGAAACCTACCTTTAATGAACAGAAATCAACTATGAAGTATTTTGATTAATTCATGTTACTTTGATTTATTATTTCTGTTGAAAATAAAATAAAACAAGATAATTGTAAACATACACTTTATTTATCATAACATTGACAAAACAAGCAATAATAAGAAATACTAAGCTATATGTTTCGATATTGTGAAGCCTTGAACTAAGTTATTTAAAAGTTTAACAACTTTCACCATAGGGTGGTTGATCTAAATTGAAAGAAAAAAAGATAACACCAATCAATCAGGAAACCGAAAATGTCATCTTTCCTACAATATTGAGTAGAAATGCATGCGACAAAAGAATAAATTGCATATTATGATGAGCAATTTTGTTACATTTTTTTCCCAATCATTCACAGGTATCTGAAAAAACACCTATAAATGGAGGAAGAGTTTCTGTTTCGTATAATATTCTATTAATTATTTAACTGTTTTAATCAAGACAAGTATAGCACATGGGTAATTGGAGTAGGCTTTAACAACAAATTTTTGACTGTCCTAAATTTAAAGAGTTTGCAGACGACATTTCAAAATATGATGAAATTGAAAAACATTCTTCAGATAGAGCAGGAAACAGTGTGGGTAAAGGAGAAATTGCTCTTGATAAATTGAAAGAGATTGCAGATTACATTTCAAAATATGATGAAATTGAAAAACATTCTTCAGATAGAGCAGAAAACATTGAGGGTAAAGGAGAAATTGCTCGTCACAAGCAATTTCTCCTTTACCCACAATCTTTTCTAAAGTCCTCTGCAACAAAGTGGTCAAATGTTGTTATTGTTTGGGAAAGGGTTAACCTTCTTTCATGTTTATTTCTATGACAATCTGGTCAATCTCTAGAAGCATCAATACAGACAACTTGGTTGTCTTTCATGTTATTAGCAAACAAATCATGGAATAACTTTTGATTTTTTTTATCTCTAAATGTTATTCAAAAATATAGTAGCTTACAGATCCTAGGAGTAAAATGCATACATGTAAATGAATAAACTAGAATTAAAAACTGTCCTTTTTACAAAAATAAAAAATTGTATAAAAGCATAAATCACCTTATTTGTGACCTGATGCGCATGTTGTGTCGGGCTGATACAAATATGGTGGGAGGGTAAAAAAGCTTAATGTTTGAACTATGACTGGAAACATTTGGTCTGGAATAAACCAACATTAAAACAACAAACAGTTTTACAATAGCTCAAAGTAGCACAAATTTTGATCTCTACATCCAGCTATATCAAATCAGAACAATACAACAAAGGTTAACAAGTTTGAAGACATTCGCACTAATTCACAAAAAAGCTAAACTAACATGATAATATTAAATAAAACATAAATGAACAAGTTTTATGTTGTCATTTTAGTAAGCATTCAAAAGAATCATATTTTCTCATCTGTGAACACGCCTTTAAATGATAAAACATCAAATGTTCAGATTATCACATATAACATCTTTATAACAAATATCACATCTAATAACACTTGAATAAATGAAATATTCCCATCATCCCATGTATTGCTATTTTATCACAAATATCATGTCATAAAGTGAAACATCGAATCTTCACCTTGTCATTTAGTGCTATTTTCAACAAAAAACATATCATAAAACAACACATTGAACTGTCATGTTGTCATGTAGTGAAGTTTCTTACAAATACCATGTCAAATAACAACATGATTCATATTGTTATTTACTTCGTGTTTTGATAAAAATCATGTCATAAAACAATTCATGTATTCAAACTTTCATGAGGTCCTCTTTAGTCAAAAATTTGCTGTTTAGGAAAAGGTTAAATTATTTAACGGTAATGGTCAAAAAACTTAGAGAACTACCTTCAACTTATGGAAACATCATAAAAGGCGCATACAGAATATGTGGCAATATAAAATGTTCAATTGTTATTGCTAGTATCAAAGCTATATAAGTGACATTGACAATAATGTTTAGGCACATGTTGTTGTTGTTGTTTAACCCTTTCCCAAACAACAAATTTTCAACTGTCACAAATTGAAAGAGTTTGCAGACGACATTTCAAAATGTGATGAAATTCAAAAATAATCTTCTGATAGGGCAGAAAACATTGTGGGTAAAGGAGAAATTGCTCGTTGCGAGCAATTTCTCCTTTTCATACAATGTTTTCTGAAGTCGTCTGCGATAAAGTGGTCAAATGTCGTTATTGTTTGGGAAAGGGTTAACACAGGAATTTTGAGGTGAAGGCTAAGACTTATTCACTTGAATTGACTATAACATTGAGGCAAGCATCAAGCTTCAATAAGTAAGTAAATGGATTGAAAATAAAACATAAGTATATAAAAATTAAAAGATGCTCATAAAAGAATGACAGAGCAGGATAACAAATAACAAATGCGAGATAATGATTATCTTTTCTGGATCATCTTCAAAATAAAAAACTTTAGCAAGTGGTTAAAAAAAGCTTATAAATATGCTACAATAGACAAAATATTTCATGGAGCTCTTCAGATAACAATTTACTCATTGCAAGGAATGAGAGAAAAGCCACATCTTCATGTCTTGTTCAAATTTGACCTCTCCCAATTCCTATAACCAGATCCTAGTCAGACATTTGGGTTGTTGCGACTGAAGCTGATCAGTGGATCCCTCTCAGAGGACTCAGACCCTGACCTTCCTCTTGGCAATGGTGACCTTCCCCTTGGCAACAGTGACCTTGACCTTTGACCCTCGGTGGTGTTAATTGCTCCAACTGTTGATTGCTTCTGCCTCATTATCTGCTTCCATAGGGCAGGTGGCCAACCATACAATACCATGGCGTCCACAAGCACTTGGAACGGGTTGAGTACAGCCTGTATTTAAAAGTGTACAAACTTGTTGATAATAGTGAAAACAAGGTTTTTGTTAAATTAAGCCTGTTGCCCTCACTTTCTCTTTCCTTTCCTTTATAAAATAATTTCTTCCCGATGATTATAAGAATGTTTTGTAATGTTGGCTGTTATAAAAGGTCTTGAGTTGTTTGTATTATCTAAAGAATCAATTCCTTCACAAATAAGTCTCTTAGGTGCAAATGTAAAAGAAAGCTTTTGTCAGAAAAGACAAGCAATTTCTACAAGAATGAGGAAGGATATAAAAAGCACATGTAAAGAATATAAAAGATAAAAAAAGAAAAGATATCACCTTTCTTTTTCTTGAGTAAAGTTGGGTTATAAAGACATTTTAAATACTTAAAATCATAAATTTATTCTTTATTCCTCGTAATAAACAACCATGCCTTTCTGGACAGAGACATGCTAACCCCTCTATCATAAGAATTACTACCTGAGCACATAACCCTTAATATTCTCAAACTCTTTAGAAAAGTCACTATCTGATGCTTAGAACATACACCAATCTCCATCACCAATGATGGCAACATATTGGTTAACTCGTTAGTATATACATACCTGCAGGACTAAGAACACAAGGGATATATCGCCAGATCTGTCTTCCAGGGTATTGATGAAGATTCCATTTAAAATGTTTGGGATCCAACTTAAATAAAGAAAGAAAAAGAAATCAATACCTTTTAAAACATTTTTTGGGGAAGTGAATAGAATACTTTCCAGGACATTCTACTGACCAACGCCTTTATTCCTTCTCTTATCCCTATAATACAGGTACAAATTTGAGGCACTTTCAGTAAGTGGATGCCATTTTTAAAACTCTTCATAAAAAAGATTCTGATATGACTCATGTAAGGATTTCTGTAAGCAGCTTCTTAAGCAAGTATGAAAGCCTAAGCCTGTGCCTAAGACTGTGGGAATGAAAAGACAAAAATGCATTGTCCAAACCAATAGAATTTTATTACAAAAATTGATATTTCCTATGCAATGACTGGTAGGAACAAGGAGGATATTTTACTACAAGCAGTTCTTGTATCACTGAAATTCTTTTAAAAAAATTCATTTCGGTGCATTCAGGCAGTGATAGATCTTAATAAAGTCATGGGATATTATATATTCCAATAAAATTGAAAAGAAGTGAAAGGTGAAGTCTCACAGTCTGGTCCAAGCATATGCATAATGGGTGTGTATCACGACTATCATAGAAAGGGACATCATTTTGTATATAATTGTTTATATCACATACAGAGTTATCTTCCCTTGATTTATGACAAATATCACCACTTTTCATTAGGAATTCTTTTTATTGAATTGTTTTATAAATGTGACTTTTTTGCATCAGACATATTTTCAAACCAATGTGAGCAAATGTATGTTTATTCATTTTGAACAATCTTTTTTGTCACATTGATTCAAATGCTGAATCATGGCCATAATTAAACAACATTTTGTTGTTTCTATAGTTCTACATTACTATTTTCCTCTCATTACCAAGAGGGCAACCATGGTGCAGTGGCAGAGTGCCGGCCTGTTACCAAGGGTCCAGAGTTTCACCCCGTTAGTGGCAAGGTGAAAATAACTGGACAACCCAACAATTGAGGCAAGTAGTGGTTTAGTATCCAGGAAGCAGTCATAGTGTGAATTTAAAAAGCATCAAGATTCTGTCATAATCGATGTGAAATGGATAAGTTTAAAACTTAAGCTAAATATCAAGACAAGGTAAAGGTAAAGGAATACAAGCCCATTAATCCCCTGACTAATGAATACATAATTAGTTTCGGATATTATTCTGTGAATATTAAAAGACTAACAGAATAAACAACGACACAACTTACCACACTGTGAAAGCTATTGTAATTATGATGAATTTCACTTGAATATTGTCAATCAGCTGTCGCTCAGCTGTTGAGTAACGTCCAAAATGAACAATTATAGACCTCTTAACTGAAACGACATACAAAGTGAGGACAATTACATATTTGCAGCACTCTCTGAAGAAAAAAACTATGACAAAACGACATGAAGATGAACTTTGTTCCTAATTCCAAAGATTCTGTGGTTGAAAAAAAATAACATGAAAGCTATCTGGTTCTGCCGGATATGGAAATCGGGTCTTATATGTTGGCCACGAAAAATTGTGACAGACAAGAGTAAGTAAAAATGACTCTTACTATGTGGTTAAAGTCAAAATCTCACATGAAAAGTCGAGAAGTGTTAAAATATTACTCCATATGGGTATTTGTGGCTATTCAAAGATGAAAGATACAGCAGATGATAATTAAAAACTATGAAAAATTGCTTCTAGTATTCATTTAGACAATTTTACATTTGTTAGACTGATTTCTTATGATTTCAACAGTAGGTGTGCATACTTGCGGTATCTTTGTATAAAGGAAAAATAAACTGTTGATCTATATCAGGTTTTCAACGCAAGTTTCAGGAAAGTTTTGGTTCTACTCTGCTTCCATTTCGACACATCAAATGATTAAGGGAAGAAAGTAACAAGTATTCACCTGATGTAACTGCCTTGTAAAATAGGATCATCACAGCAACCAGCACCAGTAAGATGGGAGCAAGCACAGTCACATAGACTAGTCCTCTGTCTACTTGACGTTTTACACTGCACCTAGTACAAAACAATATTAGTTATACAGCTAACTCTAGAGCAGGGTCGGCAAAATCAAACCCCTCAAACGCCAAGCGAGTTTTTACAGTAATTAACTTTATCATTATACGGACAAGTGCAAATAAAGATTCGGTATTTACGGACATTCACAAGGAAATCAAAATCAGATTTCGCTACTCCTGCATAATAATTCAGTTAGCCAAATGTACTATTAATGACTTGAGAAACCATTATGACAAAAACAGAATTTGATCAAAATGAGCATTTCATCCTTTTGTTAAATTGAGTTTTACCAATAATCCTTAAAAATGTTTTGTTTTTACGCCATTTTTAGTCTTCTGCTGTTACATTCAATTAAGGTTAGTCAGTTAATCCCAAACGGGAAATAGATTTAGCATTTCTCCATAATGAATCATTTTGAAAGCAAAAGCAATTGATGATTCTCACAAACAATAACTTAATTTTCAATGATGCCCTTTTTTCACAAAATTGTAGTTTCTCCCTTACAACATTTACTTTGACCAAAATAAGAATTTTCATGACTGATCCAAATCAAAAGTAACAGCAGACAACAATTATGAACAAGGATTTTTTTGTTGGACATGAGGAAAAACCAGCGTCACAATAAGAGACAATTGTGTGACTCAAGCAAAATCTCCTTTTGTTACATTTTTTTGTTTCCTCCTCTATCAAACTACAGAGGCATTGAAATGTGGGAACTAGTCGATACAATTCAATTTGTCAATGGTAATTCTATAAAATGTCACCTGTAACATCATTTTGGGCCAAGACAACCTATGCTTTTTGACATGTTATAATTTTCATCCATTACAATTAACTTGTTTCTTACGACCATGACTTAATATGGATGTGAGTAATCCAAAAAGCTCAAGTAGATTAACAGTACTTACTTTTCTATGTCAGGTGCATATGTCAAATATAATGCTAAAGCACATAGCCCTGCAGGTAATGACCAACCCAGTATATGTTGAACCTTCCGATGACTGAAATCAAAGAATGAATCTTATATCATATATGTTTTTTTATTAAAATATTTTAATCCAAATAGTTATCTAGCAAATTAAAATTTTGAATATGATCCATAGCCGTCCCATTAGATCAAAATTGAACAATTACATAATACACATGGTTTTAACAATCTTTGTAGCAGAAGATGTTTTAAATATTGATACAAATATCATCATTAGCTCATCATTGTTTCATTGCGTGTAAACATATTGATCTTTGCTGATATATTTTGCCACATTAATAACTGCCCCTTAGTATTGAAAACAGTAGTTTATAAAACAAGAAAAGGGTTCATTGAAAAATTAAAAAAACAAGAGGGCCATAATGGCCCTTTATCGCTCACCTGAGTTCTGTTTGAAAAAGAGGTATATTTAAGACAGAGTGGTTGGTATGTTTCAAACTCTTCTAAGTGCTAATTGCATTGAATACTCTAAGCCAATGCTCTTGCTTGTTAACATTTTTTTATGTGTATTGTATTTGTCTTCTTGAGTTAATGTTCACCAAGACGAAGAGAATTAAGATGAAGGAAATTTAGGTTTGTGAAAGCAGGGACAGTAACAATTGGTTGGGCAAATTAAAATAATAACAATTGGAAAATGTATCTCAAAGTCATTTATTGGTTTTCAACAGTAAATAAATTTGGAAAATTTTAAGACAGTCAAGCTTATGGTAAATAATCCAATCATTCTGGCCAACTTTCATCAAAATTGGACCATAAATGTGGCCTCTAGAGTGTTCACAAGCTTTTTAAATTATTTGACCTAGTGACCTAGTTTTTGACCCCACATGACCCACTTTCAAACATGGCCAAGATTTCATTTTGGCAATCCTTCTGACCAACTTTCATCAAAATTGGACCATAAATATAGCTGCTAGAGTGTTCACAAGGTTTTTCAAATATTTGACCTAGTGACCTAGTTTTTGACCTCACATGACCCGGTTTCAAACTTGGCCAAGATTTCAATTGAGACAATCATTCTGACCAACTTTCATCAAATTTGGACCATAAATGTGGCCTCTAGAGTGTTCACAAGCTTTTTAAATTATTTGACCTAGTGACCTAGTTTTTTACCCCACATGACCGAGTCTTGAACTTGGCCAAGATTTCATTGAGACAATCATTCTGACCAACTTTGATAAAAATTGGACCATAATTGTGGTCTCTAGAGTGTTCACAAGCTTTTTAAATTATATGACCTAGTGACCTAGTTATTGACCCCACATGACCCAGTTTCAAACTTGGCCAACATTTTTATTGAGACAATCATTCTGACCAACTTTCATCAAAATTGGACCATAAATGTGGCCTCTAGAGTGTTCACAAGCTTTTTAAATTATTTGACCTAGTGACCTAGTTTTTGACCCCACGTGAACTAGTTTCAAACTTGGCCAAGATTTCATTAAGACCATCATTCTGATGAACTTTCATCAAAATTGGAACATAAATGTGGCCTCTAGAGTGTTCACAAACTTTTTAAATTATTTGACCTAGTGACCTAGTTTTTGACCCCACATGACCCAGTTTCGAACTTGGCCAAGATTTTATTGAGACAATCATTCTGACCAATTTTGATAAAAATTGGACCATAATTGTGGTCTCTAGAGTGTTCACAAGCTTTTTAAATTATTTGACCTAGTGACTTAGTTATTGACCCCACATGACCCAGTTTCGAACTTGGCCAAGATTTTATTGAGACAATCATTCTGACCAACTTTCATCAAAATTGGACCATAAATGTGGCCTCTAGGGTGTTCACAAACTCCTTAAATTATTTGACCTAGTGACCTAGTTTTTGACCCCAAATGACCCAGTTTCGAACTTGGCCAAGATTTTATTGAGACAATCATTCTGACCAACTTTCATCAAAATTGGACCAAAATGTGGCCTCTAGAGTGTTCACAAACTTTTTAAATTATTTGACCTAGTGACCTAGTTTTTGACCCCACATGACCCAGTTTCGAACTTGGCCAAGATTTTATTGAGACAATCATTCTGACCAACTTTCATCAAAATTGGACCAAAAATGTGGCCTCTAGAGTGTTCACAAACTTTTTAAATTATTTGACCTAGTGACCTAGTTTTTGACCCCACATGACCCAGTTTCGAACTTGGCCAAGATTTTATTCAGACAATCATTCTGACCAATTTTGATAAAAATTGGATCATAAATGTAGCCTCTAGAGTGTTCACAAGCAATTGTTGACACACGCACGGACGCACAGACGACGGACATCTCGGTATCACAAAAGCTCACCTTGAGCACTACGTGCTCAGGTGAGCTAAAAATAGAAAAAAAGCTGGAAAAAATTAAATACTTAATTCTTCTGTAATCTTTAATCAAATATGCAGCATGATTTAAAAACCCTTTGTGAAATGCCATCTAGGGTCCCATTTGCCAGTTATTGCAAAATTCCCTTTCAGTATATATATAGTGAACCCTCGTTTATCCGGACCCCGATTATCCGGATGCCTCGCAATCCGAACGAAATTGTAAGGGAACGGAATTATTGGACCAGTTTGTTGCAGACGACTTTTGAAAACATTGTGGGTAAAGGAGAAATTGCTCGTGACGAGCAATTTCTCCTTTTCCCACAATGTTTTCTGCCATATCAGAAGATTATCTTTGAAGTTCATCACGTTTTGATATGTCTTCTGCAAACTCTTTCAATTTGGGACGGTCGATAATTTGGCGTTTGCCAAAGGGTTATAAGTACATACCGCTCATACAGACCGTTTATGTCTTAATGTGAATAAGAACATGCTCTGCTTCATTAGTCCGGATTATTCGGTAAACCGGACATTTTGTTGAAAACGAACACGTTCGGATAAACGAGGGTTCACTGTATAGACAAAACATGTTATGTTGTTCAATTTTGACTTATCACAAACTTCAGTTTAAGAGAAATGTCTTGTCATATTAATAAAAGAATGGAATGAGTTTGAATAAAATAAGTAATACCCACCTTGTAGTTCCTTGACTAACCATGTATGCTTCCATGGCATACACAAAATGCCAAATCACAATGGACAGGTAAAAGTATGCTGCAAATGCCTACAATGAAATATTACATGAAACTTATAAATGATGTTTAACCTCTTAGAACTAAATCATAAGTACTTGTCCTGTTTTGATATACATGTACTAGAGAATTTGTCCAATGTCCGCAAATTTCGTATTTGATCCAATTTTGTTTTGATAGCAAAGACTGTGTGAAATGAGATTTGAAAAATAATGATTTTTGTTTGGTATTGTACAGATTTTTTTTTTGTCACTGCTTCTTGAGTTGGACACAACCTGTGTATTAAAACATGTTTATAACTCAGAAAGAATTAAGAAATTGCACCATTTTTCTTCTTCAATAAAATACATGTTTTCCAAAGAAAAATATTTTTTCCCATTCTTAGAAGCTGTGGAATACTGTTCCTTTCATTTTTGACCATTCACAAAATCCCATATGTTGGAATAGGCAAACAAAGATTCGCAATAAGCATGTTTCTGCTCGAGGAACGGACAAATCTACAAAAATGAGTTAAAATGACCGATATATGTTTCAAGAATGTAATAAATACCCATAACCTGTGCTTCTAAATACTTTACCATCTCTCGATCTAATCAGAATGTACACAAGGAAAAGCAAAAACAAAATAAACCAAATCGTTTCAGTTTAAGAAATATATAAATCATCAACTTATCAAATCTGTAAAAAGAGGAAACTACTCACAGATGCAATAATACAAAATATGTGTTTGGCATCACCAAATGTTGTGTCAGATGGAGGTGGAAACAGCCCTTGTATCCAAGCAACAGACCTGACCATCACAGCTGTGGAATAAAATAAGTTTGTAATCATTTTACTCTTTCAAATTAATCCTGAAAAAAAAAAGAATCATTAAGTTAATAAATTTGGGATGAACCATTTTGACAAAATGATAATTGGGCCGCGTCACGCGAAAAGGGGCACTCGGACATAAATAAAAACCGCTGACTCAGCTCTTTCTTAGCGCTATTATTCCAGCATCTAGTCACGACAGTTATCATTTGTATTTATTTAAAGGTAGAACTTGATGTCCTCTAAGATGGCAAACAGTGTAACCCAGACCAGCCGCCACGTCAGTGACGTGGCGGCTGGTCTGGGGTTACACTGTTTGCTATGTCCGAGTGCCCCTTTTCCCATGACGTGGCCCAATTGGTTTTGTCACAATGGTTTCTGAAGTCTACCCCAAATCATTATAAACAATTTAAAAGAATAGGTGTATAATATCTGATAGAACAAGGCATAGTTAAAAAAATATATGCAGATATTTTTGAACTTAAATAAGCAAGCATATGAAGGAATTAAAATCGACCATTTATTTGCTATTAAAAAGGCCAAAAATTGAATTTTTCATCTTTAAAAAAAATGTTTCTTTTTTGAAAGTTTACAAGCCAAATTGAAAGAAACAGTTGATGACAATTTTTAAGTATGAACGATAACATTTTTTAGTCCTTTTAGGAAGAAATTTAATATTTTGTGAAAATGACATCTTTTCAGTCTTCTGCTACAAGTATTTTGTGAAGTAAAGGATTATTAGCAAGAGAAGAGAGTTAAAAACATGACTTGTATTAAGCTAACTCTCTGTTTTGTCAAAGAAGTTTGGCTGTTTCAAAGTCTACTGCAGAACAGGGAGCAGAGACTTATTATAGAGTAAAGGGTAAATAAAAACTAGAACTCCTTACCCAAGTCCGCAAGTATTCCAGCTACGATGAGGCACTTCGTCACATGATATAGACCTTGACCTTGGAACAGCCTGTTATGTGTTGCTATGGCAATGGTTTTCACATTCCTTTGTGGATATAACAGAGCAACAATCCCAAGCAAGCTTAGAATGGCAAAGATGAGGCTAATAATGCTAACAACCTTTTCTTCAAATAGTGATCTACTCAAGGTCGTATCACTGTTAGCAACAACTGACTCGTTGCCAAGGCAACATGCTGCTAAATAAAGAGGTGATGCCATTTTTCAGATCTATACTTCTTGAGATTTCCCTATAAGAGATCCTCCAGAAAGCAGCCTCTAAGTTGACTTGAGCATCTGTCCGTGATCATCACATTTCTTTCAAGGCTTTAAAAACAGGATCTCTGTTTCCTGCAAATAAATCAACACACATATAAAATATTGAAAGAGTCAAGAATAATGTAAGACTTATCCTTAACATTAAAGGTGCTTGTTCACAGAAGAGAAAATTTGCATGTCAAAATAAAACGTTATTAAAACAATACTGTTTTTGTATTGTTGTTTGATAAAAAATTAAAAGTAACTATTGAAGGCATATTGTCACGCTTTTGGATTAAAATACATATCAATTCACAGTATGCCTGCAGTGCTTTAAAGATTTAAAAATGATCTTATTATGCTTCAAATGACTATTCTTCAATATGCATCATATAACATTATGGCTGTTGGGTGCAGCAGTTTTGAAGAAATTAATTTTTAACTTCTAAATGTCATCACATCTGCGAACAAGCACCTTTAACCCACTAAACATCAAGCATATTCTCATTTAAACTTCTGATTAAAGAAAACTTAGATCAATTTTAATTCCATGTCTTTTTAAATGATTCAGGGGCATCTTTCAAGTTCTCAGCTGTTTGTGACAATAATGGTGTGACTATTACCAAACAACTGTTGAGAGGCAATCATGTCAAGACCAGTCTAGAAAAGAATATAATGAGGGTACACTTTAGAAGTGGCTCGAGGAGATAATTGTAATGTGTTCATGCAAAATAAGTCTTTATTGGCCTCCAAAATGTTATCTAAAACTTGTACAGAGGTAACACCTGAAACACCAGAATAATGCCTGCAATATACTATCTTATCATGTCTGGATCTGCATAGATTATACTGTCAATGTGATAAGAAACCCTTCATGTGCAGCTGAAGGCTAACTGCTATCTTAATATGTATCCAACATTTCTTAGGATTCACAAGGAATGGTGCTGGCTACAGCAACCTTGCGACCCTCAAGGAGGAAGGTCATGGTCAAATTAGCTCTCCTAAAGGTGCAATCACCCCTTTTATAGATATCAAAAACAGATATAAAAAGACATTCCAAGGGTTTCTGTGGCGTGTTTACTCGCTCGGGCAGCCTTGATAACGAAAGGCCATGGTGAAGTTGGCTTTCTTGGCGGTGTAATCATCTCTAGTTAAAAATATAATAAAAAAAAACAGTTTAAAAATATCTAAGGGTTCACAGGGAGGGAATGGACCTGGTTTCTACATCAGTCTTGCCACCCTGAAGCAAATAATAACAAGAAGGCCATGACAAACAATATTTTTCTGTCCAAATGGCCCAAAATAATGATAAAAGAAACAGACAGGTTATTCTAAACACCTATGTTTACAAACATATGATAACAAAAAAAGATATTAATAAAATTTTATTCATGTTCCCCATCTCCTCTTTGAGAGATAATCAGCTTGTAAAATATACACCTTTTAAACCCTTATAGTACTGGAACCAACTTCATGCTTACGCAAACAGATTAGATCCACGCCAGCCGCCAAATTAATGGGGGCCGGCCTGTGGTCTAACCTGTTTGCTTCTCCGAGTATCTAACCTCATCAAAATTTAGTAGATATTTAAGGTTTTGATAAACCAGATAACACCAAAATCTATCTTTAGAAAATTACGCAGCATTCTATGGGTGAGTATTATTCTTGTCAGGTTTCATGTTGTGTATCTGAAATAAGGTAATGGATAACAGTAAATGCCATCATCAAGAAAAAGTTGTTTTATAAAAAGTATTTTTATATACTTAAAAGTAAGTTAATGTTTTTGTCAAGATTATCTGAATAATAAGTCATTAATTCCAAATAATTAATTGATTGATGCAAAATATTTATTTATTTAGATTGAAATAGTATGACTTACGCATCCAATGCTACTAAAAGCTTGGCCTGCAATGGCTACACAGATGACCTCTCCAGGCCTAGATGTAATGTTACTACCGTGTCTTGTTCGTAAGCCAACCAGATATCTGCCAAAAGATGTTACAATATCGTATCTAATACGGGCTGGCTCATTCACCAGCTGGGTACCTTTTTGCTTAACAACTTAAGGAAAATATTTGTGCAAGTCAAAACTGATATTGATAAACAATTGATATTGTTTTAAATGAAAGTACAATATTGCAATGTGACACGTCATTGGAAGCGTCTCTCAGGGAGGACAGCAATGATGTGTTACTTTGCAATATCGCTAAGCCCAATATTGATATAAGATGGAGTATTGTTTCAGTGTGCGAAATTCGATTTTTAAACCACTAGCCCATTCGTGCTACCAGATGGGATTTTTCACTAGCCCGAACCACAGTTTACTAGCCCGAACTGTGTTTAAAAGAAATTTAATGGTATATTCAGGAAACAACATTAACATTTAGACATACTTATTTAAAAAACCTAACAACAAACATTGGAACAGTTGATTTACAAATATCAATTAGATTGTGACAAAAAAAAAGGTTGTTCATTGTGTGCAAAGTCTTTTCAGTCTCTCATCACTTCAATTACCTTTTAACTGAATATGTACCATATATATTATGAAAAGAAACAAAAAACATGCTGTCTATGTAAAGTATAATGTGCAAAGTCTTTTCAGTCTCTCATCACTTCAATTATTTTTTAACTGAATATATACCATATATATTATGAAAAGAAACAAAAAACATGCTGTCTATGTAAAGTACAATCTATTTCTATAAGCCATAGTTGTTTGTATATCTACAAAACATGAAGCCTTTCTCTATTCTGGTTAAGGAAACTGGTTTGCTGGTTTTCTTCTGGGTTAAGCCTTGAACTGCTTTCTTCACTAAAGCATCTACATTTTGCCCAGTTGGGCCATTGATGCACACACTACTGTCTTATCCAACATTTTTATGCAATTTCCAACAGTATCAAAGTTTTATTGTTGAAGTAAGTAAAGCTATCTGGATACCAGATCCAGTCAAAAGGTTTTAACTGTAACATCTTCCTGAATGACAGCAACGAATAACAACGCAGACAAAGTCACAGAAAACATCACAGAAAATGGCATTGTTAACAGTAAAATCTCGCAAATCAAGGTGACAGAAAAACAAAACCAATATCGCTCACTTTAAAAACTTCAATGTTCATCTCAAAACGTGAAACAGGCCTAAAAATCTCGGATGTCTAGCTTGCTTTTCTTCACTTTGTCTTAAAGCGGACACTTATTGCTGCAAATAGTAAAAAGCGTCTATGGTACCCAATTAACTAAATGCTTGAAGATGCCAAGCATCTATTGGCTTTGAAATAAGTTTGGGATAAATCGCAATGTCACGATCAGTAAACGGGTTCCTCGCTGTCTAATAGCTCCACTATGTTCGATAGATGAGACACTGGTAACCAGCCTAAACTAACGGATCGTTGATCGAAACTTGCTGTCTTTTAATTGAAATATCTAATCAATTTTTCGGCCAATTTTTACGAATTAAAAAGGAAGTTGTTTTCCCTAGTATAATGCTTACATATATTTACAGTTATTATCACTAGCCCGGTCGGGCGCCATCACTCTGGGGGAATTCAATAGCCCGAAACGAAATCCACTAGTCTCGGGCTATCGGGCTAGTGCGAATTTCGCACACTGTTATTTTGGAGTATTGTTTTGGACTCATTGACAACATTCGCCCCCCGTGGAATAAGCACAAGTCATGTGAAAGAAATAACCCATTAACCAGAATGTAACCATATTTAAGTCGACGATACGTACCAAATACGCCAACATACATCAAATGTCATGCAAGTAAGTACGAAGGAATTAAGCTTACTTTTGAAGGAAGTTATCTCTGTCTGTTCGTCAACATTGCAGTAAATCTCACAATCACGTGCTTTACATGATTTTAAACAACGTTATAATGAGTCTCCTTTCGTAAAACGAAACAATATTAAAGGTTATAAATATCCTTTCGAATACAGCATAGACAAAAATTTGAGAAACATTTTGTTGAATATAATTCTCACTAAATCTTCGTCCAACCAAGTTGGGGGGCTTCATTATAAATAATTATGAAAAAACGACTATAGTTGTCTGGGTTTGCATTTGAAGTCGTTTCATACCATATGCTGACCTGCCGCGGTTGGCCATTAGTGTTTGCCTGAAAAGTAAACAGATTTTCAGATAGATAACTCCACTCACAATTTTCCAGCTGATTGCACCATCCTACATTGTCGAGTCGTTTAAACAAATACAAGAAATACAAAAAAGGCCAGATGGACGAAGAAGGGAAAGAGGGTAAACTTGATTTTGTTAATATTTTACAGAAACATCGAATAAATTGCATCATATTTGCCATGAAAGAACATACTCTAGAAATTGATAGATTTTTGAGGCAATCGAAATAGAAGTTTGTTTCCAGTTAATTCATTTGTCCTTGAAGCATTTAAATAACAAAACTGTTCTAGATACCCCGTATGCTGGAGTTCTCATACCCTTACCTCTTCGTACCCTTACCTACTCGTACCTTGTTTAGTCAATTCGTACCCTGATTTATTGATACATATTGGTACCATGCTTCAATCAAAAATTTTCATAGTCATGACTAAACAAGGAAAATGTGATATGCAGCAAAGATCTGCATTGAGAATATTGATGTTTTTGTTTTATCCAATAATAAGGTTTCTAGTCAAAATAAGTCGACATGAAGATTGCTTTCAATTTTCTGATGGGGCAATCTAACGGCGAAAAATCGAAGGATCCAAATAGTGTTGGACTTTTCAAATTCTGATTTTCGTATTAAAAGCACAAAATGGCCATTCAAAGTCAATTGATGAGACAAGATATGTAAAATAAACTTACAAAACATCATATAGTTGCATCAATTGCCGTTAAACAATTAAAGAATGCTAAACTGAGTTTTTCACACTCTAGTGCGCATGCGCAATGGAAGTTTATCAGGAGCAGAAAAATCATCACTTTTTTGTTTGTTTTCCAATTTGTTTTACATCGATTGTGAAGGAGGCTTAATAGCCCATCGAGTCACTCTCGATGACTGCTTCCTGGAGAATACACCAGTAATCGCGCCGGTTTGAGGGCTAGTCCCGGCAATTCTCACCTCGCCTAACGGGGATTCGAACCCGGAACCCTCGGTACAGTAGTCCGACGCTCTACCACTGTACCACTGTCGCCACATTATCACTTAGTGTCAATTGAACTGTTCTTGTAAAGTATTTATGAGTAAATACCAGCAAGTTATGTGTATGGATCGACTAAAAAGGGGTTAATTCATAACTGTGAGTAATGTCATTTTACTGTATTAATGGAAATATCGGTCTTCAAATGGTGCGAGAAAAGTTTTGTCGCATTTGTCCTCCATTAAATGAATCGTTTGTAAGGTTGACGTGACGGGAAATATTGACCTATACAAAAACTTCTGAATATTTTCCGATTGCGTCAAATTAGTGTGACTAAGCACAACAATAAGCATTCATTAACAAAAAATAATTTCCCCTTACTCATACATGATTTTGCTCTGTATTTGCTATGTATGATTGAATCACAAATGACAACTTCATATCTGGTTAACCAAACATATATCAATGCTGGTCCCACATTGCAAATTGCCAATTGAATCAAGATTGATGCTGTCTAAACAACCTTTGAGCGGCTCAAAACAATTCCTTCAATTTTGGCACCTCCATAGGAAAATGTTTCACTTGAGGGCTATATATGAATTAGTATTATTGCCAATTACCTGTTAATGTTTAAAGTATTGTTGCTGTTTTTTTCAAATTTTAAAGACAACTATAATTGAAGAAAGAGAACAACACACATTTTTGTTATCACAACTGATGGTTATTTTATTTGAACCTTAAAATGATATAAGACAAAAGACAACCTCAAGATACTATTCTTTTTGTAAGAACTTGATTGTTTATAACTGGTTTGGTGTGTTCAACCTAAAGATAGTATTTTATATATAAGAACTTTATTGTTTATTACTGGTTTTATCTGTTTCAGATATTCTGAATTTCTTCAACAAGCTTGTGAATGAACATCCAGATATGTCAGCTGCTGTGGCAGCGATCAAAACACTGATCAACTTTATTGAAAACAATCAGAGTAAGTACAGTGGTGTGAGTAATTAACTGATAACCTCACACAGGATTAATTGATTGGTCAGAATGGAAGAAACATGGATCAAAACATGGGTTTATATATATTATGTGGTATTTTATTATCTTTAACACACAGAAGATGTAAAGCAAACCTTTTCTGTGGGTAACCATTATAATCGCCTTGTTAAGACAATTTAACTGATTACCAAGAATATAGGGTTTAGACAAGTTATATAGAAAAGAGCACATACATCAAGTATGAAAAATAATATTTTCCTTATAAATAATATTTGCAGAAGCCTTTCTCATTTTCCCAGTAATGCTTCCTACAGGAAAAACATGTTAAACCGTTGAATTAACTTGAATTGTGTTTCCAAAAGTATAGGTGCTTAGAAAAGAAAAAAGTAGAATGCTGGGTAGTTTTCTGAAAAAAGATTTTTGTGTCATCTGCTTTCCAAAACGTTAAATATCTGCTTAATTTTGTTGAGGAAAGATACCTAAGAGTAGCAAGCAGGTAAGATCACAGGCCAGCCGCCAATTTATTTGGAGGCTGGCCTGGATCTTACCTGTTTGCATAAGCATGAAGTCAGTTCCAGCACTATATGGTTTATTCTTTAATATTGTACCTGGGAAATTCTTGACAGGGTGTTAAAACCTAATAAAACAACAAACACATATGCCTTCATTGTCTGTGTTACAGTGGAGACACTGGCAGGTATGAGAGCCAAACTAAAAGATGCCATTAATCTACTGACTCAGACGGACTCCAGCGTTACTTCAATCTCCTCTGGCTGTGAGCTCTTTCTGAGATTCATCACACTGACCAGTCTAGAGGATCCAGTAAGTTAACAATATACAATACAATTTCTTGATATGTAAGTTAACAGAAAAATATTGATTAATATTACCTTCCTTTTTTAAACTATTTAGATTGCAGAATTTCAAAGCCCATAAATAGAAGTTGAATGAATCTATGAACAAAAATCCCAAAATTGCCTGTCATCCCTAAATAGGTTTTATGAGAAAGCCTCTTAGTATTAAATAGCCAAGGAGGTTAAGAAGTTGTTATAGAAATATAACTTAAACATTGTAGGCACTACATTTGAGCAAAAGCTCTGTCCTTAAAATGATTTATTACAAAAGAAATAAGAGATGAATTCGAAATATTCAAACATATTTCTTTTCTTAATATGCTGGTTTGAGAATTACTAACTGGTGGACTAACAGAATGCCGATTTTTATTTTATATCCTCCATCAATGATGAACAGGTCATCTAAACTGAAAGATTGTTGATTCAATTGTTAAAATTCAATTAGACAAACAATTAAATGAATAAATTTCTCAAGTGAGACAATACAAAAACTATCATAGGCTCTTTGCAAAATTAGTTTTATACAATGTTTTTGGTATAACCCTTTACCAAAAACCTAATTTTCGACTGGTCCAAATTGAAAGAGTTTGCAGGGGACATTTCAAAATGTGATGACATTGGGAAATAATTGTCTGATAGGGCAGAAAACATTGTTGAAAAAGGAAAAAGTGCTCGTCACGCACAATTTTTCCTTTTCCCACAATGTTTTCCGAAGATGTCTGCAACAAAGTGGTCAAATGTTGTTATTGTTTGGTAATGGGTTAAGAAACCATTTTAATATATAACTATAGTATCAATGACCATTTTTTCTTTTTTTTTTGCTTTAAAAGGACTTTCAGAAATGTCAAGCAAAAATGATAGAACGCGGGAAGATGTTTCTTCAACGGGTTGCTTCATCCAGACAGAAGATTGCCAAACAGGCAGATAAGTTCATCACAGATGGTTCGGTAAGTGTATTTCATACAATTTTGGCTCGAATTTTTAGATGGATACTTATCCCCTTACTTCATAATGTTTTTCTTTGGTGTTTCTGCTGCGAAAAACATCAAAAACCACTATGATGAAAAAAGATAAATTGCTCTTAAAGAGCCATTTCTCCTGTTGTCTTATAGTTTCTACTAAATATCATGAAAAAAAGTATTCTGTTCATAGTATTTTTATCATCTGCTGTTGCTTTCATTTTTCACATAACAGGCAATGGATTGTCTGTTATAATCACCCAGTTTTTTTTATAATTCGCAGTAGACAATGTCATTCTTGTATCAAAGGTATCATTGGAAAATTGCCCTATTCAGTCTTGAACAGCCAAATAATTGTGAATAAAGGAGAACTGTTGTCAAGAAAAGCAATTTGCTTCTAAAACAATCTTAATGAATATCTTTGTATCATTGGATTTTAAGAGGGAAAAGAAATTCTCTATTTTTTTTATCTTAATAAGAAGACTGTTTTATCACATTGAAAATATTTTATGTTTCAGAGAATTCTCATACACTCCCACTCAAGGGTGGCTACTCAAGTATTAAAAGAAGCGGTCCTCTCCAAAAAGCGTTTTGAAGTGTACTGTACAGAGTCAAGACCAAACGATGCTGGGTATTTATAACATGTTAATAAGTTAACACTTTACTTCATAAATACCTCATAGACTGTACTTGTAAAAGTCTTGAAAACGAATTTAGACATAGACTTACATGTTTCTAGCTAGTACTTCTTTGAAGATACTTACAATCAAAAGTTAGTCTCAAAGCAAATTTAAACATAAACTTAGATGTTTCTAGCTAGTAGTTTTTTAATGATATTTGGAATTCGTTTTTATGTGAGAATAACTTCTTTTGTTGGTATACAGTAAAGTGTATTGTGTTATAAAGAAGGTGAACAAAACAACTTGTATAGTATTTCTCAGTGGTATTAAATCGATCGAACATTTTTCATAAAGCCCGTAATTCAAATGTTTGGTAAATAAAAGGTTTTTCTTTGTGTTTCAGAATAAAAGCACAAGAAGAGTTAGCTGCATGCGGGATTCCTGCCACACTTATTTTAGATGCCTCAGTTGGGTTAGTAACATTACTAATTGATAATAAGTTCATCATAGGTAACAAGATCTTCACCAGATCTTTTTGAGATGATTGGGTTGTCTAAAAAAGTGTGATATACGGCACAGATCTACATAGAGAATATTGATTGTTTTGTTTTATCCAATGATAGCAGAACACTTTTGAGAAAGCACAAAGAAAATATTTTTTCTAGTTATTACAAATAGTAAGCCCTTCCCCTTCATTTAGGCTCTTGTCTAAAAAAAAATATTAAAGTAAGAAAATTACCCTCATTTTCAACTGAATTTTTTTTTTTACACATCGGTCATCTGGAGCAGATGGCTAAAGGAACAACAGGGATAAAAATAGAAATTGCTTGAGACAATTAAATTTGTTTTTTATCACAATGACTTCTATCTAGTATCATGTAAACATTATTTTTCATACTTATAGTAGTCACATGCTGCTGCTTTCAATTTGGACAACTCTTAAATTCCAAGACAAGGGAATAGGTGGCCAAAGTTTGAGGGAATGTTATTCATATTTAAATGTTTGGTTGTGTTTTACAGGTATGTCATGGAAAAAGTGGACATGGTTCTGTGTGGTGCTGAAGGGGTTGTGGAAAGTGGTGGAATCATAAATAAGGTGGGTCTTAGACTTTAGATAAGTGTGAAATGAGGGAGAGCATCATAAAGAATTATAGAGCATGATTATTGAGATTTTTGTCATAGAATTCAGTATTGACTATTTCAGTTGAAATTGTAAACAGGCTCATCTTAAGATTGACAGAATTGTAGCTTTCTATCTAGGGTTCATTTTAAATGTAACAGAAATTGTGGTTTCAAAAGCTTTTTACTTTTCAAATAGGTCAACTTTTTCTAAGTTCTTACTATAATAAACTGTTTGCGTAGAGATAGAGCATATTCCAATGTGCATCTGAGAAGATATGGGCAGCGTCACGCGAAAAGGGGCACTCGGACATATAAAAAAGCGCTGACTCAGCTCTACCTTAGCGCTATTATTCCAGCTTCTAGTCACAAAAGTTATCATTTGTATTTATTTAAAGGTATAACTGAATGTCCTCTTAGATGGCAAACAGTGTAGCCCCAGACCAGCCGCCACGTCAGTGACGTGGCGGCTGGTCTGAGGCTACACTGTTTGCTATGTCCGAGTGCCCCTTTTTAGCGTGACGCGGCCCATATTATAAATCATTACTCTTTTTTGTGGCTTGGCAAGATGTCCAAATACTTGCAAAATATTCAATACTCTTTATAGGCTTTCATGTACATCCAGCATTTAAAAGCTTAAAAGTAGATAGATTCAACGTTGATTATTTGTCAACTGTGATGAATGGGTTTGGTTATCACCTTTTTTTTTATGGTACCTATGTGATTTTGTTTTGACAGATTGGAACATATGGAATATCAATAGCAGCAAAAGCGATGAATAAGCCATTTTATGTGGTTGCTGAGAGTTTTAAGTTTTTCCGCTTCTTCCCGCTGAATCAGCAAGATGTTCCCAACCAATTTAAGGTGAGAAAGTCTTATCCTTACTCAATTATACCTTTTTTTGACGCATCGGCTGCAGATGTGATTTAAAACCCCTGGGGAAACAGGATAGATTGATCAAATTGAAATTTTCTCCATTTAAAATAATGTTTAATTCCAAAAACCCGCATGGAAGGTTTGAATCAAATCTATACAAGTCCTTCATGAGCGTGAAGCAATACTATAGTCTTCAATGAACCCTTGATTTTGCAATTCTGATAATGGTTTCAACTTAAATACTTAAACAAAGATTGTTATACTCTTTTAATTTCAATTGAGTAAATTAATTCCTATTTTATCTAGTAACACTTGTAGATGAGGGAATGGATTGACATTTAAGAAATTGCTCATTACACACAATTTTTTTATAGTCTCAAATGATTTCGATTTGCCCTACAAGGGAGGTTATATATATTTTCTTCAAAAAAGTAAAATGTTGAATTACTTCCCTTAACTGTAAATATCAAATGAAATAGTTTAGATCACAAAAATAATGTCAATTTATTCAAAGTTAAGACATTTTTATAAAAGAAAGAAAGTAATTAAATTTAGTATATATGTATACTGTTTTTTGGGCTTTATAATCCTGTTTAGCATCTCTTATGTTGGACTTTGTGACTTATCCAAATTGAAAGTAAAAGTAGATGATGATTAGTTGATGTTATTTGGTTTTAATCATTGCAAAAAAAGAAAACTTGCTTATTACCAGAGTTATTAATTTGATCACAACAGTCCCCCTTTTTGCACTATTGTATTTTCCCAAAATCACAAAGGGAATTTTACTTTATTTTCCAGTTGAGGTTTATTTGGTTAATTCCTTAAATACTTTTCAGGGAAGGGTAAATATTGCTTGCTTATTGAAAAAAGGATTTAAGTATAATTATCATACATTTGACAGCTGACAGACATTTACCTTTGAGACTTGTGTTCGATCCCTGGTCAATTGATTCTGTCATTTGGCAAGGCATATGCTCCTTTTATAGCATACGATTTCATCATGAGGGGTTCGAATCTGGTAAAAATGGGACGTAAATCAATTAATAAATTGCCTGTTCATTGCATCTGACATTGACACATGGTATTGTGCACACAGTTACCAACTTGAAAGCATGACAATAAATATAGCTGAATAACTGTCGAAAAAGATGTTGACATGGCATTAAACTGTAACAAGAAATACATTCTTATTTCTACTTGGACTTCATGTTACATCAGCACTTCTGGTTTGATAAAAGTGTCCTTTGGCAAGGCTTTTCAGAGCTCTAGCCTAGTATGGGTGAATCCAGGACAGCCATTACATAACTGAAAAATTGTTGACAAACTATTAAACCCTGTATAAATAAGTGAATCATACATGTTGTCTTTCCACTAAATGATGTCTGACTTCACTAGTTGTTTGACAAAAGGCTTAAGAAAGCACTTTGGAAAAAAAAGGGAAATTCTTGTAATAAGAAATAACCTTAGTCACATTTGTTTGCACCTACCATTACAAAGGTTACCACCAACTCTTAACCACCTGCAGTCAACATTTTTTTACTTGAAACAGACGACTATAGAAAAGCTTTGTAAACATTTGAAAAGCCTTACAGTTCTACTGTTGTGATTTGTGAATATATTTAAAAAGCATTGTGGCGAAAGGGAGAATTGCTTGTGACAAGCAATTTCTCCTTTTGCCACAATGCTTTTTGAAAGTACTCGGCTGCAAGACGCAATAATGTACTTTTTCATAGTTGTCATTTGCGCTTGCTTCCAATTTGGACCGGTCACAGATTCCCGCATGGGGTTATTGGTTATGTGATCCATATAGAAAGAAATGTTAGAAAAACTCAAACAAGGAAGTCTAAGTGCTGACAGGGGTGTAGCCAGCTATATGCACATGCCTTACATCAATTTTAAAATGGAAAAAATAAATGTGGCCAAGAATGCATTATGCATTGTCCTAAATCTCCAAAATCTACACCAAATCTCACCATTTTCACTTCTTCTTAAACCCCCTCCCAGCAGATGGGGGTACACAGCCTCCCGCAACCTCCCCCCTCAAAATTGATTTGAAGCTGGATACGCCAGTGGCTGACTTTTAGAAGGTTGTTTGTTTTGTCCAGTCCAGTTTGTCCAGTTAATATGGTCTTCCCCCATCTCTAATGAATTGAACTTAACATTACTATATAATGCACAAATTTTATAAATGATGTTAAACCCATCAGATAATAACAAACTAGGCACATTTATCATGGGGACCATTTGGTATAGGACAAGAGGGGTCCTGTTTAGCCCAGTGGATCAGACATATAACACAGGGGTCCCTGGTTGGCGCCCCGCTGACAACTCTGGTTTCATGGAAGTGACCATTGGCAAGTCACTTCAGAGCCCTAGCCTAGTACTGGTTCATAAAAGGAAAGCTGTAACATTACTGATAAATTGTTGATACAGTTTTTAACACCATACAAATAATCAAACAAACAAAGGTTTAGGACAAATAACTGGGATGAGGGATAAAGGGTCCCAAGTCACCCCATAAAGTATGATACACCACAGATTTCTTTTCTGGTTTAATGTCTGTCCAAAAATGCAGTTGAGAAGGAAATACTGTTGTGGGAATGACCTTTAAATATTATAGGACTGCACTGTCATATTGTATGCAATCAGGTGACAGCTTACCCTTTAGCAAGCATTCCATGTAGTTTACATGTCCGCTGCAGACATGTTTTGCTTCATTTGTTTAAAGCCGTTGTAACAAATTTTCATTTATACTGCATTGTTTTGTTCATTAATATATTACCCATTTTGACCTGGTAGTAGAATTTTAGTTGTAATGCTATCTCTTTTATCCAAAAGGTTATGAAACACAAACCAGGAATCCTATAAGCTAACAAGTCTGCAAGATTACCCTCAGTGCCTTAAAAAGCGAACTAAAGTTGCACATTCAGTTGTCATCTGAACAGGCAGGGGTGGCCAAATCTGACTTTGATATACTTGCTCGTAAAATCCAGATCATTTTCTACACTGGTTCTTATACTGGTTTTATAGTAAATTTCAGTTAAAATTTCTTGTCTCTTGATACCTTTGGACTAGCTGGGCAATACAGACAATTGATTTTGCCACCCCTCGCTTTGGGCAGTTTGGGTAAATGATAATTTTCCCATCAGGGAATAGTTGTCGCACTCCTTCATATAGAACTTTTGACATGTCCAAATTGAAAGCAGAAGTAGGAGATATTCATGAAAGTATAAAAAGTAGTTTCCTTCTGGCCATTGGGCAGAAACCATTGTGACCAAAGGAGAAATTGCTCGTTATGAGCAATTTCTTCTTTGGACACCTATGATTTCATATTTTTTCTGCTGCAAGTTTGTTTAAAGGAATGCATACTGAAGAAGTGGATTAACCCATTACCAAACAATGACATTTGACCACTTTGTTGCAGACCACTCTGGAAAACACTGTGAGAAAAGGAGAAATTGCTCGTCATGAGCAATTTTCCCACAATGTTTTCCACTCTGTCAGAAGATTACTTTCCATTTTTATCGCAATTTGAAATGTTGTCTGCAAACTCTTTCAATTTTGGACAGTCTAAAATTTTGTGTTTGGTAAAGGGCCATTCTAGATAAAGAGTTGTGTGAATTAATTACAGTCACTTATGATATCTCATCAGGTATAGGGATTGATGTTTATATCAAGGTGCATCACTGTGAATTCTACGAATAGTCTATTTTTAAAAGCAGATTGTGGTTTTTCTTTGTCTCGAAATGGGATTTTCCTGTTGTAATTGAATAGAAGATTTTTTTTCTCTCTTCTAAGGAAGATTAATTTATGTTCAGTGTAAGTGTTAGTGTATTAATATGTTGATTCACTTTTTGTTCTTTTCATAGTTCGGTAGTTTTAACTACAGGTAAATTCCCTTTATGGTTAATAGTGACAGGTATGTGTTGAAAGCTTCAGCAATATAATCAACATAGATAATAACATTTTATGTGTTTATTTTAAAAAAAAACATTGTGACACAAGAATAAATTGTTCATATTTTCCAAAGACTCATCTAGCATGTGTGTCAAAGTGAGATATTATGAAGCAAGCAATTGCTTTTTTGATACCCACCTCCTGACTGATTTTCAGAAAGACTAATTTACAGAATGTCGATGGTTCTACCAGACTTGACCAGTCCTTATAGGCAGTTGAGTATGCGGTTATCTTCCATCATTAAGAGTTAGACATCACAACATAACTGAAATAATGTTTACAGTATGTAAAAACCATATGTATATTTATAAATAAACATTTTATACCCACATGTTAAGAGTTTAGTGTAGGATGACTTAATGGGGAAAATCACATTGTTGCAATTGACATTAAATAGCATATACTTTACATACATATAGACTTTGCTCCTAAACCGATTCCCCCTTATGAGTTTTTGAAACTGTTCCAAATTGAAAGAAGGAGCAGATGTCAATTGATTTTCTTTTTTGGATAAAAACTATTGTGACATAAAGATAAATTGCTTATTCGGAGCAATTTAACCTTTTGTGACAGTAGCTTCTGGCGTCTTTCATAGCAGATTCGCCGAAGTAATGTACTTTGAAGTAGGCTTAATCAATGGAAACTTTACCACAATATACTTGTAATCTTCAACAATTGCTGCCCAGTGTTTAAAGTTGAACTGTAAATGCTCATTTGATGTGCAATATGGTCAGGAACATGAAATTAAGCCTTTTTTTCATAAAATATGAAGGGACTTAGCTAGTCTAGTGGTTTTTGTGGCCTAATGGTAAGAGTATAGACTATGAAATCACATGACCCCTTTCCATATACCCATAGGTTTAAATCCTAGTATGGGTATTAACATTTTCATTGGAGGTTGTCTCCTTGCTGACTAACAAGTGCTCATGTTATTTCTGATTTATTTCAGAGAAACACAATGCTTTCAACCAAAGAATAGATAGATATAATTTAGGGTCTTTGGTTCCGCTTTATATCGCAGGAGATTTTAATATTTCGCAGCATTTTATTAATGCATTTTGTTTTGCTTTCAATAAGACCAATCTCATGATAGACTCTTCAAGAGGGAAATGGTCAATGGACTGAATTAATGAATCTTGAATCTGTTCTGCACAAAGAATTTTACTCAGATACCTGTTCCACTGGATAAGAATAAAAAAGAAATGTACTACATAAAGGGTCAGTATTAAAAAAAAAAAAAGAGGAAAAAAGGCAAAAATAGAAGAAACATCATTCTTAAACCAAAATGGCGGTGTCTTTTTTATGGAGCAGCTATAGATGATGCATCTATGGTATACACTCACATTCTCCTGTCTTTCTGCTTACATAAAGGCGGCTATCAAGGATTAATGTGTTACCTTAACGGATATAGCTCAATTGGTTCGTTAGCGAGATATTAGGCTCATTAGTAGGCAGAGGATGGCTATTTCACTCCGAACGGAAATATACGCTAGCTCATCCCAGAGGTTCAAGACAATACTGTGATAAGTTCTTCACGTTTGTGAAGGACTTGTTACATTATTGTCTTGGTCCCTCGATCTTTTAGAAGAATAGAAGGCCTCCATGCATGGCCTAATGCCTAGAGTACAGAACTTGAAATCATATTTCCCCTCTTCATGTGGATTTAGATACTGATGCTGGCATGAAAGGTAGTCTCTCTTGTGACCTACATGTACGGAATGCTATTTGTTCTAGCTGGTTTGATGGTTAAGAACAGTTTCTCCCTTTCCCACAATGTTTTGCTGAGTCGTCCGCAACAAACTGGTCAAATGCGTTATTGTTTGGGAAAGAGTTAATTTGGACCTGTCACAAAATGTCTTATGATGTAAAGGGTTTGTGACATTTAGATTTCAACCACCTAGTGATTTATTAAAAGGTATAAATTATAAGGTTTTATGTGCTTTCTGGCTTGTTTAACACGTTAATCCTTATAGTGCTGTAACCGACTTCATGCTCATGCAAACAGGTTGAATACAGGCCAGCCGCCAAGTCTAACCTGTTTGCTGCGCTGAGTAACTTTCCTCATCAAATTTAAGAAGATATCTAAGGTTTGGGAAAGCAGACGACTACAAAAGATTTCTTTTCGAAAAAAACCAGCATAATGGTTAAGGTATCGCCACTTGTTAAGTAATTCCTGTTTGTAAGAAATCCCCACTTCCGCTTCCTGTTGAAATCTATTATCTTTATGGATAACAAGAGTGCCTACAAAACATCAACATATGTCTAAATAATAGGGCATACATAATAGGGCCGTTTTCACGCATTATTTCAAACATAATGAGGCTAATACGAAATTTTTACAAGTTCAAATTTATTTTACATCGTTCGTAAAGCAAGTTCTGAAAACTTTGATGACTTTCGATTCTGCTTCATGGAAACATAATCAGTCCTCGCACCGAAATAACCATCCTGGTCCATGATTTGTTATCATTCGACTCGATTATTGGCCAATATGCACACTGAATGATCGTAATTAAATTTGAGTTAAGCACGTATAATGATATATGTTTTCGAAGTCAAATCGGTATTTTTCCCCCGGAGAGCAAAAAAGCGGAAACGTCGGATTAAAAAGCGATTTTCATATCGCTTAAAACGTATCCGGATTTGCTTAATTTCTTACATTAAGATCTATTAAAGTATTACAATACGTTCATAATCTTCTAGTCATTTTCTTTCTATTTTTCAGTATAAAGCCTCGACGTTGAAGTCCGCTGATGACCTCGGAAAAGAACACCCACTTGTGGATTATACGCCCCCGGAATTTATAACCCTCCTCTTTACCGACCTTGGTGTACTGACACCGTCTGCAGTCAGCGATGAACTGATTAAACTATATTGTTGATTCCTACCCATCTGTGTTTGTTTGTGTATTAACTCAATCATTACCTATTGTCAACACGCTTCTCTGGGACTGTCCAGGTAACAATGTGTAGTTATATCCCATTGCCTTGGTCCAAACTAGATTGGATTTGCATTTTGAACCAAGAATAGATTCACTTGCATTCCCTCCGCTCTTAGCAATACAGTGGTTAAATGTAGCCCTCTTCGTATTTGGCATCAAATAAATAATGCCTTCATGTGGCACCAATTATCGAAAGAAATTGTATTTTATTTACTCCCTGTTCAAAAAAAGATCCTTTCATAAAGACGGCTTTGAACGATGATTTATTTGGCATTTACCGATAATTCATACAAAATATCGGGATGCATGATAGATATCTCTGCACCTTTCCAGACTAATTATGTAGACACATGTATTGTAAAACCTACAGTGACATCACGCCCATAAGACTGTAGCCATTACGCATTTGGTTCCATATGTCATGATTGGTGCTACTTGTAAACCAATAATGGGAGGGTAAATTCTATTTTATTTTGTTATTCATGAAAAAAAAAAATGATATCCGTTTTTCCATCGCATATTCATTATGTCAGTTATGTTGCGATGCCCGACTCTTTATGATGTAGGAAAAAACCCCATACTCAACTGTCTGTAAGGATTGGTCGAAGCAGGTAGAACCATCGGCATTTCGTAAGTCAGTTGGGAGACTACCTTTCTAGAAAATTCAAATGCCGTCACCGGGATTTGAATACTACGGTGACGAGCCATGTACTTTCAATTTCTGTAATCTTACCACTTGACCATTGAGGCCCTCAGAGAGAGAAATATGTAAAATAAATCACACATAGGCATCATTCATCTGGACATCTTAGATGCATTGCCAAGACTAGAAGAGGATTTTTGGATATTAACACAACTTTTCTATGTTAGTCTATGATGTCCAGAAACCGTCAGAATGGAACGAAAATACCCCCAAACTAACCCAATTCATCATATATTTCAATTAAGAATCGATACCTTAATATATAACACAATTTTGAAACTTTAATTTCAGTATGCAATTTCATTTCCAAAGTGGTGAACAAATAGAAATCAAAGTTTTGAAATAATTTTTTGTGTTTGTTTCATAATATAGAACGAAACTTTGAATAAGGCTGATATAAAGGTCACAAAGGTAGTTGGCACTATAAATCTAACCAAGTACGCAGGAGAACGTATGTAAAAGTACACGAGTTGGCTGTTTTTTATGCTTCGCTTTACGCGGTAGAGCCGTACATACCTGTCAAATATGTGAACAGTGAAAGTTTTATGACGATTCTGATAGCAACATGTAGTTCCCAAGTGATGGAAATGATGATGAATTCGGACAATAGAAATCACTCATACAGTCGTATTGTTTTACAAATTGTTTTGCACATGTCGCTTCCTTAACCCATTACCAAACAATAACGACAGTTGACCAGGTTTTTGCAGACGACTCTGGGAAACATTGTGGGAAAAGGAGAAATTGCTCTGAACGAGCAATTTCTTCTTTTCCCACAATGATTTCTTCCCTACCAGAAGATTGTTATTCAATTTCACAACATCTTGAAATGTCGTCTGCAAACTTTTTTCAATTTTGAGACAGTCGAAAATTTAGCGTTTGGTAAAGGGTTAAAGAATAATCGTGCAATTTATTTTCGGATTAGCTGAGCCACTTTCTATTAGGAGTTCTATCATTTCTTTGAGTACAATTGAGTTGATAGTCCGACACGATTTGCCGGTAAAGAATCTTCATTCGTCTGTATTAAAAAGTGGGTCAGAATGAAGCGTCGGGCCTGGGGACCATATTTCTTCATGACTTTTTGTGAGTACTCATTAGAAATAAATACCTTGCCGCTCTCTTAACGAATCTTCGTTTCTATTTTTCAAGCGATTTCACGCCTGCCTTATTCTGCGCATTCGCTACTTAAGACATTTTTGTAATTAATTATGACGCGTAGATGTGTAAACAATACCGTGCAAAAGATGTAACATACTTTTGGTCGTTTACCTTTTTTTAAATATGGAAATTACCTGTAACTGTTCCAAATTGGAAAGCAATGTCAGGCAACAACAAAAGCATTAAAAATAACTCATTTTCTTTATGTATACAAAGTATTGGCTTGTCAAGACAGGTAGGACAATGGCAATTCAATAAGTCAGTGAGAATTGTACCTTTCAGAAAAGTATTAATCTACTGCTATCGTAATTTGAGCCCAGACTGAAACGGGCCATGTGATTTCAAATTATGGGTACCATTACACTAAACGACTTACGGAAAACATTTGCGTAAGTGAAAACTGCTAATCATGAATATCTTCACAAATAAATGTACAATATTGTAATATGACACGTCATTGGAAGCGTCTCGGAGTGACGCTTCCAATGATGTATCATTTTCCAATATTGCTTATCCCTATGTTGAAATAAGAGGGAAAATTGTACTGAACTTACACAAATTCTGAGAATAAGATGTAACGTAAAACACTACCATAAACCACTAGGTAATCGAGGCCCTCATACTCTAAGCTTAACCGCCCGTTTAGGATAGACATGAGGTGAAAAGCCATTGGTATTCTATAAATCAGCGGTGAGACTTACTCTCACGAAAGTCCAAATTTCCCCCTTTTGAGATTTGGTCAATTGGAGCAGAGCACATGCGATTTTAAGCTATGTAGCCTAGCCACTAGGCCGAAGACTTCCCATCCTGTATAAAAACGTTTGTTTAGCCCTTATAGTGCAGGAACCAACTTCATGCTTATGCAAACAGGTAAGATCCAGGCCAGCCACCAAGTAAATTAGCGGCTGTCCTGGATCTAATCTGTTTGCTACCATGTGTATCTTTCCTCGTCGAAATTAAGCAGATAATTAAGGTTTTGGAAAGTAGACGACACAAAAATCTATTTTAAGAAAACTACCCAGCATTCTAAGGGTTAGAAATTTTCAGAGAAAACACAAAATATAAGAACTGTTCTTTAGAAAGTACATTTCTTTTAGCGTATAGAGGTGTTCTTTGTACTGTGCCTTCAAGGTAAATAGGTTTTCCGGATAAAGCTGCCAAAAGGTATTGGTGGATAAAATATCGCCACTGCCAGTCTGAAATCCATGTCTACTTCATTAAAACGAGTGAGTTACGAATTTGTGGTTTGACATTGACAATATGTACCACATGGTTCTCAATTAGAATTTTCAGCGTGTTTTTAACGTGTCAAAATCAAGAAAAATGACGTAGATGGCATAAAAATGAATGTTTTATTTGGTCTGGCGCCGGTAAATTCTCCCACTCAGAACAGTGCACTTCATGCAGTTCAAATCTTGTAATAACATTGGAAAGGTCTTCGATATATTAATTAATTAGTCACCACAGTTTCAAGGATAAACTGATATTAACAAACGTCCTTAGTCAAGGTCTTTGGACTTATTTTAACAAATTACCAAACAATAAGGACATTTGACCAGTTTGTTGCAGACGACTCTGGAAAACATCGTGAGAAAAGAAGAAATTGCTCTTTTCGAGCATTTTCTCCTTTTCTCACAATGTTTTCTGCCCTATTAGTAGATCATTTTTCGAATTCGGCACATATTGAAATGTCGTCTGCAAATTCTTCAGTTTGGTAACACCAGGTCATTATTAATTTCTATACTCCAATACTGCTGAACAACCGTGTTTTAAAAAAGCACGCGAGCTCCAATGCATTTCAGTAATCTGCTTGCAAACTCTTACCCCATAGTTTATTTTGCATGACGGAAATAAGGAATGCACATGCCCACTCAAATGTTTGTGATACCCACATGGTATTTGCATCTAGAAATACGACCCTGGATCTATGGGTAATTCCAATTTAGATCATTGTTTACAAAATACACTGTATAAACCCTCTTGGTTGCTAACTATTTCTTTTGCGCTTTGCTCTTTCTTCTGGCACAGTACTGGTTTTAAACCGTTATCTAATGGTTTGCTTGTAAAGGCTGTTATCCTTAGGAACGTAACCGAATAACGTTATAAGCGACGTCAAAAATTCAAATATTTTCCTATTTCCCTATTTAGTAAAACGACCATATTTGTCCAACCTTAAGATGTTTGTTTTTGTCTAAAAACTGTTTTTGCGAATATTACAATACCATCTTTGATCTCACTCTTGGTAAATAGTTCGTATGTCTGACAAGGGTAATTTCTTTGAAATAGAATTCCTGATTTGTTAGCTTGTCTAGCCATTTGTCATTGGATAATCTGACGTCAAGACACGATTGTTATGGACTATAATCCGAAATAGTAAATGTAAGGAATTTGATACAGATACAGGGGATTATATTACTTTCATTTATCGTATCTACATTGAACGTAGACTAATATAGACTTAGTACAAAAACACAGTTTGAACGATCTCAATTAGTCTGGATTACCTGCCCCTTGCTATTACATTGGTACTGATTTATTACAGTACGACAGAAATAAGACTACGATCTCAATGACTTGCTGATCAGCCCAACTTGTTTTGTTGCACCAGCAGCAGTCGGCGAATGTAACACGTTACAGCAAAAGATGATCGTAGCGAGCAATTGTCATTTTGTCTCAGTTGTTTCTTCACAACACCACAACAGTCTGGTTGCCTGTACTGTGTAGATGTCGTCTTCTGTTGCCTCCAATTGAAGCATCCGATAACACACAGCTAAATGGGGGAAAACAATGAAATGCTGACAGAATTTTGACTTTTCAACTTTGAAATCAGATGGACTAGCCTTTCTGTTTTACTGTTTGTAATTTAGGACGAAGACCTCATAAACATGTCTATTTAGGTCTTTGTTCAATAACACAAACATGATTTAGATACGAGGCATTAAAGAGAAATGGATGATGCACCTCATTGTGCAATAATTATCTGGAAATTACCCAGACAACATTGCGAAGCCTACGAGCGAGAATACGTGCGAAAACACTACTGAGATTTTATATTCGACCATACTTCTTCTTCCAATATGTAATTTTTCACCAACATTCACCGTCAGTTGACCCGCCTGATTAGCATGAAGTATACGCCATACTGAGTATCTAAACATATCCTCAGAGGCGTTCGTAATGTTCGACCACGTGGTTCGTCCGCGTGCTTTATTCTATAAATGCTACTTAGTTTCCTTATTTATATATTGCGTTTAACTCTATTGGTTATCGACTATGTTCCAAAGACTGTCGAGTATTTAATATACCGAGCCATAATGATTCATGCATAGAGGGCAACAGACGGTGAATGTTGGTAAGTAATACTAAATCCACATAGGATTATCCTCGTACCGGCTCATGTAGCCAAACGACGTAAAGATGTAAAGACAATAAAAAAAGAAAGAAAAAAGGAAAAGAGAAGAAAAAAAGACGATGGAGAAAGGATAGATTGCCCTATACAAGCATTTTTTCATAGACACTAGAAGATTTTCAAATGTCTTCCACTCATTAACCTAAGATCGCAGACTCGACTTTTCTCAGACCTTTTAAATGACCTTAACTTGTAAATTCCTTGAAGAGTCGGGTGACGTAAATAACCCTTGTATAAGTTGACATTTTTACACAACTTTCTGGCAGTTGTAGACGCTATATAAGCGCTTTTTACAGGTATTTCATTATTAAACGATGTGCTAATTGTAAATGCGAATTGCTTTCGTATTTTATTAATACGCCATTACAGCAAAGTTCTATGAACCCTCCGAGAGGTAATTACACAGCAGGTGCAAGCTCTGTCGGTCGCATTCAAGTTTCCGTGTGACAGAAAATACGTAAGGTCACATGACTGAATTATAAGCCACCATGACTATCACTGTCTAAGGAAACTATGTGATCGCAGGTGAATTGTTTATTAATTGTTCTTGCACCACCTCAACAATATATTTAGCTATGTTGTCCAAAGAACAATTCTAGAAAATGGTTTGATTATATCTTAAAAGGATGACCTGTTCTGGCAAAGGTAGCACATGACGGACTTGTGAAAGTGACATTATGATTTAGCCTATGAATAATGAACTAGATTTAAGGTTCACTTTTAAATGTCACAATACGTACTTGACTTGTCTATCTGGGTCATGTGTTAACTTTAGTCACATGTGACACCTCCCGACTTTCACGTCCCCAACCTGAGGACATCGGGTTTATCCAATGAAAACACCTCTGACATAATATGGAAACCGCCACATTGTTTCCCGCGAGACTGACGTCACTTTACTTTTGTTTTTAAAAATAGATCTCAAATGTGAAATCTAAATAGTCTTTTATTTTGAAGAAGGAAACAGTTATATAGGCTTAAAACGTAACTTATCATTTCGCCATTATGTATGAGTTGCCGATAAAGATTAATTTTTAAGGATGGCTAACACGTCCATATAGACACTGAACTACTAAACGTGGACGCTTTAAGGAAATGTGTTATATGCCGTGGACGATTAACCCGAAATATTGTAACCATAGACGTATATCCAAGGCGTATTTCTTAGATCACGGAACTATGCGAGTAGTTTCAATTGTCACGTCCCATCTAAAACGAAGGCAGTGAGTACTCCTTGTTTCGCTTTTTGCCCTATTCGACACAACCCCGTTCCAGTGCTGTTGTTGCGTTTGTGGATCAAACCAGTGCTTCACTATTTCAGCCTATATTTGGGTTTCCATCCCGAATAGATTTTCGCGAGAGGTCGTCTCCCGGCTAACACAGTTTACTGACAGAATGTCGATGGTTCTATCCGGCTTGACAAGCCCTTGTGGGCAGCTGAGTATGGGGTCTTTCTCCATCGTTAAAAGTCGGGCATCGCGACATAACTAAAATAACGTTGACGCGATGTAAAACCAATATTAATAAATATCTGGTTTTCGAGACATTGTCATTTTCCTATATATAATAATACCATGAAGGAAAGTCTTTGCTTAAATAAATTTCCGAAACAAGGATGAGAATTTACACCCTGGGACAATATGGTCCACTCCCAGTATAATCAACACTACGTCCATCTAGATTTATTTCCTATTCATTTGCCCTTTTCTCACCGTGCTTTCCTTTAATTCATTAGTTGCTTCTGTGAAACCATACCACATGTATGACCTGAACTTATGCACGGATCTACTACATCTATAAAATAGAATGGAAATGTTTGTATGTACTGGCGGTTATTTCATTGGCATTCATTCAATTCTAGGTTATGTTAAGAAAAAACAATCGTGTTTACACATGCTCATCGCATTATCTTCACATACACACCTCAACTGTTTTTTTTTCTTTAATTTTTATATTACCCATTAAACGACATTTCTAGATGTCTGCCTTGAACACTACTGGTAATAAATTACATTTTTATACAACCTTACATAACTTTTCATGACCTCAATACAATTTTATCCAGGTGCACGTTGGACCAAGCACAGTTTTCCTGTCATTCAACGGGATAAAAAAAAACGGTTACATAAATCCGTATGTTGAACAAGAAGAAAAATTCAAGGTAGAAACCCCGAAATCCGCCATTTTGATACTAATTCTTTCGTCGGATTACTTCGGTCGTTCTCGGCATACATAGGTCGTGGCCGGAACTTTTCGGTGTAAAGCGAATAGTTCCCGCCGCGACCGATGTATACCGAGAACGATCGAAGAATCCGACGAAAGAAAAAGTTTCAAAATGACAGATCATGGTTAACAGCGAATGCTGGTCCATAAGTCAGGTTTGCTCGTCTGCTAGTTTTGGACCGTACTCATGACACAGAGCACAAACTCGCACATGCTTGCTGATACTATCGTTAACGTTCACACACAAGGATGATAGAGGGTATCATATGACAGTTTGTCAGGTTGGTTCCCTAATTACAATAACATCAGACCAACTTGATAAGCATCCCCTTCTCGCCATTAACATCTTTTAAGAGTTTTAGATAAAGAACACACCCTTAGTCTTGTCGTGCAATAGTTGACAACACATTTGAGAAATCCGTGTTATTGTCCTGTGTCGCAGTGAAATACCAATGCTTATTGACTATGCTACACTATTTTGAATCATGTTTCCTAAAGAAGTTGTTAATTGACTATGCTGTATTATTCTGAACCATGTGCCCTAAAGAATATGCTATTTGTCTATGCAGCACTATTTTGAATCTTGTTCCTTATAGAGGATGTTATTTGGCGTTACTATTTTGAAAAAATCTTCGTTACACAAGGCAGTACCGGACTCGAAATAGATTTAACCGAATTTGGTAGACAAATTATATCAGTTGGATATCGAACAAGGAAAATATCCTCTATCAAGTATACTATTAAGTTAGCAATTTTGATCAAATAAGAAGACGTGAGGCGTTGGCTTTAATGCAGAGGTGGGGACATCCATGTACATGGATAGGAGCGAGGACCCGTATGCTAAAGCTGTAATATATTAAAGAAGTATTAACTCTTGATACGAAATTGCCTTGATTTAGCATCCCTGAAGAAGAATGCTTTGGAAACAAGGTTGACAATTGCTTAGCAATTACATATTGTTTAGAGTCCGATTTTTGTTTGATTTGGTTCACCAATTTAGAATAAAAATGGTCTTCAAATTCAATTCAATTCAATTCAATTCAAAGAATGCTATGGAAATACCGCTGATAATTGCATAACAATCACATATTGCGTAGAGTCCGATCTCGTCAGATTTTGATACACCATTTCAGAATAATAAGGTCTGCTTTCAGATATTTCGACGAAATTCGCAAAAGTCTCGGACCATGTAACATTGACCTTTGCATGATAGAGTACAGGGCAATGACACCTCAGTATGTATTGTTAGAAATGCGTCTGACATAGTACCCATGCTCTGAAGCTGTTTTTGACACATGACACATTTTGTATTTTAATACAAGAACACCTTAAAAAGAAAGGAAAAACTTGATGATACCTGCGCGTGGTAGAACAATGCTGCCGTCATATGGCAATTCTCTTCCTTGACGAAATCGTATTTTCAAACACATTTGTACTTTAAAGTAACACCAAATAAGAAAAAAAAAAGAAGATAACATTCAAAGAGTAGAAAAGATAACATGCAACTATTAGAAACTGGAGTGGCCAAAATAAAGAAGACAAAAGACAAGAAAGTAATCATGACAACAAACAGAGATATTACTGACCACAGTCAAGCTCTTTGTCGCACCGTTCCCAAATTCTGACTGCTACCACAATACGCAAATTACGTCTTCTTTCTTCAAATATTGATGGCAATGTTGTTCAAAGATAATGACCCCGAATAACAAAGTAATTTGTTACTGCTAATGGAATTTTACTCTGTAATAGGAGTTTATTCTCCCTAGTTCTGAGACATCAATGCCCAAAGGGCCTTTATTTAAAAGACGCTAAGATTAAATGGAATTTCTGACGTACATGCGCAAAAGATTCCTGGTCAGAATATGGAGAGATAACTTTCGATTCCGATTAGTTCTTTAGTTGGATTATTACTTTTTAGTATAAGACCATTTCGCTTGTCGCTCAATTGAAGGGACCTGTTAAGAAGAAAATAAAACCAAAATGAGTCTTACATGACAAGTTAGCTCTTTGCGCTATACACCGACCGAATAGTTCCGGCTCCGAGCGATGTTATCAGAGAGCGACCAAAGTTTAAATACTTTGTTTAAAATAAAGTTCTGTTCTGATGAAAATGTTCATAAATTTCTCCCAAAGTCACTCATGTTTATCGAGTCGCCTGTTACAGGTGCGGTATAGAAGCTTATACCTGAAGAAGAAGATTAATTAACTTTCTGTGACGTCTACAATGTACCTGTCATCGAAGAGTGCTGAAAAGGAAACGTTGTGTCAGCCAACAAATGGGTGGTCGTACGAATCGATCGCAAGAGAGATGACCACTATAAGAATCAGACTAGATGACCTCTTCGGACGTTGACCATGGAACTGTTATATAAACAACATTTAATGCTTAAGATTTGCGTAAGTTCATAACAGCATTCCTCTTATTTCATTATTGAGCAAAGCAATACTGCAAGGTAACACATCATTGGAATCGTCTCTCCGAGACGCCCCCAATGAAGTGTCACATTGCAATATTGTACTTTAGGATACTATTCATGATTATCAGTTTTGTCTTACGCAGATTTCCGTACGTCGTTTAGTAAGATAGTACCCAGGGAACTGCTATACTAAACGACTTAGTGAAAATAGTTGCGTATATCAAAAGTGATAAACATGGATGTCATCCTAAATAAAAGTACACAATTGTAATGTGACACATCATCGGTCTATTAGAGACGATTCGAATGATGTGTTACGTTACCATGTTGCTGCTCTCATTATTGAAATAAGAAGGAATGTTATTCTGAACTTACGCAAACTATTTGCATGTTTAGCAAAACGATACCTAAATGCATTTTCTAACTGCTTGTTTGTATACATGTATGGTTTAACGCTTTCTCAACACCTTTCAGTTACATAGCAGCGATCCCTTGATTCGAAACAAGTACTGTCATTTTTGATACGGAAGGAACTTTTCCCGTCGAGTAGTTATTTCTGTCACACAAGCTGACTTCTTTTCCAAATGAACTGATGAGTGCGAAGTGGCGAATAAATCATGTTGCTTTGAATCCCATGTAGGTCATCCGACATTTGCTTTTGTATTCCGGTTTGTTTGTGTCTTTTATCATATGGTATTTCAGTCTTATGCGTACATTAAAGGCACATCAAAGGAGAGGAGTACAAATGAATTACTGAAAAAATATATGGGGTTCTTTTATTATGTTCATAAAAGTCATGAGAATTATTTATGAAAGCATTGAGACCCTACTAATAAGACTCATTTAAAGTAAGTTATTTTATGCTTGAAATATAGTTGTCTCCAATTCAATCATGTTTATAAACAACCTGTTTATTAACATATTCAAAATAACGAATTTTGATTGGTCGGTTCAAAAATGTGTGTATTAACTGTCAAGGTCAGAGGTGAAGAATCAGAAAATCTGAATTATAAAACTTGCTAATCTGGGTTATTTCTGGTTTACTTTCACATTTAAGTTGTGCTGATGGTGTTTTCTAGTAATAACTATTTAAATCTGTCCAAACGTTTACCAAATAATATAGTTTGATATAGCATTGATCTCCTTTAATGGGCCTTTAAATATAAGACGTCATCCGACATTTCCGTTTGTATTCTTATTTGTTTTTGTCTTCTATCATATTGCATTTCAGTCTTATGCGTACATTAAAACTAAGACGTCATCCGACATTTGCGTTTGTATTCTTATTTGTTTGTGTCTTTTATCATATGGCATTTCAGTCTTATGCGTACATTAAAACTAAGACGTCATCCGACATTTGCGTTTGTATTCTTATTTGTTTGTGTCTTTTATCATATGGTATTTCAGTCTTATGCGTACATTAAAAATAAGACGTCATCCGACATTTGCGTTTGTATTCTTATTTGTTTGTGTCTTTTATCATATGGTATTTCAGTCTTATGCGTACATTAAAAATAAGACGTCATCCGACATTTGCGTTTGTATCGTTATTTGTTTGTGTCTTTTATCATATGGCATTTCAGTCTTATGCGTACATTAAAAATAAGACGTCATCCGACATTTGCGTTTGTATTCTTATTAAATTGTGTCTTTTATCATATGGCATTTCAGTCTTATGCGTAAATTAAAACTAAGACGTCATCCGACATTTGCGTTTGTATTCTTATTTGTTTGTGTCTTTTATCATTTTGCATTTCAGTCTTATGCGTAACGTTAAAATTAAGACGTCATCCGACATTTGCGTTTGTATTCTTATTTGTTTGTGTCTTTTATCATATGGCATTTCAGTCTTATGCGTAAATTAAAACTAAGACGTCATCCGACATTTGCGTTTGTATTCTTATTTGATTGTGTCTTTTATCATATGGCATTTCAGTCTTATGCGTAAATTAAAACTAAGACGTCATCCGACATTTGCGTTTATATCCTTATTTGTTTGTGTCTTTTATCCTTTTTTTATTTCAGTCTTATGCGTACATTAAAAATAAGACGTCATCCGACATTTGCGTTTGTATCCTTATTTGTTTGTGTCTTTCATCATATGGCATTTCAGTCTTATACGTAAATTAAAACTAAGACGTCATCCGACATTTGCGTTTGTATTCTTATTAGTTTGTGTCTTTTATCATTTTGCATTTCAGTCTTATGCGTACATTAAAGTTAAGACGTCATCCGACATTTGCGTTTGTATTCTTATTTGTTTGTGTCTTTTATCATATGGTATTCCAGTCTTATGCGTACATTAAAACTAAGACGTCATCCGACATTTGCGTTTGTATTCTTATTTGTTTGTGTCTTTTATCCTTTTTTTATTTCAGTCTTATGCGTACATTAAAAATAAGACGTCATCCGACATTTGCGTGGTATCCTTATTTGTTTGTGTCTTTTATCATATGGCATTTCAGTCTTATACGTAAATTAAAACTAAGACGTCATCCGACATTTGCGTTTGTATTCTTATTTGTTTGTGTCTTTTATCATTTTGCATTTCAGTCTTATGCGTACATTAAAGTTAAGACGTCATCCGACATTTGCATTTGTATTCTTATTTGTTTGTGTCTTTTATCATATGGTATTCCAGTCTTATGCGTACATTAAAACTAAGACGTCATCCGACATTTGCGTTTGTATCCTTGTTTGTTTGTGTCTGTTATCATATGGCATTTCAGTCTTATGTGTACATTAAATTTAAGACGTCATCCGACATTTGCGTTTGTATTCTTATTTATTTGTGTCTTTTATCATATTGCATTTCAGTCTTATGCGTACATTAAAACTAATGCGTCATCCGACATTTGCTTTTATATTCTTATTTGTTTGTGTCTTTTATCATATGGCATTTCAGTCTTATGCGTACATTAAATCTAAGACGTCATCCGACATATGTGTTTGTATTCTTATTTATTTGTGTCTTTTATCATAGTGCATTTCAGTCTTATGCGTACATTAAAACTAAGACGTCATCCGACATTTGCGTTTGTATTCTTATTGTTTGTGTCTTTTATTATATGGCATTTCAGTCTCATGCGTACATTAAAGCTAAGACGTCATCCGACATTTGCGTTTGTATTCTTATTTGTTTGTGTCTTTTATCATATGGTATTTCAGTCTTATGCGTACATTAAAACTAAGACGTCATCCGACATTTGAGTTTGCATTCTTATTTGTTTGTGTCTTGTATCATATGGCATTTCAGTCTTATGCGTACATTAAAATTAAGACGTCATCCGACATTTGCGTTTGTATTCTTATTTGTTTGTGTCTTTTATCATATGGCATTTCAGTCTTATGCGTACATTAAAACTAATACGTCATCCGACATTTGCGTTTGTATTCTTATTTGTTTGTGTCTTTTATTATATGGTATTTCAGTCTTATGCGTACATTAAAACAAAGACGTCATCCGACATTTGCGTTTGTATTCTTATGTGTTTGTGTCCTTTATCATATTGCATTTCAGTCTTATGCGTACATTAAAACTAAGACGTCATCCGATATTTGCGTTTGTATCCTTATTTGTTTGTGTCTTTTATCATTTCATCACATGGTATTCCAGTCTTATTCGTACATTAAAACTAAGACGTCATCCGACATTTGCGTTTGTACTCCGGTTTGTTTGTGTCTTTTATCAAATGGTATTTCAGTCTTATGCGTACATCAAAACTTAGGCGTCATCCTACATTTGCGTTTGTATCCTTATTTGTTTGTGTCTTTAATCATATGGTATTTCAGTCTTATGCGTACATTAAAATTAAGACGTCATCCGACATTTGCGTTTGTATTCCGGTTTGTTTGTGTCTTTTATCATATGGTATTCCAGTCTTATGCGTACATTAAAACTAAGACGCCATCCGACATTTGCGTTTGTATTGCGGTTTGTTTGTGTCTTTTATCATTTTGCATTTCAGTCTTATGCGTACATTAAAACAAAGACGTCATCCGACATTTGCGTTTGTATCCTTATTTGTTTGTGTCTTTTATTATATTGCATTTCAGTCTTATGCGTACATTAAATCTAAGACGTCATCCGACATTTGCGTTTGTATCCTTATTTGTTTGTGTCTTTTATCATATGGTATTTCAGTTTTATGCGTACATTAAAACTAAGACTTCATCCGACATTTGTGTTTGTTATCTTATTTGTTTGTGTCTTTTATCATATTGCATTTCAGTCTTATGCGTACATTAAATCTAAGACGTCATCCGACATTTGCGTTTGTATCCTTATTTGTTTGTGTCTTGTATCATATTGCATTTCAGTCTTATACGTACATTAAATCTAAGACTTCATCCGACATATGGGTTTGTATTCCGGTTTGTTTGTGTCTTTTAATATACGGCCTTTCAGTCTTATGCGTACATTAAAACTAAGACGTCATCGGACATCTGCGTTTGTACTCCGGTTTGTTTGTGTCTTTTATCATATGGCATACCAGTCTTATGCGTACATTAAATCTAAGACGTCATCCGACATTTGCGTTTGTATCCTTATTTGTTTGTGTCTTTTATAATATGGTATTTCAGTTTTATGCGTACATTAAAACTAAGACTTCATCCGACATTTGTGTTTGTTATCTTATTTGTTTGTGTCTTTTATCATATTGCATTTCAGTCTTATGAGTACATTAAAACTAAAACGTCATCCGACATTTGCGTTTGTATTATTATTTATTTGTGTATTTAATCATATTGCATTTCAGTCTTATGCGTACATTAAAACTAAGACGTCATCCGACATTTGCGTTTGTATTCTTATTTATTTGTGTCTTTTTTAATATTGCATTTCAGTCTTATACGTACATTAAAACTAAGACGTCATCAGACATTTGCGTTTGTATCCTTATTTGTTTGTGTCTTTTATTATATGGCATTTCAGTCTTATGCGTACATTAAAGCTAAGACGTCATCCGACATTTGCGTTTGTATTCTTATTTGTATGTGTCTTTTATTATATGGCATTTCAGTCTTATGCGTACATTAAAACTAAGACGTCATCCGACATTTGCGTTTGTATTCTTATTTGTTTGTGTCTTTTATCATATTGCATTTCAGTCTTATGCGTACATTAAAACTAAGACGTCATCCGACATTTGCGTTTGTATTCTTATTTGTATGTGTCTTTTATTATATGGCATTTCAGTCTTATGAATACATTAAAACTAAGACGTCATCCGACATTTGCGTTTGTATCCTTATTTGTTTGTGTCTTTTATCATATGGCATCCCAGTCTTATGCGTTCATTAAAACTAAGACGTCATCCGACATTTGTGTTTGTATCCTTATTTGTTTGTGTCTTTTATCATATGGCATCCCAGTCTTATGCGTACATTAAATCTAAGACGTCATCCGACATTTGCGTTTGTATCCTTTTTTTATTGTGTCTTTTAACTTTCAAGTCTTATGCTTTATTAGAACGAAGACGTCATACGATATAGTATCTGTGACTAACATGCGAATAAGTGTTCTGGAAGAAATCGAAGAGATCTGCAGAAATTGTAAGTAACAGTTTCTCACAAAGTATTTTCCAATGATTGGTAACATTTATTCTTGTCTTAAGCGACTCTTTCACATAATACAATGGACGGAATGAGATATACCTTCGTACAAGGAAAGAGCTTAACGGAAAAGGCTCCTATACAAGCGTCATTCATAAATCTGATGAATATGTCACAAAGACCCTCGCATAAGGCATATGCACGACTTATCAATTGGATATTTTAAAGCTTA